>CAVLJG010000008.1:10015916-10069728 GCA_963669975.1 Acanthoscelides obtectus | reverse complement strand
ATGTTTTACAAAGTATATATCCGCAGATGTGATCATTACCGTTGTGAACTTTAAAACAGTCTACACATCTTTAATTTTAGAACAGACCGATGGTAAATGAGCGTTAAAACATTCTTGTCCATAAAAGCTTCTATTACATTCTTTGCATTTGATGTGCTTCGTTTTCAGGCAGGCCGGAGATCTTTTACAAGCATAACATTGTTTATCACATCTATGAATTTGTTTAGTATTCTACGGAATGTGGCAGTTCTCACAAAAAAAGCTGCAGCAAAAGGCAGCAGTGAGGGATGTTATGACGCTGTAGTGCCCCTCGTGATATATTAGGTTAAGCGTCGGACCAGCGGACACGCCTTCAAAAATGACGTCACGACCTTTGCACCCAAACTTGTATACAACAATTTTGTAGTTTTGCAGATATCGTTGTAGCTTTTGAAGTTCAGGTATTCCACACCCCTCCTCAGGGATAACAATATCAGCCTTTTCCACAAGTTGTACAGCTCTTTGTCCTTGTATTTTTCCTCGATCACGGCGGATTCTGCTATAATCTTTGTCTTTGTTCAAATGGGCCATGGCGATGACAAGGGCTCGTGGGAGACACAAATTATCGGTGTTTTTAACGGTGATAATGCCTTTTCTTTTGGCGCATTCCTCATCAAAGGTATTGAAATTCTGAGCTCTAGCACGACCAGCAGGCAACCTTACGGACGTAATACCCAAGCAAAAAGTCTCGGTATTCAACCCCACAGAATTTGACTGATAGATGGAAGATATCTTCTCCCATATGTCCTCAGTTGAAACGTCGGAAAACAATTTAAAAGCTATCCATCCTTGACCGCGGGTAAAGTCTTTGGAACAGAAGTGAATCCAACTTGATCACTGGGCTGGAGATGTTCAGTTCCTTTGGCTACTATTTCCTCCAGAGCGTCTTTGATCCATCCCACAGGTTCGACGTCTTTAGGGATAGGTCGTATTTTAAATTCCACTTCTCGCCCATATAGATTAAATTTTTTAATCTTCTTAGTAGAATCCTTAACGATGAAGAATTTTTCCATTTTTAAAAACTAAAACGTTAACTAGCGACTAAATCTGAACTGAGCACGTCTGTTCGCTGCAGATAACTGACAAGATAATTTGCGGTGATTCATAGGTATTTATAATCTCGATTTTACCCCACCACTTTTTAACTGACCACAGTGTTTCAAGGTCACCGCTGTTATCGTTGGTCAGTATTAACTCGTTGACAGCCTGCGCTTCCTGCCCATTCACCCATGCTTAACAGCCCCGCCCGGTACTTCTTGCATATCACCGCTACGACAACACCTGCCCTGAACCTAACCTCATTTGCGACGTAGGTGATTGCCTTGTTGAATTTATTAGATACACAATATAGACTGTCCTATGTTTTCAATATTGTATCAATGTTAAAATTAACTAACATTAACTGTATGCACCACATATATGAGCAATTCCATTTTTATATGCACACTGAATATGACGTGTTGATTATTGAGATCATCCTATACGCATTGTTTCCCGCGAATTTTATACGTTTCTCCATTTAAACTGAATCCGCAGAATTGCATCTATAAATATCATTATTCATGGGCTTTTATCGATCTATATGCAAATATTTACCGCAAAACATGAAATGAGTCACATCGCTTACGCATAGACGTTATACTACACCTTACTATCGTCGGCTGTCTGAATCACTTCCGGTCGGGTGCGCCATCTAACGGGGCCCGCCAATCAACATATACCATCAACCCGTTCAAACTTCCCGCCGTCTGATCCACCAATCAGAGCACGCGGTGGATCTAGCGGTTCCCGCCAATCAACATATACCATCAACCCCGTTCAAATTTCCCGCCGTTTGATCCGCCAATCAGAGCACGCGGTGGATGTGGTGGGCGTGGCCAAAAAGTGGAAGTGGTGGGGGGCGCCAGAGTGCACCAGTATCTACTGGTAACTTTATCACTGTGACAGCATTTGTCACCGGGCTGTCACATTTGGTCGTTTGTTGATTAAATGTTGCGAACTGTCAAAGCTATTCCACGGCTACTGCTACTTAGCAAAAAAGCTCTGCGCCGCTGGGCAGCTTCACGTCAGCTGAACGCTGGCAGCGTTACGGTCATCATGACCAAAAAGATTCAAAGGCGATTATCCAACCCTCCTACAATTTTTGCCCACATTTAAATAATTACACCGCCCTTTTGGTAACTGAGCAAACAATCCTTAATGGACTTCTGCACTTTCATGCAAATCAAGGGCTAATTAGAGACTTTAACCTTTTGCCTCGACAACCCTGCCAGCGAATAAAACAAGATTTTATCGACACAAAAAGCGAAACAACGGCTGTCACCTATAGCGCCAGTAGGGCCTTCCTTTGTTTCCTGCGAATCCTTTCCGGTGCCTTTCAGTATGATGTTGCACCGATGTATGAACACGAGTAAGTGGCAGCTGATGGAAGTTATAATGGTGATACAGGGAGGCCTCTATTTTGTCTAATACCTGTACGTTGGCCACTAGTTAGTCAAACGTAATTATCTAATTACTCGGATGAAATGATTGATTAGTTAGGGCTTTCACAAATTAGTGCAATAATGATAGATATACTGACACATAAAATGCAACACTCAGAATTGTTTATTGAATTTTGATAAACGCTTGAAAAGATGTTGGCTGTCATGGAAGTATATGCTAAAATGTTGAAGGCATTTCGAGTCGTACTTTTTTTGTCAACGCACTGTCTAAGTAACGCCGTACATCCCGTGCAAAGTGGCATGGGGCACCATCGCATTGAAAATACATGTGGCTTCGAAAACCAGGATATGACTGACCATCCAACATGACGGGCAATTCATATCGTTCAATTAATTTTTTGTTCAGTACTCCAGCCCATAGATTAACTGACATTGAAAGCTGTGTCGGCGAATAGCGTGTGGATTTTCCACGCTCGATGAATGGAAATTGTGCATGTTGAATATTCCATTTCGGTTAAAGTTGGATTCGTCTGTACATAAGAATAAAGTTTCATTCTATTCGCACCTTCTCAACATATTCTCACAAAATTCAACCCGTTCTTGCACTTTTTGTACATGGCAAGGATGCATGTTCTCCGAGCGTAGTATGGTATATGCTTCTGCTTCGGGCAATGGCTCTGGTGCTTATAGAGGGATCTCTCTTGGCTGCTTCTATTCTATTTTTGCTGGGCGTATCCTCGGCGCTCCTAGCTGACGATAAGCGCCTAGTATGCGGCCCTCCATATACGCACTACACACGCGTATAAAAACGCGTAGTCGGGATATAGCACCGGCTGTGGTGCACCTCTTCTAACCACGTACTCCCGATACATGCGAGCAGCCGCTCGAGCATTTCCTAGGGCAGCACCATAATAGTAATTAATGCATTTCTGCAATAATCTCGCGGAGAATATGACATGATTCTACTCAGATGCCAAACGATAGATATTAATTCGTTGCCTGACTTAGTAAGTTCGGTCGGACTCGTACCTGGAATGCCAAGTTGAATGACTAAGCTCATTGAGCTGGTTTTTAAGAAAATCCGCCATTTCAATTTTACAAATTTTTAATACACACAGTATCATTCGCACTGCTTGGACGAATCTTACAGTACTTCATATGCCAAAATTCTGTAGCTAATAAAATAGAATTTCTTGTTTACATGTATAGATACCCACGTGCGTCAAACACACAGATTTTTTAAGGTGAGGCACTTATCGTAGCAAGCTTAAATTTCCAGAGTTTATTCTATATGGAGTGAAACAGTTTTTACAATAAAACGCATAATGAAATACCACCTCGATTTTTTTACCGCACTCAATGTTGAGGGATGGACGAGATTTGTCACAAAAAAATGAATTTAAGACTTTTTGCGTTGATTTCTAATTGAAGGGTTCGGTGCAAAAACCAGTCAACTCCATCTTTTACCCAAATTCAGTTTATATATGCATCGTATAGAACAAATGTTTGTACATCTTTTGGTGCAAGAATCAGCCATCTCCAACAAATATTATGGTAAATACTTGGGCCAAGGAGTTGACTGCATCAATACTTAGGTGCAAGAATCGGCCAACTCCAGGAGATGACCGTTTCTTGCCACCAATGGTAACATCGGCAACATCGGAAAATCAGGCCACGTGCGATGGCAAGCCGGTAGCATTTCAGTTGGTTTTCAACATTGCATTGTGTCTCGTGAACGAATAAGGTGTAAAAAAGATCGTTGCATTATGAGTATCAGTTCAAGTAGCGAGTTTAGTGAGGAAGACCCATATGTAGATTCTGGGACTGACTACGTGTAATCGGATTCCACCGATTCTGATGTTCCGGGTTCTAGTCGACGGCGATCAAAGCATTTTGTTAGTGCTAAAAAAGGTACCCATAAAAGTAATGAGCAGCAAAAAAACGTCTGTGAGTAATAATACAGAAATTCCAAACATTCAAACCGTTAAGAAAAAAGGCAAGAAACGGGTGAGGATGGAAAGCAAATGGAAACGAAACATTATGAAGAGTAAGCAGGCTAGAGGGGAAGAATATATTAATTCGGCAAATAAACTAATTCAAAAGAAAACTACTGGACCAAATTGCCATTGTAGAAAAAGATGTTTCACTAAAATAGACGATACCCAACGACAGAACATACTTGAGCAGTTTTATAGTACGGGAGATAAAACTAAACAAGACATTTACCTAGGGGGATTAATCAGTGTGTCAAATGTGAAGAGGAAACGCCCGACTACAGGAGAGGGTAGAGAAAAAAGCAACACCTATCAGTATAAGGTAATGTTTTTGTTGCAAAATATAATAATTGGTTCTAAAATGTCTTTTTTTTCAGTTACGGGCAGGAAGCCAGGAAACCATAGTATGCAAAAAAGCATTCTGTTCTTTGCATGGAGTATCAAAAAATAGAGTGTCTCAGATTGCCAAAAATCTGACGCTGGGTAGTATTATGTCACCTTCCGATAAGCGTGGGAAGCATTCCAATAGGCCGAACAAAATCAGTGAAGAAATAATAGCGCAAATAGAAGAACATATTCGGAGTTTTCCCAGAAGAAAATCTCATTATAGTAGGGAGGATAATCAGAAAAGGTATTTTTTATCTCCTGAGTTGAATATTGCAACAATGCATCGCCTCTACCTTCAAAAATATGAGCCAGAAAAGTATGCTCTCCTAGACGATGGGAAAATTTTGAAGGACATTAAACCAGTAGTAACATATGATTTTTATCATCGGCAATTTAATCTCAATCATAACCTTAGTTTTGGACATCCAAGATCAGATACCTGCCAGAAATGTGACCGCCTGCACAACACAATTTCCGCAGAAGCAAATGCAGAAAATGAAACCCGCTTGGAAACTGAAAAGCGTCTACACTTACAGAAGGCCGAAATATTTTATACCAAATTACGAGAATATACAAATCTTGCTCGCGAAGATGAATCAGTTGATGTGTTATGCTTTGATTACCAACAAAACCTGCCACTGCCGCATATTCCGTCGGGCGATGTGTTCTATAAAAGGCAGCTATGGCAATACAACTTTTGTGTACATTCTGCCAAGAAAAGAGAGGCTACTTTTTATATGTACGATGAGCTCACTGCCAAAAAAGGTTGTAACGAAGTAGTCAGTTGTTTACATCACTATTTAACAAACTTTGTCCCGGAAACTGTTACAACCCTCTATTTATTTTCGGACAACTGTTTTGCCCACAACAAAAATCAAACCATAGTGCAGTACTTTCACACATTCATCAATGCTTTCAATAGTAATATTCAGCAAATTATACATCAGTTTCCAGAACCCGGTCACAGCTTTCTGCCGTGCGACCGTTGCTTTGGTTTAATTGAAAAAGAAAAACGAAAAAAAGAAATAGTATACTTACCTTCTGAATGGAAAAAATTAGTCAAGAATACATCTAAACAGTTTCGCGTAATAGACGTTACCCAGGATATGATCCTCGATTTTTCGAATACTTTTAAACCTATTTTTAAAAAAGCCATAAGTAACCAACAAAAAGAAGATTTACCATCTCAAAGTATCGTCTTTTCAAATATGAAAGAAAAAACATAATACAGTGTAGTGCTACAGCAGGTCTAACTTTATATTCATCATTTGTCATCAAAAAACCTAACGCAGTTTTAATTTGGCCAAATACTAAACTGTACAACACATTTCCACTTAAAATAAACCCCAAAAAATAGCAAATGTGATGTCTTTGGCAGATCACTACGTACCACCAATATATAAGTGGTACTACGAGCAAATACGGGTCACAAATCAAGATGAACAACAACGAGAAGAAGAACTTGACAGCGATAGTGGCGAAGTTGAAACTGAAGATTTCTAGTTTCTTTATATTATGTTGATCAGTTTTCTTTGCTGAAATGTTCTTATTTTAACCACATCATTTGTTATTTTTTCTGTGATCTCTATTGTGTTTCTTGTTTTTTTAGAGTTGCTTTGAGCTAAAACGTGAAGTTATGTTTTTTTTATAATGAATAAATACTGAACGCAATAATGTTGCTTTATTTGTGTATATTTGGAGGTTCGGTGCAAAAAACAGTCAACTCCAAGAGTTCAATTTTTTTTTTCTGAAGTGTCAAAAAAGATTAATGTTATCAGTTTGATATTATATTATTCTCCAATAGCAGTACTTACTTGGTATTTTTTTTCGACAGAAAATTTGTACAAATAACAATATTGGAAAGTTTTTATTGATTTTCCACAAATTATCAAAAATGGAGTTGACTGGTTTTTGCACCGAGCCCTTCAATTATCTCTGTTAAACAGTGACATAACTATTGCCAGAACTAGCGATTAAACTGTTGTCAAAAAAAATCACAGCCCTAAGTCTAATGGTTTAGTTGTAATTGCGATTGAGAGTTCATTATCCATTTTTCTTTTTAGAAATTTCACAAAATTGCAAATATCTCCTGAACTACAAAATTTCGTACCACACTTATAGGAGATCATTCGATATGCTTTGAGGTTTTCTATCACCTGACTTCCGTTGGTCCACTACTAACTTTACATCCTGCATACAAACTGACCGCATGAGCAAGTAGGACATGTACGAGCCCCTTCCCAATTCAGTTGGCCCACTTCAAGATTTGTACCAAAATATGCCTTTATAAACTAAACATGACGAAACTATTTACCTCTGAAACAACTTATTTTCTCAAAAACATTTTAGATACACTCTAGTCGTAGACATAACTAATAGAACATCTGAACAAATAAACAATGTGCGAATAAATGCGCGAACTTAACAAAGCAACAATTGAAAGATTACCATTGGGTAACATCACCTTTATTTTTTATTGCGGCTGAAATTCTTTAGGGCATAGTGTTAACCAAGTTTGGGCAAAAATTTGGTCTAAAACAATCCCATACTTCTTGAAACTTTTGTCTCAGTTCGGTGATTGTACGAGCAGGATGTCATCGTAGAGCCTTTTTCATCTGGTGCCACAAAGTTTCAATAGGTGACAGATCTGGACTGCTAGAAACCCCTTTTCAAAAGTGGTACATTATTTTCTTCCATCCATTTTATAGCCTTTTTTGAGGTATGGCAAGCGGCACCATCTTGCTGAAACACAAAATCTTGGTCAGATGTCAAACATTCTTCCATCACTGGTAAAAGCGATTCTTCTAAAACTGTCAAATATTTGTTTGTATCCACATCTCCATCAATAAAATGAAGTTTTCTAACTCCTTTTGATGACATACTGTCCCAGACCATAATGGATGCTGGAAATTTCACTTCTCTCTTCAGACAGTCAACATGCAATGCTTCATTTTTTTGCGAATAACTCTACTGCGACTGTCATCAAAACAAACTTCGAATCGGGCCTCATCACTCCATTGTATTGCACACCATTGTTGAGGTGTCCATTGTCTATGTTCTTTAGCCCATCTAAGCCGATTTTTCTCTTGCAGTGGAGTTAACAGTGGCTTTTCTTTGGTCTATAAACAAGTTGTGCAACTTTAGGGTTTTTACTTCACCTTTTTTTATAAAAAAACTTACCTTGCAAGTGCTAAATGCTGTGGGCCTCTCTATGAGTTGTGGACCTCGAAATTCTCCTTCTAACAGCGTGACTCCACAGAGCACTTAATTGTAAATAATTGGCACGCCTGTTTTTCACGATTATTCTTCTTAATGCTCTTCGGTCGGCATTTGTGATATTACTTTTTTTCACATATCGTGGCTTAATATTAACTGAACCAGTTACGTTATACCTTCTAACAATATTTCTCACACTGTACCGCGATAAGTCTAACAAAGTTGCAATTCTTGAGTTTGATTTCCCAGAATTAAAAAATTTAATTATCAGTAACAGAATTTTCTCACTAATAACCTTTCCTCTACCCATTTTGAAAACCTTAACTACCCAAAACTATTTCAAACGTATTCTGACAGCTGTGATTAATAAAAACAATTGTCATGGCTGTTATTTTTCACAGCCACCTATGCCACCTAGACTTATTTTGCATTGAAATGAAAATGGGTTGATATGCTGTAATTGCAACATGTGTTATTTTTATACTGCAAATTTGATTAGGGAGTGACAAAGTTGGTGTTTTGTACTACATGTTATCAAAATATTTTTATTGTTTGTGTTTGATAAGAAAAAAACTAAGATTTCAATAGTTGGGCTAACTGAAGTGGGAAGGGGCTCGTAGAGATATGCCAAATACGGATAATGTTCAGAGGGAGACAAACTTAGAAGGCTTTGGTCTGTAGGAAGAAGTGTGGCCTAACCTCCATAATCGTGGAAAAACTTAGTGCTTCACTCTAAAAAAATATACGCCAAAGCCTTGGTGCAAAAGTTGTTTGGACCGTCGAAAATTATTATTTCTGTTGTTTATGAAACAAGTTTCTTCACCCTGTAGCGTGGGGATTTGCAGGTCGAGAAGCCCCGATAAAAACAACTGCGGTAGTCACGAGCCTACACGCGTAGCTGCCTTCATCCGACCTTTCACCCTTACGGTTAACTGGAGATTTTAATTAGCTGCTAGCTATTCACTTCACGATATGAGCTATAAGGGCTGGTATGCGCCAACGGATGATAAAGAGGTTTGCGTATGATGCAACTAGTCGTATAGATGGCAGTAACGTTCTTTTTCATCCTAATTTGACCTCCAAATGATCATTATCGCATCGACAATCTTCATTTTCGATTGCTGATATTGCGCTTCTCCTACACTATTTCAATGCTGGCTTAAAGCGACAGCTACGTCAATTTTCGAAAAAGATAAGTACAAACTATACAGAGTGTTGCTTAATGATATACGAATATTTAATGGTGTGAATATACATAAAAAATTAATGTTAGTTTGCTTTATGAACTATGGTCCAAAAATGTTTCCTTACAAAAACTCGGGGTGTTGAAGTTTTAGGAAAAAACGGAAAAAAATAAAGACCGTTTTATTGTCTAACTTGTAAAATTATTATTAATTTAATTGGAAAAATTAAACACATTAAGCTTAATGAACAACAACTGACAACATAAACATAACATTAAAACCAACGAAATGATTACAAAAATTGTTGAAAATGGCCCCCTTCACTTAGTATGCATGCTTCCGTCCTTCTTCTCTTGGAATTGCGCACTCGTTGGAATATCCCTGGGGTATTTTTATTCTATCACAAGCTGCAACTATTCTTTCTCTTAATTCCTCTACAGTGTTAATGGGACTTGTGTACACAAGTGTCTTAAGATAGCCCCTCAAAAAGAAATCTAAACTGTTGAGGTCTGGGTTCTAAAGCGAGTAGTCCTATTGCACTGTACTACAAGAGTCAACGCAAGGAATGCCAACATTAAACACATTAAAAACCTGCCATTCTCACGCTCTCGTAGTCCAGTTCGTGCAACGCTCGGTCATAATAAGGTTAACTTGCAGCAGTTACCGGTCATACGAAAACAAACTCCATATCGTACAATTAGGAACACCTCGACGTCGTTGTACGCTCGGTTAATTGTAGAGGGCGCTGTTCTGAAATAACAATAAATTAGCAGAAATAATTCCGCTAAGTGATGTAGGGGAGGGTGGGCAATGTTGGGTTATGTGGGTATTGCATGACTAAAATAATACGGTGCGAAATTGGAATAATTACTTAATGGATGGAATCCCGATACCCGGAGGTTTTGCTAATGAAAGGGGCGTGGGGTGACGTGATGCACACCTTTCAAGGTTGCTGACTTCCGTAGAGGAAACAAATGCTAGGTGCAACCACTCTTTCATATTTCCAAGATAATATGAAGACCACATATACTATATAATAATAATAATAATAATAACGTCTTTATTATTGACATAAGACATTGACAAAATGGTAAGTGAACATAAGTACATCTAGTGTCAATAAAAGGCAAAGTTCAGTTTGATTAGTACTCAGTACCAACAACCTGCTCTTCCACTTAGCCCAGTATCCTCTACGACATATGACATCCGATAAACCGATAATACATACATGTCACTATAAAAGAGGGACATACCTACACGCTAACAAAAAAAACAATCATTCATTCATTCATGCGGTGCTACTGTTTTTTCAGCAGTTCCTTTTTAAACATGGCTTTGAACTTATCTATTCTAGAAAATTTTAGTTCCTTCCGGACTGAGTTGTAGATTTTATATATTTGGTATGTGAAGCTCCGTTTGAAGATTGACGTTCTAAACTTGGGTGGCGAAATAAGACCCTTACTTCTTACGTTAATGTTATGAACGTCAGTCCGGTAGGTTATTTTTTGATAAAGATATTGTGGTGTTCTGACTAAAATTAATTTATGATAAAAAACATATGTTTATTGTACGACGTTTTGGAGCTTTTTGTCAACCAAGAAATGTTACCAGTAACACTATTCCTCCAGGGCTCTGTATTGGAGCCGCTGCCATGTCATACCATTTCGACTCAAGCAAAAGTACTGATAATTCTCATGTCTAGCCTTTTGAAGGTCATACGCAATTGTCCCATTACACTGGACAACAAATTTTAGTTTTTTAATTGTATCTTGTGGGAAAAGTGCACTACTTTGTTAATTTAGGGGCGCTGAATCCAAAATGACAATGAAATAAAAAAATTTGTTGCGGTTTAGAAAAAAAACTTTTTATTTTTAAGGATATATTAAAAAAAGTAACAAGATTCATATACTTATAAGAATCACTATATGCGCTGTCTTTTTGCTCTTCTTTTATGGATCGTTTCTGGAGCATCTCTACCAAGAGACCAAAAGTAGTGTGCAAGCATGGAAGGATTAAACTTTCCCTGGTACCTTTTTTCCATTGTTGAAATATCCTGATGAAAACGTTCGCCGTGCTCATCACTTACGGCTCCGCAATTGTCAGGAAAAAAGTCCAGGTGTGAGTGTAGGAAATGTATCTTAAGAGACATATTACAGCCCATCTTTTGATACGATGACAGCATATTTTTGACAAGGGTTTTATAGTTGTCAGCTTTTCTATTTCCCAAGAAATTAGTGACCACCAGACGGAAATCATTCCAAGCAGTTTTTCAATACCTGTTAAAGTGTTTTCACACTGTGTATCTTTCAAAATATTTCGAATCTGTGGCTTAACAAAAATACCTTCTTTAACCTTTGCCTCACTTAGTCTTGGAAATTTCTGACGCAGGTATTGAAAAGCTGACCCATCTCTATCTAATGCCTTGACAAGGTTTTTCATTAGGCCCAACTTGATATGCAGTGGTGGTAATAAAATTTTTTTCGAATCTACTAATGGCATATGCTGTACGTTTTTTTGACCTGGCTCTAGGAATTGACGAACAGGCCAGTTCTGTCTGGTGTAATGAAGTGCCTTTACCCGACTGTCCCATTCACACAAAAAACAGCAAAACTTTGTGTAGCCTAGCTGCAGCCCAAGTAAAAGTGCAACAACTTTCAAATCGCCACAAATATGCCATTGGTGCTCATCGTATTTTATGCATGTCAATAGGTACTTCATATTGTCATATGATTCTTTCATGTGAACTGCATGCCCTACAGGAAGAGATGGTTAAATATTTCCAATATGCAATAACACTGCATTTAAACTCAATGTTGAACTGTCTGTAAACAATCTCCATTCTTCTGGGTTATAGTTTATATTTAAAGCCGCCAGTAAGCCGTTAATGTTACTGCAGAAAACCAAGTTATTCTCCATATTGTAAAATGGTTCTAAGTCTTTGTGGCGTTAACGAAAAACACATACCGAAACATCGTCTTCTAACAAGTTCCACTGCTGCAGTCTTGATCCAAGTAACTCTGCCTTACATTTTGGAAGTTCTAAATCTCTTACAAGATCATTTAATTCTGACTGTGTTATTTTGTGCGGTTGGTGGCATGACGTGCTCGGTATAAAATCAGGATCTCTTGACGTTGATGACATATCTTCTTCCTGACGAATCACTCGATCGCCATGATCCGATTCGTTTTCTGATTCGCAAGTGTAGGATTCTGGGGGTTTTGGAATAGGATTTTCGTCACTGTGAGACACAGGTCTCATCGCAGATGGTATGTTTGGGTAGTTAATAACCGATTTTTTTTTCTTGGACATACCTGTGGCTTGTCCAACACAAGGTACCATGCAAAAGTAACAATCATTAATATGATTTGTAGGCTCTCTCCAAACCATTGGAACAGCAAAGCGCATAGACCATTTTTTGCCATTTAACCAGCTCCTCAGACTTGAAGCACATGCATTACAGCAGATGTGGGGTGCCCACTGTTTGTCTTGATCACCTAGTTTACAATCGAAATAAGGCTGATATACCTTTGTTATTAGTGGAGTAATAGACCGTCTCTGAGACGCAACAGTCACATCACTACACACGTAACACAACTGATCTGGATTGTTTACACACTTTCGAGACAACTTGCATGAGCGCTGTCAGCCAACTGAGGAAAAAATGGCTAATATAAAACAATATAATGTACACGTATGTATAACGTAACACAATCATGCCGATTACATCATCTTTCCTTGCCGAATATAAAAATGTAGCACGTGCATTCCTGTGGATTACAGTATTACAGCAGGAACACATAATTACCGTATCTCTAAAACTTGAACTAATATTGAAGAAATAAGTTTCATTCCGGTTTTAGCACATTAAAGATAGTAATATTTTGTTGATTTTATTTAGGATATTTTTTGGCTGTTGATCAGTGTTATTTTAATCAAAGTAATGTCAATAATACTACCGAAATTTTACAAAAGGATGTCAATAAATTAATTAAGCACTGTTAAAATCTGTTTACTAATCCACAGAAATCCAAGATGTTATTATTCTGCACCAGAAGTATATAACACAGCTCTTGAACACTCAGATAAATAACCAAATCTTTCAAATATCTGATTATGCAAAGATGCTTGGTGTTGTAGTTGATACAAAATTATGGTTCATCGAGCGCGATAGTCTTCCACAGAAAACCTATCTAAAGCCACCCTTATAGCAAACAGGGATCTACTAAATTTTTAGCTACGTAGAAAACTCGTCAGTGGTATGTCCAAGTGCGTCAATCATTGCTTCAATAAGAAAAACAGCATTTCTCATACTTAACTGACTTCTATGTAATGCTGCGAATAACTTTCAGTTTTCAAACTGTTCGTCATTTGAGTTTGAGTAGTATCAGGCTGTATGCTCTGAGTTGTTATGGCTTCTTGTAAATCAGCCCTGGATTTAGGTACATACAACAAGCATAAGAACACTTTATTAGCTTTGTACACCCGACCTTCAATAATTATAATTGTAGACTCTCGAAGAAGCTAATAAGCATTAGCAAAAATGAAGTCTATTATTGGTTGCATCCCGAATGTTTCACATGTTTAGTTGAACGTCAAGATATATCTCGCTTGGCGTCTGTGCTCCCTTTCCAACCTTTCTTCAAAGTCTCTTTAATGCAGGAACATTACGAAACAACACATAATATCCATTAGCAAAGCGCATCCCGTGCCGGTAATCTCGCGAGTTTTATGTTGAGCAGGTCTGAGTTGCGAGCTCAATCAAGTCGGATATTAACCTTTTTACCGAGACTGCAAAAATGTTATAGGGCGGAGAACGCGGAACACCATGAAATAGTCCAGTCGTCAGAGGATCTAAAATTAACAACATATATATATATATATATATATATATTGAATTATGAACAAAATTCAGCCTTCACGAGAATTATCTGCTCCGTCCATTACGTACACAGATATATCCAAATTTCCTGAAAATACTGAACTCTTTCGGAAAACAGAAATAGGACCTTTCAAGAGTAGATACGTGGCACAAAACCAAGGAATATATTGCTTTGGCAAACGTCTAAGTACCGGAGCACCACGGCTCCTACGATCAGCCTAAAGACACTTTGACAATCCTATTTTTGCACTGAATAAGTTTAGTAGTAGTGGGAAAAGCCTCCACACGCATACTGTTTCACAATGTCCACTTCCTAGGGACAAAGGAGCGGTCGTATCGGTTAAGATCAGAGGCCGAAGCGACGCGGCGGCATCATTCAGATGCGAAAGTGTTCCAGGCTGTGCCTTAGAGAAGAATGGATTTTTCCCTCTGGCATACTGTCACTACGGATTTCTTAAGAACCATATAAAAATAAGTAAAATGATTGAACAACTAAATTAATCTTTTTACGACGTTAACTGCCAAGTTCATTTTTTGAGCAAAATGAGTTAGGTTTATATTCTTGGACAATTTTAAGTTCTGAACCTTCCAGTGCGTAAACCAGCTCTGTAGCATTTAAATTATGGAAACTGAATTTTTCGCCAACGCTTTTAAGCTTTGCAAGTCCAGGACTTGACCGGGTTTTGCACAGGTACCCCGAATCCCGACATAGTTGCCTTTTGTGCGATAGAAGCTTTGGAGTCACGTGAATACAAAAAACACGACAAAATATATTTTCCGCAAGAGTACTCAAAGATTTTTGAAAATTCAAACAAAAACTTTATAGTCATCCATGTAGCGCAGGACATATTTTTAAATTTGAAGGCCCATTTGCAACAGCTGTTTGTAAAGAATCCTTCCAGGAATAACAATAAGTTACGATTTCAAAACATCGAATCATTCTCTTTTTGTATCAGCTAAATATTTTTAAAAAAAAATGAATTGGATCTCGTTATGGCTGAGGCTAAAAACTGTGTGCCACAATGTGATCAGTGGTTCCATGAACATTTCATAAGCGCTTTTCACCAGATGATAAAGAAACTTCCGCATCAGAATTTAGTGAAGATGAATCAACGAAAATATTTCAAGCTTGTATCAGAAGTTCCATTAAACGATGTGTTAGTGCGCGTTCGGTAAGTTAACAAAAAATAACATTAACCACAAAGCTTGTTTTAACTTTATCCCGTAAACTTTCCATGCAACATTTACTATTTTTATTTAAAGATTGATATATTTAAAAAACAATGCAGCAGTTGTCAACAAAAACTAAAATTTTCAGTAACTAAAAAATGTACATCAAAAATGTTTTTATGTTTCCTCGACATTTTTCTTCATGTGACTTGACTGGTTTATGCACTAAACTCCTCAATTGCTTCTGTTGAAGATTCCTATTCCTAAGAAATGTCACTATGCGATATTTAAGGCCGTTGCTTACTTTTCTGATTTAACAAATTTTAGTTTTTTAATTGTATCTTGTGGGAAAAGTGCACCTCTTTGTTAATTTTGGGGCGCTGAATCCAAAAATGACAATGAAATAAAAAAATTAGTTGCGGTTTAGAAAAAAAACTTTTTATTTTTAAGGATATATTAAAAAAGTAACAAGATTCATATACTTATAAGAATCACTATATGCGCTGTCTTTTTGCTGTTCTTTTATGGATCGTTTCTGGAGCATCTCTACCAAGAGTTCAACAGTAGTCTGCAAGCATGGAAGGATTCCACTTTCCCTGGTACCTTTTTTCCATTGTTGAAATATCCTGATGAAAACGTTCGCCGTGCTCATCACTTACGGCTCCGCAATTGTCAGGAAAAAAGTCCAGGTGTGAGTGTAGGAAATGTATCCAAAGAGACATATTATCTTTTGATACGATGACAGCATATTTTTGACAAGGGTTTTATAGTTGTCAGCTTTTCTATTTCCCAAGAAATTAGTGACCACCAGACGGAAATCATTACAAGCAGTTTTTTCAATACCTGTTAAAGTGTTTTCAAACTGTGTATCTTTCAAAATATTTCGAATCTGTGGCCCAACAAAAATACCTTCTTTAACCTTTGCCTCACTTAGTCTTGGAAATTTCTGACGCAGGTATTGAAAAGCTGACCCATCGCTATCTAATGCCTTGACAAAGCTTTTCATTAGGCCCAACTTGATATGCAGTCGTGGTAATAAAGTGTGTTTCGAATCTACTAATGGCATATGCTGTACATTTTTTTGACCTGGCTCTAGGAATTGACGAACAGGCCAGTTCTGTCTGGTGTAATGAAGTGCCTTTACCCGACTGTCCCATTCACACAAAAAACAGCAAAACTTTGTGTAGCCTAGCTGCAGCCCAAGTAAAAGTGCAACAACTTTCAAATCGCCACAAATATGCCATTGGTGCTCATCGTATTTTATGCATGTCAATAGGTACTTCATATTGTCATATGATTCTTTCATGTGAACTGCATGCCCTACAGGAAGAGATGGTTAAATATTTCCAATATGCAATAACACTGCATTTAAACTCAATGTTGAACTGTCTGTAAACAATCTCCATTCTTCTGGGTTATAGTTTATATTTAAAGCCGCCAGTAAGCCGTTAATGTTACTGCAGAAAACCAAGTTATTCTCCATATTGTAAAATGGTTCTAAGTCTTTGTGGCGTTAACGAAAAACACATACCGAAACATCGTCTTCTAACAAGTTCCACTGCTGCAGTCTTGATCCAAGTAACTCTGCCTTACATTTTGGAAGTTCTAAATCTCTTACAAGATCATTTAATTCTGACTGTGTTATTTTGTGCGGTTGGTGGCATGACGTGCTCGGTATAAAATCAGGATCTCTTGACGTTGATGACATATCTTCTTCCTGACGAATCACTCGATCGCCATGATCCGATTCGTTTTCTGATTCGCAAGTGTAGGATTCTGGGGGTTTTGGAATAGGATTTTCGTCACTGTGAGACACAGGTCTCATCGCAGATGGTATGTTTGGGTAGTTAATAACCGATTTTTTTTTCTTGGACATACCTGTGGCTTGTCCAACACAAGGTACCATGCAAAAGTAACAATCATTAATATGATTTGTAGGCTCTCTCCAAACCATTGGAACAGCAAAGCGCATAGACCATTTTTTGCCATTTAACCAGCTCCTCAGACTTGAAGCACATGCATTACAGCAGATGTGGGGTGCCCACTGTTTGTCTTGATCACCTAGTTTACAATCGAAATAAGGCTGATATACCTTTGTTATTAGTGGAGTAATAGACCGTCTCTGAGACGCAACAGTCACATCACTACACACGTAACACAACTGATCTGGATTGTTTACACACTTTCGAGACAACTTGCATGAGCGCTGTCAGCCAACTGAGGAAAAAATGGCTAATATAAAACAATATAATGTACACGTATGTATAACGTAACACAATCATGCTGATTACATCATCTTTCCTTGCCGAATATAAAAATGTAGCACGTCCATTCTTGTGAATTACAGTATATTAACACTGTCATAGCAGGAACACATATAATTACCGTATCTCTAAAACTTGAACTAATATTGAAAAAATAAGTTTCATTCCGGTTTTAGCACATTAAAAATAGTAATATTTTGTTGATTTTATTTAGGACATTTTTTGGCTGCTGAGCAGTGTTATTTAGTGAAATATTTCCCCGAGTACTGGGCTAAGAGTGCACCAGCGAAGATTCTCTATTTTTCCCTCCATTGCCGCTGATATTTTCTCGTAACGAATAACCTTAATATCGCAAAAATACTATCTCGTTAATGTTTACGTACTTACGAAGGTTTCTATCAAGGCTGCCGCGATTCTAGACCGGCGTTAAAGGTAATACGCCCATAAAAACTATTTCTTCTGCTTTGTGTTCCATGGACGGGGCTGTTTTTCCGCAGAAACAGCAACACGATCGATGTTTTGTACTTCCTACCCCTGAATGTGCTCGTGGCAGATCAACACCTGGATGCCGACCAGCCAAAATTAACGGCCCTTTGGTGCAACTCGGCCATCCATCGCTAACTCTTAGTTTGAACCTAGGACACTACTTAAACGTAATCCAATGTATATGAGCTATGTGATGAGTAAGGCGATAGATATATGTATAAATTGGGAGTTTTGAGACTCCCACTTTAACCGTGACGAGCTTCTTATATCGTCCATGTTTCTTGCTAATTATATATATATAGGATTGAGACCTATACTTGACAGTATCGCAGTTATGGAGAGAGTTGCGTTCTTGCGACAACAAACGGCTGACATCAGTTTCTTTAAGCTTTGGCTTATAACGGTGACATTGCTTTGTGTCATTTTTTGTTGTTGAAAAATACAGGGTGTGTCATCTATTACTTTTTCTTCTATTTGAAAAAACAACACGCTTTTTACGAGGTGAAGTCGAATTTTTTTATTGATAAATGAAGGTTGTTTTATGCCATTTATGTATGAAAAATAACAAAACCGCGGCTTCGTTTACAGGCCAACATCAGAACATCAAAAGTTTCCATCATTTTTCCCAGAATAATCGTGTCTATGGCCCCAATTTTGGTCCGAATATTGCGCATTAGGTCTTGAATTGTCCGGGGACCATTCGTATACACTTTTCCTTTAAAAAATCCCCCAAAGAAAATAGTCAAGAGGTGTTAAATCTCGGGGACCAACTGGCATGTGAATTTCATTGTTTGGCGAGATGTGTGAGCCGTTGCCCCGTCTTGATGAAACCAAACTTTGTCGGCACTGATACTATCCAATTGTGGCCACAAAAAGTTTGTTAACATGCCCCGTTGACGGTAATGGCCTCCTGCATCTTCAAAGAAGAACGGTCCAACGATGCCACCAGCCCATAATCCGCACCAAACAGTCACTTTTTCAGGACGGAGAGGTTGTTCATGATATTGGTGTGGATTTTCAGCCCTCCAGAATCTGCAATTTTGCTTATTTACGTACCCATTGAGGTGAAAATGAGCCTCATCAGAAAAGAGCACTTTGGGCGAAAATCCGTCTTCCCTTTCCAGCATCCAATTAACAAAAAAACGCCGCTGTTGATGGTTTGCTAGCTTCAATTCTTGTGTTAGTTGGATTTTGTTTTGGATTGTTGCGAACGGTGCCTAGTCGAGGTGGTTGGACCTTCTCGCACACTTTCACTCACTGCGGCTATGTTGTCACGAGTACGAGCTGGACGAGCATGTTGGTATGGTCTACGACCTTCAACTGAACCAGTTTCCTCAAAACGATTAACATTCCAACGAATTCCAGGCTCTGTAGGGCGTCCATATCGGCCAAAACTAGTGCGAAGCTTGCGAAAAGTATTTTTATATTTCGACCGTTTTCGTAATAAGTTTGGATAACCAAAATGCGTTGTTGTGTTGTAAACGAATCCATGACTATAAATGGCACACCTTTGACAGCTCATTTATGCATGCCATATGACTTTTGACTCACATGGTAACACGTAAACTTATAGGTAAAAAAAGTAATAGATGTCGCACCCAACTCCAAAAGCTGATACATAACTTTTTGTCCACTTTTCGCCACATGACTTCCTCACTCTGTACAATGCCCAGATAAAATCCAGCTTCGAGTACTGCTCACAAGTTTGGGGTGCTGTTGCCCGGACTACATTACCTAGGTTCCATGCTGTAAAGATGAGAGTAATGACCTTGAAGGTTTTTCATGTACCCTTATAATTTTGACACTGCAAAAATTGTTTGCACCCCTGATTAAACCCTCAAGGTTATGGTCAAGGTCAGTCTCAAGGTCATCGGAAAATAGCTACGGAAATTGAAGCCTCTGTTTTCTTTGAGGCCTTGTTTTCAGAAACATCCCCCTAACTTTGTCAAATGGTCGTTTTTGATTTGACATTGACATGGACGATCAAGGTTAAAATAATTTCTACTCGAGATCATAGCTAAGCTTTAAATTTTCGGTCCTCAGAGGTGAGGATTGTCATTACAAAAAATTGTTTTGGCATACATTTGTCCGTCAAAATCATGGTATATCTCAGTTTCAATTTCATTGGTGAATAGCCGCAGAAAAAATCAAGCATCTGCTGTCTTTGGCGTCTTATGTTTGCATTATCATCAGAAGGACGCATGAAACCTTTTCAAACGGAGGTTTTTACGATAACCTTGATTGGGTCATTTGAAGCCCTAATAATGTCAACATGTGAGTGGTTCTATTATTTTGGTCAATAAAGTTTGATCTCACCTTGTTCTGTTCTGTTTTCTCTCCTTTCATCACACCGTTGTCACCGCTTTATCTCACACCGTCTTTTCATTGTGAATGTAATCTTTTTTGGGCCAGCATAACAAAAGCGGTTATAGACATACACTCTAAAACACCATACACCCGTCTAGATATCTTTTTCAGTTTATATGGGATTGTGCCAGTTCGGCATCAGGATCGGAAAACATCCCACTTTCAACGCCGCTGGCTGTATCTGTACGAGTTTTCAACAAAACGGTCTTGGAGTATCGCGCTTTCCGAGAATGGAAAATGAAACGGTTCTGATAGGCTATAGCTGTAAAGTGTACCGTCGGAAGTATTATTTTCATGTAATTCCTTTACCACCCAGCTTAGATTATGGAATGGCATGACCGTATGAGATAAAAGACGGACCAACTCTCAACCATTGAATAATGAAACAATAGGAGGACCAGTCAGTATTTAAGGATTAATTTTTTTTCAAGTTTATACATGGTAGAAATAAAGTCGGTTTGGATGAACAAATAATCGATAGACATTAATAATGAAAAGAGTTAATGGCACATGGGGCGCTGACATTTTAATGGATCAGAAAGCTTTCAGAGGAAATACACACTTGCCGAAAAAAAGAAAAAACTCAAAGCAGATAATGTTGGACATTATTTCTTCAGATCTTTTCCAGGTGTGAGACAAGTACACGTAAGTGGTTTGAAGTGTAAAGATTGTTAATCTGCATAAGCACTGTCAAACATATCTACAGGGTGCTGGTTATTGACCCTACACACCGTCGTACGGCGGACATGATCAATAAGAGCTATCCATGGCAATATGGCCAAAGTAATACTGACAACAATTGATGAAACATCTAAAAGGTTTTATTCTGATAAAACTACTTATTTTTTCTGTCCAAATTAAAGCACATATACAGGATGTCCTGAAAGTTGGGTGTTTCCCTTTCTGAGCCAACTACGTTTGCAATACCGAAGCGAGTTTGGAGCAAAACAACAAAGAAATAGTGAAAAGGAAATTGAAGAAAAATCCTCACTATTCATATAGTCGGGAATTTTGTTTTGTAAATACTGCTTGAAGTTATGGCTGTTCGAAAACACGCTACCCAGACGTGAACTTTCTGTTTTTTTTTTACTGGGGATGTTTATAATATAAGTATTTTGAAAAACCAGTTTGATCAGCCGAGCATCACGCGAGTTATCCGATTTAAGATTAAGATGCTTAAAAAGACGATTTTTAAGAAAATCCAGGTTGCGTATAAGAGGTGGTAGGTATTTTGAAAAACTGTAAAAATAATAATAATGATAATAACAATCATTTATTTAATTCTTAAGGTTTTAGTTTAATTTTCATTTAGCTAATTTAACATGTTAATGAAGATTCCAAATTCTTTATTTGAATGTTGTAAAAAAAATGGAAATAAAAAAATTCAACCAAATGTTCTGTTCATTATATTGACGCCTGCATACAACACTGAATGAAAAAGGATAATGGATAGCTGTTTTAGACGTACAGTAATGGACAAAAGTATATAGACAAATATACTAAGTGACATATAAATCGGAACACCCAGTTTAAATGGTTTTATTTTAATAAAATTTTGTATAAGTACTTAATGAAGCATAATAAGTAAATGATAAAATTTCAAAATGATTGCACTGCTTTAAAGCCCTTTGACCTTTAATAATGTATGCGGCTAGGCATGATTCTGATCCGGTGGTCAATGACCTCCTGTGGTATCTCATTCCAGGCAACCACTAACTCCTCTCGAAGTGCTTCTAGAGTCTGAGGAGAACGTTGCAAATTGAGCAATCTCCTACCCATCATATCCCACACGTGCTCAATTGGGGATAAGTCGGGAGATCTTGGTGGCCATGGTAACAATGTGACATCATTATGTTGAAAGAAGTCTATTGTGACTCTTGCAACATGTGGTCGGGCATTATCTTGTTGGAAAGTTGGATCTGCCAGGGTGTCAAGATAGGGTAAAATATAGGGTTCTAGAACTTCGTGGATATAACGCTGCGCGTTCATGTTACCTCTGATGAAGATTAAAGGTGACCTGGAACCATAAGCTATAGCACCCCAAACCATAACTCCAACAGTGTGATGAACATGTCTTTGAACAAAAAACTGTGGATTCCTCCTTTCACCACGTCGCCTTCCAACCCTGGCACGACCATCGTGCATGCCTAAACAAAATCGAGACTCGTCACTAAAGACAATACTGTTCCATTCCTGATCCCAGAGTGACCGTTGTCTGCACCACTCAAGGCGATTACGTCGGTGTTCTCGAGTTAAAGGGAGGACCCAGTGTGGCCGGTATGAAAACAAGCCAAAACTTCTCATTCGTCGGTAAACATTTCGCATGCCAATAGGTCTTCCGTGTTCTGCAAACCATTCATTTGCAATGGACCTGGTAGTGGAGAAACGGTCCCTTAAGGCCAATAATCTTAGGCGGCGATCTTCACGGTCTGTTGTTCTACGGTGGCGTCCAGTGCCCCTGAACAAATATAAGCAAAAAGGTATCTTGGAAGTCTTTAAGAGAAGTGGTCGGTCTAGAAAACTAAATGCTAGATCAGTTAGATTAATGAAAGTAATTTCGTCCAAAGATCCGTTTAAAACCCAAAGACAAATATAAGCCGAAAACGAGACAAAAGGAATTGTCAGTGTTTCTACGAAAACTATAAGTAGAAGATTAAATGATTTGAAGTTATTTGCACATCCCCCGAGTAAGAAGCCGCTAGTCTCGAGGAAAAACCGTAAGGACCGATTACAATTTGCACGGTTGCATCTTGATTGGAGCATCTGTGACTGGAAGAGGGTATGTTTCAGTGACGAATCCAAGTTCAATATGTTTGGATCAGATGGTGTTCATTAAGTTAGACGTCCTAGTGGACAAATATTGAACCCCAAGTACACTTTGCCCACTGTCAAACATCGGGCGGGTCTGTTATGGTTTGGTTGTGCTTTTCGGGGTTTGGGATGGGAGCTTTACATAGAATAGATGACATTATTAATGAGTTTGTATACACAGACATACTAAAGCATGTCATGTTACCCTATATGGAAGACAATATGCCTTTAAGATCAAGATAATGACCCGAAGCACACTTCAAATCTCGCAAAGAAATTCTTTTTGGATGAAAAAATGCCAGTTCTCAAATGGCCTTCATAGTCTTCCGATATAAACCAAATTGAAAATCTATTAGAACACTTAGATAAGCAAATACGAGATAAAAAGTATTCAAACAAGGATGAACTTTTTGCTGCTTTAGAGCAAAAGTGGAGACAGATTGATGAATCTTATATCAAGAAAGTTCTACAATCTATGCCGAGACGATGACAGGCGGCGGCTGATAATAAAATTTATGCTACAAAATATTAACACAAACATGGTTGGTTCTCTATAATTCAATCAACTTTGCTTCTTTTTTGTATAATTGTTTTGCTTTGTCTATATATTTTTGTCCTTCATAGTTCCAGTTTTTTTCAATTAATTTTTTATTGAAGGGAGTCTAATGAATTAATTTATGTATGAGTGAGTATTATGCTATAACGAATTATGTATACAGGTTGGTGTATTAATAAAACAAGTTAAAAAAGAAATACAGCTCAATATTAATTTGTCTATATACTTTTGTCCATTACTGTATGCTAAAATAAAAAGCTATTACAGCAGCTACAAGGTTATAGTTTGGACGCAAAAGACAGCTGCACTTATTATTTTTTATTTGTAGTATTCCACAAGTATTAGAACTCCAATGACAAAAGCTGGAATTATTCATTTTTAGTAAAAAGAACCTACAAATGTTATACTATCTTTGAAAGAGCATTAAATAGCTAGTTTTAAGGCCATTTGCTGATTCAGTCGGGTAAAAGGAGGCAATGGGTAAGGTTTTTTTAAAAAACCTCCTAGTGGAAATATCTCGAAAACTAGAAAACTTTTACTAAGGTCAGATTGATTTAACGTGATTGGGCTAAAGCCAGTTTACCTCCCGTGTCACTCTGACGTCTTATTGACGCCCTGTATATGTGGTTAGTCATAAAAATATGCAGTTTACACTACCAGGCGTCTGTTAGTAGACATTTGAATAGAAATTATCTTAGCTTGATGTCTCTGATATACTCGTATGCTGTATGCAAACCACAGATTTATTGGATAGATTGAAGGTGTAATGCGGCGTTAAATGTGTGACGACGCCTTCAGGTTCTCGAACAATAATGTGACATTTACCCGACTGATTCAGGTAATTGAGCACGTATTAATACTGAACGACATACGAACGTAAATGAAGCGTGTTGAATATTTGGAATGGAAATCGCGCACCGAACTTGATTGAATTCATTTGGTTTTGTCAGGCGCGTTATCTTGACTAATGGTGAGTGTCGCGAATTTCGCTGCATTCTCTGCTCTCGCGAGGAAGATAGCGGATGGAGGCAGCACTTTTTAGCATGTTAACCAAAGTTTCATCTCTTAGTTTAACTAACCAAACGCTGTGTCAAGTTGAGGTACAGCATTGAAAACATCCTTTGAATATCTTAAAAAATGACAAACGTACAAATACAGGCATAGCAGATCCAGAATAAAGATGCTGAACTATGTCACAAAGTAGTATGAGAAGCAGAGGGCCAGGTACGATAAACTTGCCCCTTTCGGAAATATCATTGTACTGCTGTAAATATCATTTTGATGATAGGTACTTAGATGATATGGTAAAAAGGATGGAAATAAGTGTATGACATGCGAACGCAAATGAGATGATTATTTATAATGGAAATCTCACGCTGAACTTGATTGCATTTGTTTGCTTGTTAGGCGCGTTATCTTGACTAATGGAGACTAACGCAAACATCGCTGCGTTCTCTGCTCTCGCGAGGAGGTTAGTAAATCTTCCATAGTAGACCAAGATATCTCGAATTCGAGAGAAAAATTGAAATGAGCTGTTTTACAACGGAATTATGTTCTTCAGGGTATAAAAAGGCCCATCGCCGTAAGATAAGAAAAGATTTGCTAGTTGGAGGTTCAAATTTTGTCTATTATTTCAGATTTACCGTTATGCACTTTACAGTGAAGGATAAATGCTGAAATCGACGATTTCTGGCGATTTTTTAGAATAAAACATTACCCGTTACCACAAATTGGCCGCATAAGATCTTTTTTTGAGGTATTTTCGTCCTCATCAACTTTTTTTGGGCAACTTACACTAATAATTGATAACTATTCGAGTATATGTGAAAAAGTCACGTTTTTTGTCTATTTATCACTTATCAGTAATTTGAATTTCTCTTCATTGATTATAGAGTGCCCATTCCTAGGCCAAACCCTTTTCAATGATTTTCTTTGGGCAAATTTAACAGTTTATTGATTGTATAATTTCACCCGTGTATTATATTTTTCTTTCTCAGCGATTCAGTATGGTGTTGACGATCACCAAAAGACTCAGTAGTTTTGCTCCGTTAGTTGGTTTCTTATAAAACATACCTTATTCAAGGTCACTCAAGATACCTTCTTCTAAAACCTTACGTGTTCTGCGTGATTCACTTTTCTGTTTCCGTTGAGGTCGTGGTGCAGGGGTCGTTTCGTCATTTTCCGGACTCTGGGATGTTAGGCCAATTCATGGACTAGCACCCTTTTTTTTGTGTCACTTAACAGAAGAGGATCATCATCCTTTCTCCTCCAGTTGGTAGCATCTTGTTGCCGTTTTGCAAATTGGTGGAAGCCATCTCCATATAATTCGTTTCAAAATGGGTCAAAATTGGGTCAGTCATCCGAAGTCCTTTTATTCCGGAAATGTACCTTTTCCAAGATGTCGGCAAGAATTCTAATTATGGAAAGATGTACGATGAAAAAATGAGAAACTGCTTACGGTTTGGTGATCCTAGAGAATTAGAGAGTCCTTACCATGTTTAGGCAGGTCACAATTTAATAAAATTGATATCAGGTTTAATACAGATTTAAGATGCTGGAAATAGACTATCCGTCTAGACGTGAGCATCTTTAAACTAGTATGACGTCCTCCATATTTGTTTCCATATGTATGCATGGTAAAACACAAAAGAAACTTGCACACAAAGAGAAAACCTCGCGGCATAAAAGCTATTAACAGAGATACGCTCAGCTTGGCCATACAGTGTGTGCAAAATTCAAATAACGCGATGATGTTTCGCTGATATTCTCTAACTTCAAGTCTAATGTATTTACCGTACGATCAGTATTCATCGATAGTTCTGTCAGTGTCAGTGGGTATAAATAAAAGTTTCGTACACCTCACGCTAGATGGCGCTTTCATTTCATGTTCTGTACATGTCCAGTTGTTCCCTGTACTACGAGCCTGACAAGTTGATACTCCAGTACTGCTAAGGTGCTTCAAATTTCAAAAACCTCGACCTCTCAGATGATGAGATACCAAGTACTTTTGATTGAGGTGCTAATTTACTTGGATATTTACAAACCGATGATTGTGAATAAAATATTTTCGGAACGATCCAGATGAATAGATATTGAGCCGTATTCATAAAACAAAGGATATCCTTTTACTTGCAAATTTGGAAGGAAATCCTCCAGATGGTATTTATAATAATTTGAAGTAAATGCTCTTGCTTTTTGTGTATAAGCATATCCCTCAAAGCAGTGACATAAGTAAAAGGATATTCATAATCTTATACTTGGCATAGAAAGCTCCTTCAAAAATTATGAGTGTGATCAGTAGCAGACTCAACTTCGTAACGAAGGTGGTCAAACGATGATGGCGAAAATTGTGGATGATAGGGATGTTGAAACGTACAAACCTCGTACCTTCACTTGGTCGTCGAATTATATCGGTTCGACGAAGCGAATGTACAATGGCTTGACAGATTTTTAGTTGAGAATGAGGAGACTCGAGAAGGAGCACTTTAATGTATTCATAAAATGAAAATATGTCTACGCTATCTCGGTGACCCTGGACATCAACAAGGTATTGGTCAGGAACTTGGTATTAGTCAAGCAACGGTATCTCGGACTGTGGATAGAGTTGTGAACAGCATAGTTGCACAGTCGAACGAATGGATCAAGTTTCCAACTACCAACCATGAACTGATGGAGGCCAAGCGGATATGGCAAAGGATGTATAAATTGGTGTTATTGATTGTACACATATAGGAATCATGAAACCAAATCGCCATGGAGATGAGTATATCAACCGAAAAGGGAAACCTACTTTAGATGTACAAGCCACTTGAGATGCCACAAGTGTTGATGTCAGTTGGCCTGGATCAGTGCATGATTCCAGAATATGGGGAAATGCACAGACTAGATCACAACTAATAAATAAAGCAAATGTTGACGATGGTTTTGGTATTGAGCCATGCCTTATGACTCCCTTCAGAAATCCTACTCCAGGTTGTTAGTAGCAGTTTTTTTAGATCTGTTTTTTTCTTCAATCTTGATTTCATGTTGTTGATTTTTTTTAATAAGCCTTTAGTATCTAATGGTTTACCGAATGTTGATTCGTATTTTCAACATCTTGTTCAAGGCATCGTCCTTTCTCATTTTTATGTTTGGAACTTGTGACTTTTGCAAAATAATGGGAGCAATTGCAATTTCATCTGCGATGAACTGCAGGTCGTTGCCATTATTTTCTACAGTTTCCTCATCACTTGAGGATGACTGTGTAAGCTCTGGAGTACAACTGTCAGTGATGCTGAGTGAACGAACTCCCACGTCAACTACAAGCTGGAACAAGTCACGACATGTCGCTCAAGATACAAATACCAGTCAACCTTTTACTTCTTCCTGGAGGATATCCTCACGAGTATAAGGTAATCATTATGAATATGAAAACAAGAATATGCTTATACATCTACCTTTTTTTCCGAAGTAAGACCTTATACTTTTATACCTTATGCTTTCGAGGATATGCTTCTCTTTTATGAATACGGCTCATTATGTACTTGTATAGTACTTTTAAAAGTACTCATAACTAGTACACCCAAGGTTTTCGCTCTGTATGGTTACATAAACGAGAGATGACGCAACTGACACAAGTCAACTTTTGTATGCTCACCTTTCGTTATAAAGAGGGTTCTTTTATAAAAGTAGCATCTTGAAGAGGGTCAAGTTCTTTGTCACCTTGACAAAAAACTGCCGAATCGCCAGCTGCTCATCGATGGGAAGCTGGTTATGAATCGACACGTCTATATTATTATTATTAGCAACAACTATACCATACGTTTTAGAATGTCTGATTCTTGAAGACATCGTAAACAAACATCATATTGTTACTGCAATAGGAATATGTCACTTTCGGTTCATCTAAATCCAACTTATAAGCAAACAGCTCGTATTACAGCTTCCAACAAGGTTTGCTTATTTTCACAAAAAGCAATAGGAACACGCTGTACATGTCTGCCTCTTAGGCTATTAGAAAATGTTGCGGTCAATCCAGTGCAATAGTTAAGACAGACGAAATCGGTAATTTCAGCACCGATTACCAAAACATGTTCGTTGGAAGCATGAAATTTGCATCCCTGTACTTTTTCACCGTTTAGTGAATGTAGTGAATTTGGGACGTGGTGTATGTGAGCATCTCAAAGATTACGTACACAGTATTGATTAACAGACGAACAACAACAATATAGTCTGGTGTCGAGGAGGACATTTTTCATCCAACGGCTTTTTACAACACAAGGAATAATTAAAATCCCGCCAGAGATGTACGCGCACCACATACATTTCGAAATATCTACAAGGTGACAACACTTTAGAGCAGATGAGGAACATGTTGGCGAGCATTTATATAATACGACGATTTGGTGTTACATCAAATCATACAGGGTGGCGCATCGAAAACGAAACAGACGCATTTACTGGCAGCTCAGTTCTTTTTTGAAAAATGCTCAGACTCGTCGAATTTGTTTTCGAGGGGGACAAAAGTTTGGCAAAAACTCACGGTAGCACATGCAGCCCCGTAAGCGGGGGTGACACATCCCCCAAAATCTTAAATGGAAAGGGGGGTCCAGTGATACCTTATTTTAAAGGTCTTTGAACTCCCTTTATAATGATACAAAAATAATGTACTTCAGTTCAGATGTTTTGGAGATTTATTGATTTAAAGCTTAAATAAAACTAATACATCATCATTAGTGGAGATCAATACATTTGGCAGCATAGTAATTTAAAAGTGAAGAATGAACTGACCCGTTAGGCAAGTAATGTTGAAAATCGCCACCATGACTCTCCGTGCAATAATAAAGATTTTGCACAAACTTAGCCGCACATTTTGCAATATTTGAGGAGTAATTTGTAGGCACTCATTCACAATTCTTTGTCGCAGGTCTTCTAACGATGTTGGTTGAGTGGCATAGACTTTGCTTTTTAAATGACCCCACATAAAGAAATCGAAAGGTGATAAATCTGGCGATCTTGGAGGCCATTTAATGGTACCTCTTCTACCAATCCGTCGATCTGGAAACGTCTGATCTAAATATTGTCGAACACCTAATGCATAATGTGGTGGGGCATGATCCTGTTGGAACATCAACGTATTCGCAATGTACCGCAGATCATTCTGATTTTCAATTATGGCTGTTAATGCAGGATCTATGGCGTCTTCCAGTAATTCCAAATACATTTCATCGGTCAAAATTTCCAAGTAAGTAAGAAGGAACAACTAAAATACCAGCCCAAACATTTAATTTTTGTGGCTGCTGTGTATGAACCTCATGATCAATTCTGGGATTAGAATCGGACCAATATCGGCAGTTATGACGATTTACTACGCCATTTAAGAAAAAGGAACATTCGTCGGAAAAGCAAGTGATGAATAGAAAATGTTCATCGTTTATAATTCGTTCACTCATATCATCACAAAATTGTAATCGCTGATCAAAATCGTCTTCATTGAGTTCTTGTATACGGATGAAAACTATTGGCATTTAGAATCCGTTGGACCGTCCGTCGACTAACACCACACACAGTCTCCAGTTTGCGGGTACTTAACGTAGGATCTATATAAACTTGCCCTAAAAACCCCACTTCTATTGCTTCGTTCCTTATGGGATTTTCAATGTTGGGTTTTTTATTGGCGACCTGCCCAGTTTCCCGAAATTCAGCTACAAGTTCTAGAACATATTTTCGATGCACGTTACTGTTCTCATATCGCTCATTAAATATTTCTGCTGTTCTATTAGCGCACTGATTATTTCCGAAAATTATTTCGATAATTTCAACTCTTTCTGCTGTGGAATATACCATGGTTAATTTATGAATTAAACCGTTACAAGTTATTTTAGCAACAAAGTTTGGTCAAATCAATCGCAAACTATGTACTAAATTCCTATTTAGAATTAGTACGAGTTATTTCCTTATGTTTCTTCAAGAAATAACTTTTTTGCCACAAAAAAAACCTCCAATAGCTATTTTCAACAACAAAATGATAAACAAACCATGGGGGTAGTGAAGAAAAGCATTTACTTTTTAAGTTAATTCTCTTAGTCAAATTTCTTCTGAAAGTAGTACAAACTAATCTGATGTACCTATTAAAGTCTACTTGAAGCTTTAAATCAAGAAATCTTCAAAACTACTGAACTGAAGTATATTAATTTTATATCATTATAAAGGGAATTGAAAGACCTTTAAAATAAGGTATCACTCGACCCCCCTTTCCATTTAAGATTTTGAGGATGGTGTCACCCCCGCTTAGGGAGTTACACGTGCTAACGTGATTTTTTGCCAAACTTGTGTCCCCCTCGAAAACAAAATCGACGGGTCTGAGCGTTTTTCAAAAAAAAAACTGAGCTGCCAGTAAATGCGTCTGTTTAGTTTTCGATGATCCACCCTGTATATGCAGATGGTTCTTATATTGCAGAAACGGATACTGAGGACCACAGCTGTAATAGGTGTAATATTTTAGCAATTTTTTGAGGGAAGAATATCTTCACATGATATATCATGCCCTTGTTCAACTATCTTAATTATTGTAATTATATGATACAATATCTATGATTTAATACTACTTTAAATCGCTGTAACAAACTCTAAGAGCAAAACGCTTTCTCGTTCCATTTCCTGTTACTAGAAGTCCTCTACGTTGCCAAAATTGGCCGGATACCAATTCTTGAATTAGAGTCTCCTTTTTATTGCGGTGGAGGGAATGGAAATTCTTAAGCCGACGATGTATGAGGATTTGCCTATCTCGCATTTTAAATGGAAATGAGATTGTAGACGGGCGATGTCGCGTCATTCGGCATCGCAGTAGACTATTTGCTGATGAATCAATTGATCTGCATTACGAGTACGTGGCGCTTGTGGATTGTAATGGCAGCTTAATATACTTAGCTCTTATACAGGGTGGCCGATATGTACCTGCCGGTTTGTATCTTGAATATTTGTGAAATGGGATAAAATATATCCATTTTTTTAATCTTAATATTTCATTGAAACTCCAAAATTATGTATGAAAAATAATATCAGACAGATCTACGCCTCTAGAAGCCGCTCAAACCTGATCCATCCTGATTACATTTTACATCACTTTTTGGTAGGTTTCGGGAAAGATATTTTCAATCGTTCTTGAGAACGATGTCAGGTAGATGACTCAGGGCGCTGCACTACACTTTCACGAACTCTCTCGATATTTTTCAGAGTACGAACAACATTGGATGTCTGTTACTCGATCACGTCAAAATGACTAAACAGATCTAGATGAAATTTGGTAGACGAATGGATTATTGTCTGAAATACCACGTACGCCACTTTCATCCCGGAAAGTATCTATTTCACGGTCTACATCCCGAATGGCTTAAAGGAATTCGACATGAGGTGTCTGACGCGAAAGGGCATTTGAATCGTAAATTAACTGCATTTCGACATTTGTCTTCTTAAGGTTTTGATCTTGATTCAAGTTTATTGAAATACTGTTCTTCTGGTTGTAAGCCTAATACCAATAAAGTAAATTGACCTGCTTGAGAAGCCTTCCTAGTATAAGACACAGTGGCGCTCCCAGGATTTCAGTCTGGGAGGGGTAAAATGGAAAGTAGATTCTCAGTGTGATGCACTGAAGTGTTACCTATAATGATTTAACATTAAAAGCATAAATATGTGCAGACATATGAATTTGTTACAGTAATTTCTGTAGAAAATACATACAATTTTTTTAGCAAACCAAGCTCTATATGAAGGTTATATATTAAAACAAAAATGCAAAATCTATCACAGACTTTTCTACATAACAATGTCAGACAAAACAACAAAAGATACATCTTCATGAAAAAAATAACAATAACAAATATGTTACGACTTCTATAAAGTATGAAACTGAATGTAAACCAAAATAAAATTCTAAATCATAAGAAAAACACAAAAAAATATTCATTGCATAACATAACATTCTCTTAGCCAGTCTCAAAAAACAAAAACATAAACTATGAAACTACATCAGTTCACAGCCTCAAAATAAAACAATCATTACATTAGCTTAGAAAGTGATTTGAACAGAATTTGAACAGACGTTTATATAAATCTGCTGCCAATAAATAAAACCACGTATCTTGATTGGATGGTTTTGAAAAAATCACCGTGGTTTTTTATTTATTGGCCAACAGAAGGGCGATGGATTTGAGAGACAACCTTAGCCAAAGTTCAGGCGTTATTTATTTATTTAGCAACATCCAACAGCCATAGCCAATTTACAGGATGGATAAACATGAAAATATAAACAAATGCATGTAGTGGATGTTTGTAAAAGAAACGTTATAGCTTTACTTACTCAGCACAGCAGCAGCACTCAACAATCACACCGGGAAGCATTAACGAAAATAAGCATTAATGTCTCCCAAAGTCGCACAAAACGAAAATATATCTAAAACGCTATTAACTGAATTATAATTACGGCACATTATATAGATAGGGGTAAACTTAAGTATGTCAGTTCCAGTCCTGGATAAGTAAAAAGTTAAACTAGTTCGAGACGCTAATCTAGGAACTAAGAAGTTAAGTTGTTCTAAGATGACACTGGAGTCAATAATACCATGGATGAGCTATGAATTCTTTTTGCGTTTGTTCTCTAAATTATAGATTTTGTGACTCATTATCAACTCACTATGAGGAAAGCCAATAGCAGGATATATCCGGTGAGCTTTGTATGAGAGGTATTTTAAAAACTTTCTTTGAACCGAGTCTAAGCGGTCAATATATATTTGATGACGAGGATACCATACCAGGGACGCATACTCAAGCTTAGATCATCAATAAGCATAGTACAGTATTTTCAGTGTAAAGGAGTTGTGGAAATCACCACAATAAAACCTTACGCCTGTGATGCAGCCACAACAGCATTTTCGATATGATAGGAGAAGGAAGGAAAGTGTTCTGTCAAATGTGACTCCCAAGTCATTATTTGTATTAGTTCTGTCAAGTTTTCTGTCACCAGTACTATATTCATACATCATTACATCTGTTTTTAAAGTAAACGACAAAACGTGACACGTAGCAGCATTCAACGACACCAGCTGTCAACCCTTACAATGTTGCATTGCAAGCGATGACAGTCGTCAATGTTAGAGACTCTACAGAAAAGTTTCATATCGTCAGCATATATAAGAAAATCGACATCGATAACTTCAGAAATATCATTTAAGAACATAATAACTAACAGAGGTCCCAAATTAGATCCTTGAGGAACACCGGATATTACAGGGTATTCGCTTGACTTATGTCCATTGCACATAACATACTGTTTCCTATGAAATAAATAAGATCTGAAAAATAGCAACAATGCATCTGAAAGACCAAATCTAGATAACTTATTTAGTAGGATGTTATGATCTAAACTGTCAAACGCTTTAGAGAAATATATTAGATCCGATTGAAGTTGTCTATCGATTGATTCACAAACATATTCAGTAAGATGTAGCAAATTAGTAACTGTGGACCTGCCCTTCATGAAACCGTGATGACTGATGGAGATAGACCTGCTTACATGGAAATATAGCACAGTTTGTATCACTATTTTGGCTTAATTTTCTTGAGCGCCTATAGCACATCGATTTCCTGTACGCTAGGCATGCCTAGTGTAGTAGTGACATGGTAGTCAGTAGAAAAATCAGATTGAGCCGTTGGAGTATTATGGCTCCCACTAAAGTGTTCCGTAAATGCGCCAACTACATCATTAGGTGTACTCAACCCCCGCCCATTGAACAGCATGTCCTTCTGAATACCAGTGCAGTTTCTTTTTCTATTAACAAAAGACCAGAATTTTCCGAAACTGTTGGATATTTCACTCTCTAAAGAGTGAAGGTAGCGACGATATGAAACAGCTACATGTTGCTTTATCTCCGAGCGAAGTCTTACAAATATTTTTATATAATAAGTATCACCAGTGCGTCTGAACGTCTTGAATGCCACCATTTTTTGTTTGAGGGTTCTAATGGTATGGCTGTTGTACCAAGGAGGATACCTGTGATTATGAGATATTCCGACTCTAGGAACACAACAATCAAGAATTCTATAGATCTCAGAATAGAAATATTCACAAGCTAAATCCACGTCACTAAAATTTTTCAAATCGCCCCAGCTAATATTCACAATCATTTCATAGAGCAGCTGAAAGTCAGCTTTAATAAAATTATATGAACCTTTGAAGTCGCTATGCAACACGTTATTATTTTTGGTGGAAGGAAAATGACTCACAGTGACAATCAAAGCAGGATGATGGGGATCCTCACTCGCTAACGCATCATCAGCATGTTCAACATAGCAAATGGCATTGCTCCAAATTAAATCTAGCAAATTTCCATTTTCATTGTGTATGTAATTAGTGTTGCTAACACCGTTACCCTGTCAAAAACTCTCCAGCTTGATGTTAGTGATGACATTGACCTATCGTGAGCCTCTCAACAGCCTCCTATTCACCAACATTAATGACAAATTCCAACAAATAGGTACCCTTTCAGTAGGTACGGGGCATATAACGCACAATGATTGTATTATTGTTTCTGCTTTTACATTGAGTATGTTTGTGTGTGCACAGCATGGAACGTTGTTACCGCCCTTGCGGTATGCGGTGCACTGCCGCTGCGTTTACACCGAAACCGTTTTGCGCCATACTGGATTATTATGTAGAGGGGCCTTAATTAATTAAAACTCGCCACCAGCGGCGTTACCACTTACAGCAGCCTCAACAGTTCTGCACCATTTAGAAAAGCTCTAAATCCAATTTCGCGAAATCTGTAAGTCGTTCATTCATTTCGTACTTTGCCTACTTTGCATCACACAGAAGGAAAGATAAAAAGATGGATAGACGATCAGGTGGATAGATGCGCCGATGGAATACGGGAGATTGGGACAAATGAGCGAATAACCAGATTGGCAATAGATAGCTGGGCCAGTATGGATACAGGGTAATCTGGAAGCTGAAACTTCTCAGGAGAAACAATTACGTTTGAAGCAACCCGGGTAATGTGCGGCAAAAGAGCAACAAAAAAGTAAACAAGAAATCGAAGTAAAATACCCATTTGTCATTTGATGATAAATTGATAAAAGTGAGGTGGGTTGACCATGGAAGAGGTCATGCTCTTTGTAATATCAATTACTGAAAAGTCGTAGTTAATGCCACGCGTTTACAAATTTTATTCACTTCAGATGTCGAAGTGAAAATTGCAATATGAGCTCACAGCAAAATGTAAGTTTTCAAGCTAATAAACTTTTACTTTCTTTAAATTTCTTCACTTAAGTAAGAAATATATGACACTCTTATGCAGATTAAGCAGATATCTTGATCAAACTATTAGCTTCAAGTTCGACGATTGAGTTATTATACTAAGTGACATATAAATCGGAACACCCAGTTTAAATGGTTTTATTTTAATAAAATTTTGTATAAGTACTTAATGAAGCATAAAAAGTAAATGATAAAAATTTCAAAATGATTGCACTGCTTTAAAGCCCTTTGGCCTTTAATAATGTATGGATGCACCCTGATGTGCTACGCATTCTCCAACGCGCCTAGGCATGCTTCTGATCAGGTGGTCAATGTCCTCCTGTGATATCTCATTCCAGGCAACCACCAACTCCTCTCGAAGTGCTTCTAGAGCCTGAGGAGGACGTTGCAAATTGAGCAATCTCCTACCCATCATATCCCACACGTGCTCAATTGGGGATAAGTCGGGAGATCTTGGTGGCCATGGTAACAATGTGACATCATTATGTTGAAAGAAGTCTATTGTGAGTCTTGCAAAATGTGGTCGGGCATTATCTTGTTGGAAAGTTGGATCTGCCAGGGTGTCAAGATAGGGTAAAAGATGGGGCTCTAGAACTTCGTGGATATAACGCTGCGCGTTCATGTTACCTCTGATGAAGATTAAAGGTGACCTGGAACCATAAGCTATAGCACCCCAAACCATAACTCCAACAGTGTGATGAACATGTCTTTCAACAAAAAACTGTGGATTCCTCCTTTCACCACGTCGCCTTCTAGCCCTGGCACGACCATCGTGCATGCCTAAACAAAATCGAGACTCGTCACTAAATACAATATTGTTCCATTCCTGATCAAAGAGTGACCGTTGTCTGCACCACTCAAGGCGATTACGTCGGTGTTCTCGAGTTAAAGGGAGGACCCAGTGTGGCCGGTATGAAAACAAGCCAAAACTTCTCATTCGTCGGTAAACGCTTCGCATGCCAATAGGTCTTCCGTGTTCTGCAAACCATTCATTTGCAATGGACCTGGTAGTAGAGAAACGGTCCCTTAAGACTAATAATCTTAGGCGGCGATCTTCACGGTCTGTTGTTCTACGGCGGCGTCCAGTGCCCCTTGCTCTTTGCGTACGGCCTTCTCGAAGCCATGCCTGACAACACCTAACCACAGTGTCTACACTTCTTTGCACTCTAACTGCAATTGCCCGAAAAGAAAGTCCAGCTTCCCGAGGTCCCACTATACGGCTCCTATCAAACTCACTAAGTTGACGAAATCGTACAGGTCTCCGTACTCTAGGCATCGTAACCGATCGTAAAGGATGTCAAGAACCAAAATCCGCCAACGTTGATTCTTTACTGCGGTTGAAATATTCATTTTTAGTGCGTTAGTGAATTAAAAAAAAGCAGTATAAAAACCGAAATGTCCAACTGATAAGGCTGAACATTTTTTCACTTGTTATTTACAGTAAGATAAATACATTCACCAACTTTTATTAAAATAAATCCATTTAAACTGGGTGTTCGGATTTACATGTCACTTAGTATACATCAGCCTTGTATGGAGGTTTGTTAGTTGCGAGGCCCTTCGGAACAGTTCAATAACTCCTAGATTCAATGAGTAATGAAAAACTCTGCAATAAAAAATGGCTTATGGGTTACATAATTCAGGGCTGTATAGATTTTCTACTGCGCCCATCCCGACGTCTGATCCACAAACGGTTTTTATAAGGGATAAACAAGTCTAGCGGTGCAGAAACATCTAAACATCTAGGAAATCGGTCTCAATATATTCGTGAAGCATCTGCTGCATGTTGAAGATACCGGTGGTAAGCTAACATCAAAGCGACAAGTTCTTTGTTGATATAAAAACATTGAATCGTCATTTTCTAAATCCTGGATTGGATATTGCTGCACAGTATACCTTTTTACCTAATCCTTTGCTGGATACAGAGTTGGATTTGATATGACACTTTTTTTATCTAATAACTCGGTTATACTAAGACATTGGAGTATATGTCACTAGAGAAAGTTTGTCATTTTTTGCAAAAAATGGCAACTAGAGACTCTTTGGACATTTATGCTTGAAATAGTAATTTCATGCACGAGGAGTATCAAAAAGAGAGGGTACTTCAATCAGACTGTTAGAGTTAAAAAATCAGAGAGAATTTTTTTAAAACGATTTTCCATTTTCTCTAATCTCCACCTCTGGGCTGAAGTAGAGCCTGTGTGTGGTGATATTCGCCCCAATTCGTACGGTAGCCAAATGTCACGGCATTTGTGCGTACACAGAGCGTTCATGTGTATACAGGGTGTTAACATTAGAATTAAGCTCAGGAATATTGGGGTAATCCATATATATTTAAGTTCCCTGTCTATTTTACGATGTTTAGACCACCAGGGTGGCCTTTTTCAAGCACAATGGAAATAGTCACAGTATATTTTGTTTATGTCTTCCAGGCGACAGTAAGAATACGGTCCTATAGCATGCCGAGGTCGTGATAAGCCATCGTCACAATTTTGAGACGACGTTGCCTGAAACAAGATCGCCTAGGGTAGGCGTCCCCGTTCCCAAAAGGACGACCAGCCTCTCAAAGCGACAAGCGAGAAATTATTATATTAATCACATTGTTTGTCGTTTTTTCATGTACTAGATAAGTCACCCTTGTCCATCGTCCCGAAAACGCAAAAATCCTCCCAACATAACCAACATACCGGTTAATTGTTCTGCAATCCTCGATTACAAATGCGCCATGTCAATTGTTTATGGATCTGTAATGCGAAAAATAGTACCACGACATCTAAAAGAAAAAATGTTTTTTGTCTTGTGAGGAAATAATAAAATGTCTTGTGTCCAACACTTTGCTCTCGGAGTGGACCGGTAGGTTATCATGTAAAAAACCTAAAAAGGGTAAAAAAATCGAATCTTGCAGTCTAGGTAGTGTGCAAATAGTTGATTCCAGGTTTGCTCGATATGATCGCTATTCGCTGACGTTTAATCAAATAACCTACAAAATATCAAAACAAAAAAGATACGTAATACCCGTGGCGAGCTCGTGGTTTTGACTTTGGGCAATTCTGGTAATAGATAACACTTTGTGCTGTCTTTTTACGTAGCTGGAAAAATGTACCTTAGGGTACATCTTAGTCGTAAACTTCTTATACGTTTCAACCTCTGATAAACCCAACTAGATCACTGCTGCGCAACTGGGGTCAACCGTTTTAACCTTGACAACTACCCAGAACAATTTCCGTCCAATTCCAACAGTTGTGTCAGTTGGCATCACTCTAAACCTTTAATGGCATCCCGGTCAGTGATACTGATGGCGTTCGTTAAAGATTCCGTCTGTAAATACGAGCCTGGCAGCCTGGAAATCACGAAACGGCATCTGAAAATTTAATAAACCAGTTCGAACGTTGGAAAGCCAGATGAAATACAGCAGAAAACAGTGGCGCTTCGCTTGTGTGTTCTTTTAACCCTTAACTGGTCCGGTGCTCGACTAGTGACATAACTGGTCCGGCGTAGTCTGTGAGACGACGACGTTTTAAACGCAAAAATAAAACACAAAAAAAAGAATGTAATTATTTATTCAAAAACTGTCGATAGCTTGAACATAAGTGATATATACTTCGTCAAAATACAAGTGATTGGGCATTGAATTGAGGACATATAAATAAAAGAAAAAAAAAGGTACATAATTTTACAACTAAAAACTTATTATTTCCTAAATAATCATATCAGTAAGAGAAGTTTAAATGAGCTGATATTTTTTTCCAAGAATTCGTTTATAAGGCAATATATAACCATAAGACAGATGCAGATATGCAATGTTGAAGGTATTTTTCATTCCAGCAAGGCCGTAAGTTTATAGATTTGCGGTACAGTTTTTGCAGAGGGGATTCGTGCAAGTCAAGCATACTGGTTTTTTGCAATAAATACATAGATATTTGGTCATCCTCCGTTTGTTGCTAGGACATATATGACAAATCCTACGTTTTTGAAGGACAAGATTTCCTCCATCATTAGTTTCTTGTTCTTCCGGGACTCTAAGTATCCTTCTAATCATAGTTCGAATTTCCCGTGGTATATTCATCATTGTCATGCGTCGTTTCATATGATCTTCCACCAACTGCATAGCTAACTGTTTTCCGAAATCGCTTTTTTCTGTTATTTTAGGATTGTTTTTATAACACTGATGGAGAATATAGGAATTTACCACGGAAATATCCAAGATACGAAAAAATATTGTCAATGGCCATCTTTGACTACGACGACTGGATGTACTTTTAGAACATTTTTCGTCAATGGAATCGACTCCTCCTTTATTTTCGTTATAATAAGTGATTATTTCGGGTTTGTTAGCTACTTGGTCAGTGTATTCTCTGTCGTGCATGGAAGATATCAGAATTGTGACTTTTCCAACCTTCCCAACGTGGGAAATTATTGTACATTCCTCCCTAAATCCATAGAGTGTTGATCCTGCAGCTCTTTTGCGATTGGGTAGGAAAGTCTGTGGTATTTCGGCCTTATTTTTTTTAGGGTCCCTACATATGTTAATTTTTTTTTTAGAAGGACGTCCACTAACTGTATTGATGAATACCAGTTATCAGCTGTAATGTTGCGATTGCTGTTGAAGAGTGGTGTTGCTAGGCGTAATACTGCTTGCGTAGGTTTTAAAAGTTTCTTATCTTCGTCACTGAGACCAAAACCATCCGAGTCTTTTCCGCAGTAGATGTAAGCATTGTATAAATAGCTATTACGCGCATCTGTCAAGCACTGAATTTTGAGACCATATTTTGCTGGCTTGTTTGGCATGTACATCTTGAAGCGACATCTCCCACGGAAATTAACCAGCATTTCGTCTACAGTAGCAGATTGCCCTAATCCATAAACACTTTGACAATTCTCTATGAAACTGTTGAATACAAAGGATATAGCTGCAGCAGGGTCATCCTTTTTGCGCTCCTCTCTATCGTCCCGATTATCAAATCTTATAGCAGCTAAAAGGACAGCAAATCTTTTCTTACTGAGAACTGCTCTAAATATGTCCCTACCTGTTCCATCTGTTGCAAATAGATGGTCCAGATGTTCATGACTTGAATTGAATACAGCTGTGTAGATAAGTAATCCAAAAAAAGCTTTCAACTCGGTTATATCTGTTTCCCTTAGGTGATGTTTTGAAACAGCAGAATATTTTTCACTCATTGAATTTAGTTTTTTGTTAGTGAACTGAGTAATATGTTCCAAAATATTATCACTAAAAAGTAAGCTCCAAACAGCCAGGGGGTCTGCTGTCTCGCCAAGCATACTTGCCTTTGACTTCAGTACAGGTACCTTCATGACAATATTGTGTCTTCGGACCTTAGATGATGGACGAACTTCTGAAGTGCACCACCTGTACCGATTTTTGCCATATATATATTTCTTTTCACTTTCAGGTGAGTCCAACTCATCACTCCCATTGTCCTCCTCACATTCAGATAATTCAGAATTAGTGTCATGCTCTGACTCAATATTATAGTCTTCCGACACGTCATCTATATCACTACCATCAGTTAATTCGTCATTCCACCTAGCTAGAGTTTCTTCATAATCCCGATCGCCCCAACGTACCCGTTTAGATGGCCCAGCCATAACTCCGAATCTGTGCACCACGTACTAAAGTAACGCAAACGGTCCGGCGTAGTCTGACAGACTACCGCACAAACATAATCGCTCCTAACTTAGGACACAAATGAGCAAAATTTACCGAAATACGCCTATTTTCAAGTGACCAATAGGGGAAGGATTAGACGGAGTGATGCGTCTGTAGGCGGTTCCAGTGGCGCGTAAACAGGATTTGTTATTACGGCGTAGTCTCTCAGACGACGCCGGACCAGTTAAGGGTTAAATGAGATTCATCTTTCTATCTTCTCAAGTTCCACCGGCGATTATTGGCATTGGAAGCGCCCAGGGAAAGACAGCGCTTTATATTAGCGTCCACTTGGTATCATTCTGTCCTAGGACCTGTCGCGATCGCGTTTGTACCAAAGTAGTCCTCATTGAATCTCTGCCATCCATTAAAACCAGATTTGCAGTTCGAAACTTATTACGACTGCATGCCGAAGAAAAGATAAAGCGCAACTAAATACTGGTTATAACCTACTGGTCAGCAGGTCACTACTAGTCTTCTTCTCATTAGATCGGTATAAGCGACTCCCAAAAAGTGCTGTCATCCATAAATCTGTCAAATTATCGGGCACAAAAAGAGACCACTAACGAATAATAGAACCACTGGAAAAACTAAACCCTGTGTAACACCCGGGTTGATATTGTAGGATCAGCAGAAAGGCTCATCTTTCACTAGAAGTTATTCAGGGTTATCCACTGCATCATTTTCTCATTCTTGCTGATTATTTTTTTGGCTAGACATTTTTCTTCGTTTTTTCCGGAAATGCACATTTATTCTCGCTGTCTTGGTATGTTGTGTGTTGTCTATGTCACGTACCAGATCAGTGCAAGGTCAACATTGGTACGCTGCATCTCTTGAGAAGGTTTATTTGGTAATCAGTTACCAGTACATGGCTTATGGCTTATGCGCGAGGTCGGAAAAACGGATCAAAGATGCCCTAGATGCCACCACTACTATCACTGACTAGAGAAAAGCCAAAGTCCTCCTCCCGAAATGCTCATTTTTGTTTCAGGGGTTCTAGCCTCGGATTGTGGACAACCTGAAGAGGTATCTTAGGATCAAAAAGAGAAAACCTATCAGTAAAACCTCTCAGTTTGTGAGAATATTTCATCTGTGGATAGTGTTATTGGCCCCTTTAAAAGTGTACTTGGTATACGCTCATGAAGGGTCGATAAACAAATTAGATAAAAAAATCCTGTCCGCCGTTCCTTTATTAACAATGGTATTATGCTTCTTAGGCGGTGAACGTCAAAAGACGAATTATCGCCCGTCGAAAAGTTTTATTCGCGTAGCTTCATATTTTTTTCTAATTATACTGCTTCTAACAGAAGTCTTAAGCCTTGGGATACTACAGGGTATACATTTGAGTTGTGTAGTATAGATGCAGTTTGGTGAACCAATTTTTTGATGTAATTGGCTACCCCCTTTTGAACATTGTAAATACATCGCTCAGAACAGGAAAGACGCCTTCGTTGTTGAAGAGGAGTATTATAGTCCCAGTACCCAAATCAAACAATCGACGTAAGCCAGAAGACTTGCGACCCATCAATCTTATGCCAGTCGTCGAAAAAAGAAGTAGAGTGACTGTGTGCGTGTCGGTTGACCTAACAAGAGCATTTCAAACTATTGACAGGAAATTGTTGTTGTGAAAATGTAAAATGTATGGAATTAAGGGTACAGCGCTCTTGTGGGTGATGATTATTTATCTGATTTATTACAAGTGGTAAAAACTGAAAGTGAAATATCAAGTAATGTTTCTGTTGATCATGGAGTACCTCAAGGCAGCGTACTAGACCCATTGCTGTTTATTCTATATTTCAATGATATGTCGAATGTCCTTAGCAATTCTTTTATAAATTTGCTTGCGGATGATACATTAATTTTAGTTAGTGATTCAGTAAGTAACGAAATTGTAGATGTAATGAATTAAGGGTAAGCTAGCAAGGGTTCAGTATTTTTTACTGGCTATACAGTAGTGATCTTTAGTTTGGCCTTTAGAATAACTTTGAAGGTCAAATCAAGATCAAGACAATTTTTCTTAAATGGCAGCTAATACTTCTGACAACGGAAACAGATACAGCGGAAATGTTTTTGTCTGATTAGGTAGACATTATTAGGGCTTCAAAATGACCCGACCAAGGTTATCGTAAAAACCTCCGTTTGAAAAGGCTTCATACAGCAGATTCTCGAATTTTTCTGCGGCTATTCACTGATGAAATTGAAACTGAGATATACCATGATTTTGACGGACAAACGTATGCCAAAACAATTTTTTGTAATGACATTCCTCACCTTGAGACTGACCTTGACCATAACTTTGAGGGCTTAATCAGGGGTGCAAACAATTTTTGCAGTGTCATAATTATAGGGGTCCATGAAAAACCTTCAAGGTAATGTTCAAGGTCATGTTCAAGATCATTACTCTCATCTTCACAGCATGGAACCTAGGTAATGTAGTCCGGGCAACAGCACCCCAAACTTGTGAGCAGTACTCGAAGCTGGATCTTATCTGGGCATTGTACAAATTGGGTACGACATCTATTACTTTTTTTACCTATAAGCTTATGTGTTACCATGTCAGTCAAAAGTCATGTGGCATGCATAAATGAACTGTCAAAGGTATGCCATTTATAGTCATGGATTCGTTTACAACACAACATCGCATTTTGATTATCCAAACTTATTACGAAAACGGTCGAAATATAAAAATACTTCTCGCAAACTTCGCACTAGTTTTGGCCGATATGGACGCCCTACAGAGCCTGGAATTCGTTGGATTGTTAATCGTTTTGAGGAAACTGATTCAGCTGAAGGTCGTAGACCATACCAACATGCTCGTCCAGCTCGTACTCGTGAAAACATAGCCGCAGTGATTGAAAGTGTGCGAGAAGGTCCAACCACCTCGACTGGGCACCGTTCACAACAATTGGGAATTCACACATTGATCTACACCTCCATCCATATAAAATCCGACTAACATAAGAATTGAAGCCGGCAGATCATCAACAGCGGCGTGTTTTTGTTAATTGGAAGAGAAGACGGATTTTCGGCCAAAGTGCTCTTTTCTGATGAAGCTCATTTTCACCTCAATGGGTACGTAAATAAAAAAATTGCAGATCCTGGGGGCTGAAAATGCACACCAATATCATGAACAACCTCTCCATTCTGAAAAAGTGTCTTTTTGATGCGGATTATGGGCGGGTGGCATCGTTGGACCATTCTTCTTTGAAGATGCCGAAGAAGAGGCCATTACCGTCAACAGAGAACGTTATCGCGGCATCTTAACATACTTCTTGTGGCCACAATTGGTTCGTATTGGTGCTGACGATCTTTGGTTTCATCGAGATGGAGCAACAGCTCACACATCTCGCCAAACAATCGCCTTATTGCACACGAAATTTTAAGACCGCATGATTTCACGAAATTCAGATGTCAGTTGGCCCCCGAGATCGTGCGATTTAACACCTCTTGACTATTTTCTTTGGGGATTTTTGAAAGGAAAAGTGTATGCGAATGGTCCGCGGACAATTCAAGATCTAAATCGCAATACTCAGATTGAAATTGCGGCCATAGACCCGATTACTCTGAGAAAAGTCATTGAAAATTTTGATGTTCGGATGTTGACCTGTGAACGAAGCCGCGGTGGTCACATGACTGAAGTTATTTTTCATAGATAAATGGCATAAACCAACGTTTATTTATCAATAAAAAAATTCGATTTCACCTCGTAAAAAGCGTGTTGATTTTTCAAATAGAGAAAAATTAATAGACGACGCACCCTGTATGAAATGAAAATGCTGGATTCACTTTGAAATTGTTATTTAACGGTTGATTTAGACTCATTTTCTTCCATTTGCTGCAGTCACGTCGTTTGAGTATTTCGAAAATGTACTTGTATATGTATAGTGTTTTCGATGTACCAACCTCGTATTGAAAATCACACGATAAAGCTCCTGCCCAGCAGCAAAACTACAAGACCAGCGAACCAAAGCACCGCGACTGGGAGTAGATAGATCTGCTTAAAAGCGCCATCTATTTCCTGTCATATTTTGCGCTCTGTTAGTCAGCAGCGGCCCTTGAGCAGCTCACGGCGCGAATCGGATGCTCTACACCGACAAACCTAATACCGAATAAACTGGAACAAATAGGAGAGCCTTCTTTCTCTCGCTTCGCGCTCGCTCCTCGTATAAGTGATGGCCGGTCGTAACCAACCAAGCATGGTAATCTGGACGGTTATTCTATGTAATTTTTAAACTGACGAGGGTAATGGTTCGTGGAGAATAGAGCCGGGAAAATCTTGTTTTATGCGGCTGCTGCAAGGCCTCGAGTCAAGCGGCAGTTGTCTTAATCTTTATTTCACGCATTCCAGTATGTATGTTATAGGGTTGCAGCGGATATTCACAGGGTTATTACGTGAAAAAATCTGCATAATACCAACAAACCGACACAATGTCAACTTGCTGAATAAACCAAGGGAATCATCATCAACAGCAGTAAACCTTAATAAGCACCCATGCACTGCCGTTTCCTTTTATCTATACAGGGTATTTCAGTTTATTGTTGCATAACTTTAAGATTCGATAGAACTTTTAAAATTAATGCATAAAGTCTATATAAACATGGGTCGAAAAATGCGTGGCTTCCGAAATACATGGTGTTTAAATTTACTTTCTAAAATAGTTTTTTTTAAATATTTCGAACAATATTTGATGTATAATAGTGAAAATTGGTATACAAGGGTTTTTTGGTACGACAAAACGAACCATGGGCATAGTTTTACTGTAGCCGCTAGAGGGCGCTCTCTACTGTACCTGTAGTGTATTAAAATGACCGAACATTTTTTTCTTAGTGCAATTTTTTGCTTTTCGAATAAAAAAACTGATTCCTCGCACTTTTCAACATAAAAAAGCCCTCTTGTGAATTCTCGTTATAGTTAGCCGTTTTTGAGATATTTCGATTTCTAAGGTTCGATGCATTTTTAATTATTTATGATAAAATAACGTTAAAAAGTCAGTATCTCGATAATTTTTAGAAGTAGGCTGTGCCTGCAAATATTTTTGGAATTGAAAGCAGAATAAGGTTGAACGTCAATTAATTGACAGTTAGTTTTGTTGTCTGTTGAAACCTGAAACGTTTTTTTGCAATTGTGAATGCACGAAATTTAGTTTCTTATACCTGTTTTTTTGTTTTATAAAAATGCCATTTTTATTCTCCAATCAAGAGTTCGCGGATATTCATTTTGTGTATGGCTTTTTAAATGGAAACGCAGCAGAAGCAGCCAGAGAATACGCACGAAGATTTCCAAACAGACGACATCCTTCCGCAAAATCTTCCATAAAGTGGATGGACACAGATCCAATCGAGGATGGACCCATTCGGGTCTTCCTCAATGCTACGCTCTACGGTAGCGATAGTTTCTTCTGTACGCACCGTATGGGTCTCTGAGGATGCAGTTATCAATTGGAGTAAACGTGGTGCGAATACGTTCCATGGTTAATCGAATTAACTGCTCTGATGGACGATTTTATCGACGATAAAATGGACGTAGTGCGCGATACGTATTCCGCACAGAACCATTATTTTCGAAATAAAACTGCACAATTTGCAAGCGTTGTTCACGCGTGAGTGTATTTATAACGAATTGCCAAACCAAACTGAGAATAAATCACTTGACAGCTGTCAAATCGGTCGCCGTCTTCAAAAGTAATGCCAACTTAAAGTTCTATATCACGAAAAAAAAACACCAGTTATATACTGACAAGGCTTTAACGCCTTTACACGGTTATAGTATGGGCTTTGCCCGTATAACCTGATTTTATAATTTAGATTGTTAGAAGCTCCAAGCTGTTTCTTTTGCCTAATTCTTCGAACTGCATGGCGCCCAAACCTCAACCATTTGTATCAAAGATCAAAGTACGAAGAACCACACTGTGAGGTCACTGCTTGGTGTTTTATTGCAAAAACACACATGCGAAGTCTGCAGGTTCTGCAAAGCAGGACGTTGCGCACTATTGCTGATGCCCCATGGTATGTCTCTAACGAAACTCTAGATAGAGACCTCGATGTCCCTTACCTAAAGGACTACATTAAGCAACAGGCGCAGCGGCGCTATAGCCTAGCGGAATCGCACAGCAACCCTCTGTTGCGTGAGTCAGTGGACTACACAGTCGAGCAAGTTCGCAAGCACAAAAGGCCGCGGCTCGTACTGTAATCAAAATTAACTCGTGAACTTAGAACAACCAAAATTGGAGCATTTTTACACAATCTTTAGAAAAAATCAAATATTTTTAGACCATATCAAAATCTGTGAAGCGATTTTAACCCTCCATCGCTCGCACCGTTAGAAAATATCTAACATTTTTTAAATTTTTTTTTTAAATTTGAAATTTTGCGGCTTAGCAGGCCCACCATCTAGGAATACTCCTTCAAACTAATCTACTATGTGAATCTGTGGTCGTGGGGAGGATCTATTTTGTTCTAGTGTCGCAATCGCATAATGTTAGTTCCAGTCTAGCACGCGAGTGATGGCGTTCGGCCGCGGGTTAGATAAACAAATTGTAAACAAGCTTATTCTCCGAGATTTTACGTAACAATTGACGAAATGTTGGAGGCATTTCGGGGGAGATGCCGATTTTGACAATACATAGCCAACAAGCCCGCCAAATACGGCATCTATGGGTTAGTAGACGCCAGAACATTTTTTACATCAAATCTTGAAACCTAGGCGGGTAAACAACCAGAGGGACCTAAAAAATTACGAACGTTGTATTGAGACTTATAGAGCCAATTAGTGGTACAGGAAGAAATGTAACCACTGACAATTATTTCACCTCAGTGCCATTGGCTAATAGCTTATTAGTAAACCATCGACTAACTACAATAGGAACAATTCGCAAAAATAAGCCTTAAATTCCTCGAGAACTTCTAGATGTAAAAAGCAGCATGTTTGCATATGGTGAAGACTCTGATGAAACCCCAATAAGTGCCTTCTTGTTTCATATGTACCAAAGCGAAACAAAGACGTGCTGTTATTATCAACCCTGCATGATGATAGTAAGATCAATGATGACACTGGAGATGCTTTCAAGCCCGAAGTTATTACAGACTATAATCTTACGAGAGGAGGCGTAGATGTGGTCGACAAAATGAAATCTGAATATTCAACAGCACGATTCAGCAATAGATGGCCATATACCGTATTCTGTGGGCTTCTGAATATATCAACCATCAACAGCCAAATAATCTATCGAGAGAATACAAAAAATATTATTACCAGAAGACAATTTATATCGGAACTTAGTAAATTGCTTGTCATGCCTCACCTGTATAGACGTTCTCAGATTCCAGGTCTGCCTTATCTACTTAGTCAAAAGATTAGAAACATAACTGGAGAAAGACCAACCCCAAATAGAGACCAAGCCACTCAAGCCAAAGTGAGATGTGAATTCTGTCCATTGAGAAAAAACAGGTTCACTCAGAGAGATTTTTCAACCTGTAGATCACCGATATGCAAGGAACATACAGCAATAACTTCATTGACCTGTCGTGAATGCTATGGACGTAACGAGAATGTTTAAAGTGCGTAAGTGTTTTGTAAAGCATTCATGTAAACGCTTTCAATATATACCCTGCATTTATTTTTTTAGGGTTTTCTTCAGCTCTAGAGGATTCCAGAATGAAACATCAGAAGAAGAAACCTTCAGTTCAGAAATTTTAGATGAAGAATTTTCAATGTTTCGTTAGTATTTTTGTTATAGTTTATAACAATAATGTTTCACTAATGTATAGCTTAATAGTATAAGTAATACTATACTTGACAATATAAACATTTAATTTAAGTAAAAATAGCATTTTTATTGAACATCTGAATGTTAGATAAAATCTAGCACGCGAGCGATGGTGTAATAAAATGAGGCGCGAGCGATGGAGGGTTAACAATGCCTAAACGCTGCCTATCCTAAAAGATTCTCTTCTTCCCCTTTGCTCTCGTTCTTCCTTCTCTCCTTTCCTTCCCCTTTTTTTCCTTAAAATTGTCTGGTTTCTGGGTTACCAGACCTGAAAGACTTACAAACTGAAACTGTGACTCAAGAGCTAAGGTCCCACGGACCGCTCTGACAACCAACGATGACTTGATGGCTGTGAGGTCACATTATCTACCAACTGCGCACAGCTTACGTTGGATAACAAGTTTCTAGTGATCATATCATTGTCATTATAACCTCTTTTTCCTGTATTTGTCGAGGTTTTGTTTTTGTATCAATACATATACTCAATATGTATATACAGGGTGGCGCATCGAAAACGAAACAGACTTTTACTGGCAGCTCAGTTTTTTTTTGGAAAAACGCTCAGAACCGTCGATTTTGTTTCCGAGGGAGACACAAGTTTGGAAAAAAATCACGTTAACACGTGCAGCCCCCTGGGCGGGGGTGACACCAACCCTCAAATCTTAAATGGAAAGGCGGGTCGAGTGATACCTTATTTCAAAGGTCTTTCAATTCCCTTTATAATGATGTAAAATACATGAGCTTCAGTTCAGTAGTTTTGAAGATTATTGACTTAAAGATTAAAGTAGACTTTAATAGGTACATCAGATTAGTTTGTACTATTTCAAAAGAAATATGACTAAAAGAATTTACTTAATAAGGAAATACTTTTTTTCACTATACCCATGGTTTGTTTATCATTTTGTTGTTGAAAATTGCTATTGGAGCGTTTTTTTTTGTGGCAAAAAAGTTATTTCTTGAAGATCGGCGGTACAGTGCGACTAGGTTGATGTTCCAACAGGATGGTGCCCCACCACATTACGCATTACGTGTCCGACAATATTTAGATCAGACGTTTTCCAGATCGATGGATTGGTAGACGAGGTGCCATTGAATGGCCTCCAAGATCGCCAGATTTATCACCTTTGGATTTCTTTATGTGGGGTCATTTAAAAAAGCAAAATCTACTCATCCAACATCATTAGAAGACCTGCAACAAAGAATTACTCCTCAAATATTGCAGAATGTGCGGCAACGTTTTGAGCAAAATCTTTATAATTGCATGGAGAGTCATGGTAGCCATTTTCAACATTTACTTGCCTAACGGGTTAGTTCAGTCTTCATTTTTAAATTACTTTGTTGCCAAATGTATTGATCTCCACTAATGACGATGAATTAGTTTTATTTAAGCTATATATCAATAATCTTCAAAACTACTGAACTGAAGTACATTAATTTTATATCATTATAAAGCGAATTGAAGACCTTTAAAATAAGGTTATCAGTCGACCCCCCTTCCCATTTAAGATTTTGGGGGTGGTGTCACCCCCGCTTAGGGGGCTGCACGTGCTAACGTGATTTTTTGCCAAACCTGTGTCCCCCTCGAAAACAAAATCGACTGGTCTGAGCGTTTTAAAAAAAAAAACTGAGCTGCCAGTAAATGCGTCTGTTTCGCTTTCGATGGCCACCCTGTATGTACATGATACTGTCCATATTTGTACTGTCTGAAAAGCGTCCTCTGGAGTAATGTTAGGTGCTCACCTACAGAGATCACCTTGGTGCTCTGAAATATGCATGTAGAGTGCTCTCAATCAGCAACGTTGGAAATCGGATTGATCGCACATCCAAGGAGGTCGTTGATATGTGAAGCCACTTTTTATTCTCCTTCACGCGATCAGACCCGGTAATTGTTATCTGCTTTAACGATCCATTCGTACAAATGTCGAACATACCTGCGACTTTCAGGAATCGTGCTCCAAGCGGAACGATCCGATTCCAACCGGCAGAGAGCAATTGATTGCGCCGTTGAGGTTGTGTGAAATGCGACTTTGATATTTTACGGTTATTATCACGCTTTGCCGGCCGAACTTCTGTCCGGACGCCATGTTAATAGCTGCCGGTACCGGCCGAATGGCGTGTCGATTGTATGCGGGTTAGTTTATTGGTCCAGAGGGTGGCGACCGGCGAGGTGATCACTATTTTCCATGGGTCCATTTTTGCTGCTAGGCTACGGCTTCAATCATGTGCGCACGGGATCGTGCTGACACCATAGGGGCGACGGTCTCTCAAATACGCTGAGTCTCAGAAAAAGGTAAACACCTATGTATGTTTATCCGATTTCAATAATCTTCGGCATATCTATAATATTATAGCCTAACCGGTCTTGACATATTTTTGATTTTGTATAAGAGGCCATTTTCAATTTCATGTTTATAAGAAATGTTTGTGTTATTTTTGGACCTGTGATCTATGCCATCAACGTTGTTACGATTTTCTGCACCACCCTGTAGACGTTCTAATAAATAATAATAATTTTATTGCCCAACAGTCTCCCACTTAGAGAACAATAATACAAAAGCATACAGTAAAAGTAAATATAAAAACTTCTTGCTGGCGGATCCAAAACGGCATTCTTGAATGCGTCAACTGCTTCTTCTGGTGACTGGAACCTTTGACCAGCAGTCTGTTTTTAATTTTCGGGAAAGTAAAGAAATCGTTAGGACTATATGGAGGATGGTCCAATAATTCCACGTTTCTTCCGTTAAATACTGCCTTGTTTTTTGGGCAGTGTGGGAGCTTGCACTGTCTTGGTGGAGGATGATTCTTCTGTAGGGGTTGATTTTTCGAAGCTCGGTGTTGACTTTTGGCAAACAAATGGTGGTGTAGCAATCCGCAGTAACAGTTCTTTGCTCATTAAGAGAAATTGTTGCAATATAGATCCGCTTTTGATACAAATGTCGAGACCATCTTTTTCGAAACACTTCGAGAACGGATGACTTATGTTGGATTTTCTTCACCTTGGAACACCCAAACAGCCGACTGTCGTTTATTTTCTGATTCATAACAGTAAATCCACGATTCATCACCACTAACAATGCTGTACACATTTTTTGAGTTTCCGGAATTCAAACGGTTAAGCGTTTTTTGACACCAATTAACCCTGGCTGCTTTCTGTTATTCAGTCAACAGGTGGGGTATCGAACGAGAAACTAATTTTATTACTCCTAATTCTTCATGTAAAATTATTTGAATTGAGGTCTTTGAGATCTTCAAGGACGCCTCAATCTCGTAAGATGTCACATGTCTATCGTCAATGATGAGTTTGCGCACAGCATCGACGTCTTCCTGGGTGACTGCCGTCTTTGGTGCACCCACCCTGGGATCGTCGCTCAGACTCACCCGTTTGAATTCTCCATACCAACGGGAAATTGTCGACTGATGTGGCGCTTCGTTGCCGAAAACATACAGTAACTCAGGAAGGCATTCTTGTTGCGATAATTGTCTCTGAAGGTTGTAATAAATTATGGCGCGAAAATGTACTCGGTTGAGTTCCATTTTTCTAATGACTTGGCGACACTTAAAAATTTACTGTAGTGAGAACGCTGCACGTATTGTTGTGAAACTTTGAATTTAAGTTTACCAAAGAGTGAGGTTGAGATTGAGTACTGACGTTCGATCCGCGCGGCATACTATGTTTCTATATGCAAAACTTAAAAGACATCCCTCGTATAAACAATAATTAAATTCGCGAAGTACGAAAAAGAGCAAATTACATTAAAAATAAGATATAATTATTGACGTTATGTCAAGTATCAGTGCATTTAACTTCTAGAGAAGAATTCAAAGGAGGCACATTAAACATGTAATGAAGTTAATCCTTCATGTGGTTTCTGCTGACTACAATTCAATATTTTCGAGATACTGTCAAGGTTTATGCCAGAAATAGCCAAAATTGAATTCAAATTCAAATCTCCACACAATACAGTGTGAGTCTTCATAAAGTGCACATATCAAAATCAGGGAAACTACACTCTTATTCATCGACGGATAAATCATCAAAAAAAAAATGAAAAACAATAATTGATTTTTTATGAATATTTTAAAATTTTTAGAGTCAGCTGCTAACCCTATTTAAATAAATCGTTACAACTTTTAAACTGAATGTCCTATCATATTGGAATACATTTTGTAGTGATTGCTGGTAAAAGGACGTGCCTGAAAAGTGAAGAATTCCAGGAAAAGTAATGACATCCATTTAGAATAAAGAAAACTTTGATAAAAATCTGTTTTTTTTTTTCATCATTTATACAATAATT
>CAVLJG010000008.1:9646493-10015416 GCA_963669975.1 Acanthoscelides obtectus | reverse complement strand
TGTAGGGTATGCAGTTCACATGAAAGAATCATATGACAATATGAAGTACCTATTGACATGCATAAAATACGATGAGCACCAATGGCATATTTGTGGCGATTTGAAAGTTGTTGCACTTTTACTTGGGCTGCAGCTAGGCTACACAAAGTTTTGCTGTTTTTTGTGTGAATGGGACAGTCGGGCAAAGGCACTTCATTACGCCAGACAAAACTGGCCTGTTCGTCAATTCATAGAGCCAGGTCAAAAAAATGTACAGCATATGCCATTAGTAGATTCGAAAAAAATTTTATTACCACCACTGCATATCAAGGTGGACCTAATGAAAAACTTTGTCAAGGCATTAGATAGAGATGGGTCAGCTTTTCAATACCTGCGTCAGAAATTTTCAAGACTAAGTGAGGCAAAGGTTAAAGAAGGTATTTTTGTTGGGCCACAGATTCGAAATATTTTGAAAGATACACAGTTTGAAAACACTTTAACAGGTATTGAAAACTGCTTGGAATGATTTCCGTCTGGTGGTCACTAATTTCTTGGGAATTAGAAAAGCTGACAACTATAAAACCCTTGTCAAAAATATGCTGTCATCGTATCAAAAGATGGGCTGTAATATGTCTCTTAAGATACATTTCCTACACTCACACCTGGACTTTTTTCCTGACAATTGCGGAGCCGTAAGTGATGAGCACGGCGAACGTTTTCATCAGGATATTTCAACAATGGAAAAAAGGTACCAGGGAAAGTGGAATCCTTCCATGCTTGCAGACTACTGTTGGACTCTTGGTAGAGATGCTCCAAACGATCCAAAAACAGCAAAAAGACAGCGCATTTACTGATATAAGTATATGAATCTTGTTACTTTTTTTAATATATCCTTAAAAATAAAAAGTTTTTTTTCTAAACCGCAAACTTTTTTTATTTCATTATCATTTTTGGATTCAGCGCCCCAAAATTAACAAAGAAGTGCACTTTTCCCACAAGATACAATTAAAAAACTAAAATTTGTTGTCCAGTGAATCTGTGTTGACGATAACTCCATTGGTTTTTTGTCTCAAATACACTTGCTTCAGATGTATTCAAAGTTAGAAATTAGTTGCGCAAAATGTCAACCCTGGTTGGTGAAGTATATTACAAGTAACAGGCGAGAAAATGTGCTACAGACAGGAATATTTATGAAACGTAAAAAAGAAGCCAACAACATTCAGCAATATCGCACCACATGCTTGAAATTGTCAACCTATTTTCACATACTGCTGCTCTTTTCACATCCAAGGTCACCATTGCAAGAGTATTTTTAAGTTTCTTCAATGTGACTTCGAGGAAAAATTATGCAACTGAGCCCAAACCAGAGGTCAGTTAGTAACTACTATTTCTGAAGGTCATTTCATAGGCAAATCCAAAATAACTCTAGGTCCAGAAGGTTGTTATAGGATTTTTATGATCTTTGAACCCAAATCTCTAATCAGTTTGTCTCTACTGTGACATTTAAAGACCATTTTACGGCAATCTTCTAAGAAAAAACAAGTTAAATAATCTATTCGGACCACCTGCCGTAACGTGGAGAAAACCGAAGGACCATCGTGAGCATAGAGGATTAGAAATGGTCCGCCGCTAGTTTCGCTGATGTGTAGTCTTGTATATACTACGGGAATGCCTCAGACCTCGAATATTTTGCTATGTTGTTTTGCTTTTTCCAACGAAGCACGAACATTATCCTCGTGTATTAGGTCTTAAATTTCATTTACCGCACAACAGCACGTTAGCTACTATGTGGACTGGTCCTGGCGTGCAGACCACCGCAGCGGTGAAAAAATTATATGGACGGTACTTTGTTGCAAAACAAGCCAACCTTAGGATAGATGTAGGGCATTATGGAACTTATTGGTGCCAACATTCGCTGTTCCGTTTCGTAAATACACCATTTTACTCTGCTCGCACCCGATATTTATTTATTTATTTATTTATTTATTTATGTTTATATGAAACTTTTGCTTATTTTAACCCCTTCTATCACCCACTTAAGGCGGCTCCGACGCAGTGTGTTTCAAGAGTTCAGCTGCTTCGAAACTGACACTCTATTTTTCAATATTTTTGAATGAACATCATACAGTATGTTTAGAAGATAATTGCTATAGGAGCACTTTTTGAAATTACGTTTTTGCACAAGTTTTATGATGGGTTGAAGTGTGGCACTTTTTTTGTTCTACTTTGCGATTTTTTAAAAAGAACCTGGTGAAAAAAATCAAAAGTGGCTCTATATCACCCTGTGGGGTTTTGTTTTCAGCACACTGTGAAAATTTCATCCAAAATATCAAAAAATAAAGCGTCAATTTGGAAGCGCGCAAACCTCTACAAATCGTATTTTGGACGAATTTTGTCTACTGTTTCGTGCTGCCAACCCAAGCGTTGCGGCGCAATGTTCGGCCTAAAGAATTCAGATAATTTGGTGGCGGAGTAGTTCTGCAAATAGGTACTCATAATCGCGATCGCTGATACTCCTCGATTTTATAGCCATTTTACTTCCCACGCGATTGGTGAGGAAGTATTGCAATCGCGAAAAGTTTCTAAAATGAGATTGTTATGTTTTTCTAAGTCATATGACATCTACATCACGAAAAACTGTATCACTCATCATCAAATTGGGAAATTACCGCTCGGATTTTTATGAAATTTCCACATGGGTGACAGCTTTATAGTTTTAGTCCAGTGGCAACGGTGCTATAGGCAAAAAAGAAAAAGTAACAATTGCTGAAACTCCGTTTTTGACGTTTCAGGGGTTCCTAATCATTAACATAAGAAAATTGTACTGCTTAAAAAGGGGGAGGGGGTTGAAATCAGTGAAACACGTTCTATTATTAAGAGCTTCTGATCCCAGTAATTACAGGAAATTTAAGTAACGAAAATCCGACGAATAATGTGATCACGATTTGAAAAAATCGGTACCTGCTCTATAGGTTTGACACCAAGAGCCAACAGATCTGCAACTACCGATAGTATGGAAGAATAAATTCGATATCACTCCAGTCAAGTTTAGGGGAATTTAGCGGGGAACTTTAAAATTATCGATATGTTAAGGAAATATGTTTTTGAGATGATAATTTGGTAGATTTTAAACCTGCATTTTCATTTGAATTTCATGACCGTGAAATGTACCCATTTCGCCGTTACCTTCAATTTGTGTTCTGCAGATTGTGATGTTTTTCTGGATATAAGCAGGACATAATTGCCTAGGTGCTATCAGAGCTTCTTACAAAATTTTGTCTTTGCGCAAGAATTATGGTGGGTTGACATGCTTACTATTTGTGCTCAACTTCTTGATATTTTAAAAGATCCTAGCGGATAAAATCGAAAAGGTGGATCGCTGGCACCCCGTGAACTTTGTTTTTAGCACGTTGCTGTAGTTTCATTTGGAAATAATAAAAATGAAACGGAGGCTGTGAAGTACAAATCGGTTTTTGGGCGAAATTCATCTACTGTTTCGTCCTGCCAGTCCAAGCGACACGACGGTGCGTTCCGACTAAGAACAAATGTATTCAAATAATTTTATATCTTTCCTAAATAAATTCAAAAACTCATATTCAAATTCGTTTATTCATGTCAATAAACACAATTATGTTTACAAGGGCCATGTAGATGGTAACAATTGAACTAGGTCATAAAAATATCTTATGCCGTCAAAATAAGAGGAAACAGTTAGGTAGTTTTTGCAAAGCAATAAACAGGTAGGCTTATACCTGGATTAACTACATGTCTTGTCTACTGTAATAGGTAGACGGAGGTGATGCTGCCAGAAATGGATGTGTCCGATCAATAAACAAACCACAAGATTGAACTGCCGTGTCCCATGATTTTTGTATTGCTTTTTTTATTGTCTTACTAGAAAGCTATGTTGGGTATATGATGGTGTTTACTAGAACTTTACAGCTTGCTGTCTGCCTTCTTCTACAAACTTCACCAAATCGAGACGCTGTTAACCTCATCCTCCGATGAAGACGCCACCAAGTACAGTCCTGTGATTTGATGACTTGTTCGATCAGCAAAATCTCGTCGTCACTTTTCCTAAGTTTCCCTAAAAATTCTTGCTTAGCAATCTCCAAATCAATGTCATTCATGTCAGGTTTTTTTACAGAATTCGCCATAAAACTATTCATGTTCTTTGGAATCGCTATCCGAATTGTTAGTTATTTTTATATCAGCTTTTTTTGGTCTGAGTTTCTTTTCAAGATTTTGCGTTTGAGTCTTTGTTCCATCTTAGTGATATGCGAGGTTGGACTAAGCTTAGAATGCAATTTTATTTGGACCACATAGACAGGCCGCTCGGTATTGTGGCTCACTACAGCTGCAGCATATCTTCCATGGTATGACCTATTCTTGAGATAATTTATGAGCTTACCCAATGTATTTTGCGATTATAGAGTTGAACTGCTCCACACTATTGTTGTCCACATCATGAATTAAGCTCACTGCATTCGTAATTAAAATTGTCGCATATGACCTTTTATTGTCCATTATCGACCTTGATAAAAAAGGCACTCAAGAACAATCACACCAACAAGAGTACAGCACAACAATTCAACAACACAATATCGACGAACAGTAAAAAGGGTAGAACAATACGAAATGATCAGTTGTTGAGTACCAAAATAGGAAACGATTTACAGGCTAGATCGCTAATCGAAATGCGACTCTGTTATTATAAAATTTACCTTCGGTACACACCCGCAGTCATCCTTTCCTCTTTTAAAGTACCGCCGACGAGCGTCTAAGGCAGCCTACCCTCGTTTCCTCTTCACCCCCCCGTTACCTCAGCAGATGGTGCTCGTGATTGTAGGAGCCCCGTTAAATAATGACTATCATAACGTTTACACCCTGTATTATTATTCTCGTTGTTATTTGTCTACTTGGTATTTGTTTGTATCTAATTACATACCTTTTTGGATATAAGGAGAGGTTGTATATTTAAAGACATTTATGATAATTATTGGAGAGTTTTGGAAATTCCCGCGTAAGCAAAAGTTACCGGTATCCTATCGAATAGGTTCTTGTATCAACGTTAACGTTTAGGGATACGCTATTTGTGATTTGCCAAAACTCTTTATTATCTAAATAGAAAAAGATCGCGTCACGACCTGTTCAGCATTTCAATGTAAACTTCTAGTAAGAGTACCTACAATCTACCAGAATTTTTAACTGTTGCCATATGTTAAACATGGAATGAAATGATATTTTCACACAAGGTTATTACTATGCCAGCGACGAAACAGCTTTGTAATTTTTTAAAATCGAAATGAGCCCGATATCTATACATGGAAATGTTATGCTTGGATTGTACTTCAGGCTCCTTGATTTCCTGAGGTAATATTACATAAGTACGTATCAATAGCAACCATAATCAGCCATGAAACATTGTTGATACACAGTTTCACCTCAAAACCCCAAAAAAGTGAGGCCACCGTGTACCATAACTGCAAACTGAGTATCTCTGTCTAACCTCACTGATGCTCTGACAGCTCCTCTTTAACCTACAAAACTAATTACGAAATCGGTCCTTAAACACACTATATCTCTTCTCGGTTCTCGCCAACTATATGAGGGTACTAGTAACTGTATTCACTTACCGGATGTGTAATTTTATTAATTCGCCGTAAAACCAAGCAACCAGCTTCATTTACAGTAAATTTTAGTGCTCAGCTTCACGGACAGACATACAATGTACGTTGCAATCTAAGTACATTGTATCCCATGCACCAGTGAGAACGTCGAGCTTTTATGGAACCGATAACCATAAAACAACTTATAGGTAGAACCGGTGAATCATTCGAGTAGCAAGAACAGAGAAACCTGGATATTATAGATGGTACAATTCGTGAGAAAGCGCTGGCTTATGAAGTAGCTACTTGATGTGAGGAGAATCGCCTGACAGTATTTATAGTCCAGGCAGTAAAGAGGGAATTTCTGCAATGCTGGCCCTATATGCAGACGACACTGCTATAGCCGCCAAGCATAGACGACCCGAGATCATCCATAGGAGACTACAGGATGAACTGGACCACATCCAGGACTGGTGCGTGAAATGGAAAATCCGCATCAACGTCCAGAAGACGCAGGCAATCTTCATTCAACGAAGAAGGATTGCAAGGCCTCTCGAAGCATCCATCTTCGACGAAGATATCCAGTGGAGCGACAAAGTCAAATATCTGGGGATCGTATTTGACAAGTCCCCTCACCTGGAAAGCCCACATAGAAGCTGTCATCGCAAAGACCAGAGCAGCCATGGCTCAACTCTACCCATTACTGGGTAGACACAGCCGGATGCCGCTAGCGACCAAGCTACGGCTGATCAAGGCCATCGCCAGACCTCAGCTCGCTTACGCCTCCGCGGTCTGGGGGTACGCTGCCCCCAGATACCGCAATCGACTTGCTGCTCTAGAGATGAAGCTACTCCGGATCGCCACCAGTGCACCATCCTACGTAAGAAACTCAACCTTGCGTAGAGACCTGCATTGGGACACCATCCACGAGTACATGAGGAAAAAAGCGGAGAAGACCTTCGAGAAAGCTCAGGACCACCCGAACGAGCAGCTACGATTCCTCATGGACTACGATCCGGACGAGAGGCATCGCAACCGCGGAACCACCGGGACCAGGACCCACCGGGACCAGGACCAACCAGGACCAGGACCCGCCACGACCAGGACCAGGACCCTTCAGGACCAGGACCCTTCAGGACCAGGACCAGGAACAACATATTGGTAAGAGGACTTGAAACTCTTGATTTTTCGAAAACAAGAGTTTCAAGAGAACCAGCAGACCCTCTATCGATGATCGCTTAACGACATCGATAGAATGTGCCAGGTAAAGGGAACCAACCCGGCGTTCCCAGAGACTGAAACACATGAGGAGACGTTGTAGCAGACCGCAGGTCATGCACAACACATGGCCTACCGAGACGCTGATGAGTCGGGCCACGCGGAGGTTTAGGGTTTAGTGGGTATTAGGTGGTCTCCTCAAGACCCTGGAGTCCCACACACGCCGTAGCTCGGGCTATGGTATGGTGCGTAAATGCATTCCCCCCTCACAAAAAAAAGGGAATTTCGGATTTTTCGCACACTCTCATTCAAAAGAGATCCCTTTTAAGGAATCTGCATGCTGCCACGGAAAATATCGCATTAGATGAATTTTTTTCGCTTCGGACAAAAGCGTGTTTAGATTGACAGTTTTTGGGATATAAGACCCAACTAACAATTATCACTCCTATTAGAGTTGCAAGAATGATTATACAGTATTCCTTACACAGCATTGTATACTGTAAGAATATTAGCAAAACCCTCTTAGAACAGCTATACAAGCGGAATGGGCACACCAATTAGGACACTTCAGTCATTTAAGAGGTAGTATAAGGGCTGCAGGTAACAGTTATACATCAAAATCGTAAGCCTCTTGCAGCAGCTATAGGATATTTGCGTCAGTGCAAGATTCAGTTTTTGTCAACTATACAACTATTATGTTACGTGATTCTAGTTTTATTGTGATTATCGTGCAAAGTAGTTACGCAATTTCTACGGGCTTCTTATTTGATGCATATTTTGATAATGATCAAAAGTATGTCTAGATTTTTAAGATGGAAAACTGAACTTATCTGCATCAATTCTTCCACAAATCCTATATTTAGACACAATTACACTAATCTTCATCACTTTATATCTGTAATTTCGAACTGAAACATAATTATTTAATATTAAATAGAGGAATAAATGTTTCCCAATATGGCTGGTGGTTGTGTATAATCTTGGCATCTTCCATGTTGTCTTCAGTTTATTAGAATATTTAGGGGTTGCCTGCAGGTCTTATACAACAATTTGACAAATGTCTGAAATGAAATACCGACAGAGTCGAATGATTTACCCAGAATTTGTACCAGATCTATGTCTTCTGTTTGAATAGTTGATAAAACCTTTTGAACCAATATGCATGCGTTCTTTGTCTTAAATCATTGGTTATGGCATTTTAACAAAAATATGATAGCAGACACTTAGGTTATGGTGAAGTAGTATACCAACATATTTAGCTTATGTACAGCCTTTAGCAGTTACTAAACAACAGTTGTATAAGTGCTTCCGTTGGGAGCAACTTGTTGGCTAAAGTAGGAATATGCACAGCAAAACAACAAGGCTCGGGTTTGTTTTATAAACGTTACCATGGATGCCACAACACAACCATTTTGACTAACGTGCAAATATGCCGTATAAAATAGTTGTATAAACGTTTATGAGACAGTTAAAAATTTGTCCTATGAGGTGTTGTATAACTATGCTAAAGAATATTTTAAACACCTCATTTTAGAGCAAATATATTGCAGAAAGCAAATTTGCATTCCACACAACATTATGCCAGCATTTTGGTGTTCAGGCAACAACAATAGAGAGATTTTATGGCCGATCGGTTCTTTTACCAAAAGCTTATAGCACTACTTTGCTAGTTGTGGAGATTCAATATTTGAAAAAATGCAAAGGCACATGGCGCTATACAAGGCCGATATGATAAGTAACTCGTTTAATTCGAAACTAACGTTGTGATCAAAATATCTTCCTGTAACGTATAAAGTTTTTGGCACAAAATATTTCTCGGTTTTTTTTCAATTAAGAAATTCATTTGAACTAAACTGTACTATCGAATTGTGGTTTTCAATGGTTGCCCATACATTAATTTTTGGGGGCACTGGGTATGCCCTTCTACAAAAGGATGAGGATTTTCATTGCTCCAATACCTACAGTTATGCTTATTATTAAATCCATTTAGATAAAATGTGCATTTATCACTGAAGCAGATATTCTTTACATTTATGGTATTATCATTAATCGCTGCAAAACTCAATTCTCCTATCGAAATCATCTTCGGTTAATCCTTGCAATATTTTCATTTTGAATGGATGAAATTTATGGAGTTTAGTAACAGTTTACAGAGTCTAATGAAATACCAGTCGCAGCAACAATTTTGCGTAAAGTATTAGGATTTGTTCCATTTTGAAAGTAAAATCTGAATCAATCAATTAACTTTTACTATCCCAAGTTTGTTATAAAGGTAACTGACACCAAATTAAATTCTTCCTTTCCCTTAGCAACAAATAATTAAACAGGTATAACAATATATACAGTTCGCCCAGGATATCTGTGTTGATAAAAAGCATGCGGAAAAAAGCTCAGGCCTTTATTTGGTTGTCGCCACGTCGAATCTTCCGAATTGCTGTGTATGTTGGTAGGTGCTGTTTTAAATTATAAACGAATATTAGATTTGACAAACCCTAATGGCCAACAGTTTGAACACTTATTGAAATAAAAGGTGATATTTTCGTGTGTTTTTGTTTTCAGTCTGAACAAATTAAGATAAATAAAGATTTTTCTGATTGACGAATGAAGGCTTGGCCACGGTACGTGGATGATGCCTTCGTGGTATGGAGCCACGGAAGAACAGAACTAGCAGTGTTCCTAAATCACCTAAACAGCATCCACCCCAAAATAAAATTCACAATGGAGATAGAAGAGGACAATAAACTAGCCTTCCTAGACGCATTAGTGGTCAGACGAGAGAACTTAAAACTGGGTCACAGGGTTTACCTCAAAACAACAAACACTGACAGATATCTACACAAGGACTCCAACCACCATCCTGGGTAAAAAGAGGTATCATTAAAAATATGATAGACAGGGCAAATCGAATTTGTGAACCTCAGTACATGCAGGGGGAACTGGATCATGGTTTTACAAGCAAACGGCTATCGCAGGTAACAAATGGAACAGGTTTCACGACAAAAAAACAGACCGCCGTTAGGGGACAAGGAACCACCTGCGGGAGTCTCGTTCTTACCATACATTAAAGGCATCAGAGATAGAATAGGAAGGTTGCTGCAGAAACACAACGTCAAGACCATCTACAAGCCTACAAATATAATCCAACGCGCACTCCACGACGGCCACAAAGTTCTGTTCGACCAAACTGAAGTCCTATCAACATCTACCCACTACCCAGCCCGAATGTACAAAGATGCAATTGAATTGTACAAACGCAAATGATAATTTCAATAGAAAAGAAGAAGGCCTTGCTTTAAACAAAACGTTGTTCCCAATTCTGAAAAACACATGCCCAGAGTACCCCCACCAGGCAACTCAGTCCTGAGTACCCCGCCAAGCCGAGCACTTCGCTCTCGCCGACAGCGCCACTCAAGATGGCTACCGCAGATGTAGCCGAAAGCTCAGGACCAAATCCAACCCGACCACGGCTCAACAGCCCGAAAAACCTAGATTACAACGATTTTTCTAATTTTCTTGAAAACTAATTAACCGATTTTGAAAAACAAAACGTCAAAATAAAGGAATTTGAAAGACCTTTCAAACAAGCTATTACTCTATACCCCTTTTTTAAAAGGAAGGCCCTGGAGCGCATAGAGAGTGGAAGGGGGTGAAGAAGTTTGTGGTTAAAAAGTTGTCCCCTTTCACAAACCTTTTGACGTGCCTCGGCGTTTTTTTTAATTAATGTTTTTTGATAAATCCGTGGTGGAAAGTTTTCAAATGAACGCATAGAAAAACCATTGCAGCTGAGTATTCCGGATACTTGACACGTTGACCGTGGCGGTGCGGTGCGAGATCTCTGCAAACAAAAATAATCGCCATGAACTTTTTGCTTTTATTTAATGTATTTTACGTTACTTGTTCGTAGACTACATGTCCCGTTCGCATATTTCTATGTTGTAATAACAACAGGAGTTACAAGAAACTCTTTTAAAACCAATACAAGCTGTTTATTGACGAGAGTGAAACTACAGCACAAAACAAATCTAATAAATCTCCCTCTACGTTTGTACCATCTGATTAATGATTCCTGAACTGCTTAATTTTATACACCAAATCACCGTCTCACCAACGACCTTGTATAAAGCGTTAATGAGTTTGTCGGAATCTGCAGTTTATTTGACTGTGATTAATCTTATGCAGCAACAGCGGCAGCACATCTGAGGAGGCGGTGTCCCCTCTGTCAAAATTAAATCACACAAATTGAATTTAACGAACCCCTTTTGCTTCAGTATATAGGATTTGTTTGCTTAACGTCTCTGTGACATTAACGAAGTTGTTTTATGCTTATTAGTCATCATCAGTAAGGTATAGGTCTAGTCGCATGGGCCATCTAAAGCGGAGCCGCGGCCAACATTTACATGAAATAATCTTTAAACATTAAATTATATCGACCGTTCTATCGACTCAAATAAGATTTAATCGTTTTTTCAAATTTTTTGTGTTTTTTTGAAAATCAAATCCTATACCCGTTATATCATACTTATTGTTATTAAAAGGTCTATTCAAATATGCATCAAGATGTAGGGTATTCCATATTAAAAATATATGTTTGCTATAGCACTGAGTTATGGCGGTATACCCTGTACATAATAAAGTAATTCTTAAATGTGTACTGGTAACAATATCAGGGCTGCCACAATAACAGATTTTTGATATCTTTTCCAGACTGCTCATAAAGCTACCTGTATGCAGCCGAAAAGTCTTCATCTCATTCGGAAACACTCTATGTATACTGATGTATACTGTATACTGACAAAACACTAGTTGTTGTTTCCGAACTCTGCCTCCCTTGATCACGTTCCGCCAATGTGCGCAGTGCTTTCATCAAGTTGAGCAACACTATTGCTGCTGCTTGGGCGTATTTACTGGCACGCTGAAAGGCGGGGGAGGGGATCTGAGCCATTGGGACTCTGTTCCGGATTGAGTCGTTTGTCTCTCGACATCTTTGCATTCATCTAGCCAGTTCTGCAGATTAAATAGATCAAGCCGTGATTTGCAATTTGTGTTAGTACCTAATAGAATCTGTCCTGTAACAGTGCAAAAAGACGACACCACCTTTGATTGAGAATGACAGCTTAGAATTTCATAAACATTCGAGGCCTGAGTGATGTTTGGTCTCTCGTTGCGAACAATGGAACAATAACGTCGTTTCCTTGAGGGGCGTTTAAGGGTCGATTTAAAATTTGCATTTCACAGTAGACTGTAACAACTGCCATCACAAGACGTTATCGATGTCTGAAAGAGCTTTCTTTGCTGGGCTTATCGTTTTAGCATCTTCAACATTTTGGGCTAAGTATGACTAAACAATGAAAATGTGCTTGGTGTCTGGATTTTATAACGAAAAGTAAATACGCATTGTGCGAATAACTGAGTGCAGGCAACCAGTATTGCATCAAGCTACCATACTGGTTGTACACTATGTTAGTTAAATTAAAAGGGAATATTATACAGGGTGACTTCGAAGTTGAGTCATTTATTTTAACAGTGAGTAGATCTGATCAAAAGAAATGTTTTTTTCCTTTACCATTTTTCTGGTAAAATTAAAGTAACAAAGTTATAGCCGTTTGGAAGTTTGAGTACCGCCCTGTCTCAATAATAATATTATGTGCTCGTGTTTGGCGACAATGGATATAATCCTCCTTATCGGTTCATCGCATCGGAAACAAAAAAGCGAAAAAATTTGGAACGATGTTTTTACAATTATTTTATTCAGTTGTATACAGTCAGTGTCAGTCGGTAACGCGTGAGTGAATAGTGGTGTCTGTTGCGTGGCTCAAACGAAATCAAAAATGGCACATCTTTACGAAAATGCTGAACTTGTGGACATGATTCTTATTTACGCGGCATCACGGATTTATGCGGATCGGTTTCCCAATCGAGTGCAACCAACCCCTCGTGCCTTTGTTAATGTAGTGCAAAGGGCTCGTGAATCAGGTGACTTAAGACCTCACAGGGGAGGGCATGCCGGTGCTCCAAGACCGCACGATCAGATACAGGTCCGCACTGAAATACTTGTCGGGAGGATACTTTATAAAACAAGGTAACATTTTTTTTTTAATTTTTTTTTATTTTTACACACATATTTTGGTTTATCTTCCTTCTACAATCATTATCTGAAAATTAATGACTCAACTTCAAAGTCCTATAATGAAACCAATGAAGGCGATACAAAAAAGGAAGGGAATGGCAAGTAAAACGTCTTCGAATCAGTAAGCAAATATACATACGTTACGCCATTACCAACAAACAATTAACCTTAATAAAACGTCTGGTCCTCCGAGCCCTACTGACAGAAAAATAGCTTTCATCAAAATGCATTCATTCTCTTGCTCACAAAGGCATTCTATTTACCTCTGTTGGATATGCTTCCATGATTTTTGCTCCAAACACAGCAACTGTAACACTGGTTGCCTGTTCTTAGTTCAGTTCACTCACTATCAATTTACTATTCGGTATAAAACTAGATAGCGAATACACTAATATTTTGCATTGTTTTGGATAGTTTAACAAAAAAGAAACCAAACATCACAAACTTATCATCAAAATGCTGAATAGAAACGGCCAGCAAAGAAATTTGTGTAGGTAAGGTATTTTCGGAAAGATCAATGTAGATATAGGTATAATCACTTTGAACAAGAGTCCCATCTTTCAAGGTCAATTTTTAATTTTAAATGAAAACCCCTTTTTTGACACCGGTCACCTATCAATAACAGAGCACTTTACGCATTAATCTGTATTTAAAATCTGAGATTAAGGTCACCCTCAACGATCAGACGTGTCAGGCTGCTGAAAGTCCCGGCAGCTTAATAGGATCATTGATGAAAAAAATTCCTTTGCAGTCACTTTTAACGAATTTACGGTCAACGTTATAATCTTTGCTAAAAGCTGCTAAAGGACTGACCTTGATTTTATTTTCAATAATCCTGCTAATCTTTTCAAGTAACCTTTTATCTCACATTTTGATAGATATTCGATCGTAGAATTGTCTATTCATCATCTCCCGTGTCAAAGAGGGGGTTTTCCATTTGGAAAACGAAAGTTGGCCTAGAAAGACCCGAAGCTCAAGGTCAGATTTGAACTCGTTGTTTAAAGTTAGCATAGATCTGACCTTGGCCTTTTTCAGAAAAGTAAGCTCTTATATTATTGTTTGATATACTTTCTTGTGTAGGAGTATTGCCACTGTTTCCTTGGATCACCCTGTATATGACATCAATTATCGGATTTTCCGAATATTCTGCACTCAATCCAAGAAGGCCGCGTGAATTGAATGCTTTATCCAGATGACAAGCGAAGAACGTAAAAAAATGCTATATGGTGAGGCGAAAAGCGCATTAGCATAATATCATATTCATTTTTGTAGATGATTACGATGCTGTGAGGGTAATGTTATTACAAAAAGTGCTCTGGCGGTTATTTTCGTGAACGCTTTATTATATTCGGGGAAAGATTTCCATACGGAGCACCTTTTTGCTTATAGCAGCGCACTTCAACAGAACGGATGAGGAAAACCTATTTCTCACGCGTATAGAAGCAGGGTGTGCAATTGTTTTGAATTCTGTCCTGATACATACTAACGACTTTGATGGTCATGGTCAAGGACATGCTGGAATGAAATATGTTCCTCCCTTTACTTTTCCAGTGGCCAAAAAATCTCTATTGATCCTGCTGAAAAAAATGCTGGACGCCATATTAAATGCCTTGGTTTTTTGAGATATTTAGAACTATACTTAATTTTTGGACACCCTATGTGTTTTCTGAATTCAGGATTTCCACCGTCAATAGTGATTTTCTCTAAAGAGAATCTATCTACATCGCTTGAACGGCAAAGACATAGGCTAAAAAATATGCTAAAAACCAAACCTGAAAATATTGCAATTTAAGAAATAGAGCTTGTGTAGCAAATTTAAGGTACTCACATTTAATGTTACTTTGTAGAATTTTTGTGTCACTATGATCAGAGCTCCTATTAGGTAGCTTTTCTCGTCCTTCCAGAGCTATTCAAGGTCTCTCACATGCTGTACTAACACTAATTTCTCCTATTTTGCCTATTTTGAGGTTGGAAGCTTATATCATTCATAAAATGGATTCAACTGAAATTCATTTTTGTTTTAATTACACAATTTCCTAGTTTAATATTCATGACAACCTTTTAAAGTATACTAAGTGACATATAAATCCCCCAGTTTAAATGGTTTTATTTTAATAAAAGTTGGTGAATGTATTTATGTTACTGTAAATAACAAGTGAAAAAATGTTCAGCCTTATCAGTTGGACATTCCGGTTTTTATACTGCTTTTTTTAATTCACTAACGCTCTAAAAATGAATATTTCAGCCGCAGTAAAGAATCAACGTTGGCGGATTTTGGTTCTTGACATCCTTTACGATCGGTTACGATGCCTAGAGTACGGAGACCTGTACGAGTTTCGTTAACTTAGTGAGTTTGATAGGGGCCGTATAGTGGGACTTGGGGAAGCTGGACTTTCTTTTCGGGCAATTGCAGTTAGAGTGCAAAGAAGTGTAGACACTGTGGTTAGGTGTTGTCAGGCATGGCTTCAAGAAGGCCGTACGCAAAGAGCAAGGGGCACTGGACGCCGCCGTAGAACAACAGACCGTGAAGATCGCCGCCTAAGATTATTGGCCTTAAGGGACCGTTTCTCCACTACCAGGTCCATTGCAAATGAATGGTTTGCAGAACACGGAAGACCTATTGGCATGCGAAGTGTTTACCGAAGAATGAGAAGTTTTGGCTTGTTTTCATACCGGCCACACTGGGTCCTCCGTTTAACTCGAGAACACCGACGCAATCGCCTTGAGTGGTGCAGACAACGGTCACTCTGGGATCAGGAATGGAACAGTATTGTCTTTAGTGACGAGTCTCGATTTTGTTTAGGCATGCACGATGGTCGTGCCAGGGTTAGAAGGCGACGTGGTGAAAGGAGGAATCCACAGTTTTTTATTGAAAGACATGTTCATCACACTGTTGGAGTTATGGTTTGGGGTGCTATAGTTTACGGTTCCAGGTCACCTTTAATCTTCATCAGAGGTAACATGAACGCGCAGCGTTATATCCACGAAGTTCTAGAACCCCATCTTTTACCCTATCTTGACACCCTGGCAGATCCAACTCTCCAACAAGATAATGCCCGACCACATGTTGCAAGAGTCACAATAGACTTCTTTCAACATAATGATGTCACATTGTTACCATGGCCAGCAAGATTTCTCGACTTATCCCCAATTGAGCACGTGTGGGATATGATGGGTAGGAGATTGCTCAATTTGCAACGTCCTTCTCAGACTCTAGAAGCACTTCGAGAGGAGTTGGTGGTTGCCTGGAATGAGACACCACAGGAGGACTTGACCACCTGATCAGAAGCATGCCTAGGCGCGTTGGAGAATGCGTAGCACATCAGGGTGGATCCACAAATTATTAAAGGTCAAAGGGCTTTAAAGCAGTGCAATCATTTTGAAATTTTTATCATTTACTTATTATGCTTCATTAAGTACTTATACAAAATTTTATTAAAATAAAACCATTTAAACTGGGTGTTTGGATTTATATGTCACTTAGTATATTTCCATCTGGTTGTACTAAATTTCAATGAAGAGCAAGCCAAAAATTGCTATTAAACCATGTAATTGCCAATAGGTCTCGAATCTCGAATAATTATGGTCAGTGGGTCGCGCTGTCATCTCGCACACATCGAGTATCATTATGTAAAATACCTTATTGTTACATAAACTAGCCTAAGGTTAATGCAGCTCCTAAAACTTACTTCATGATGGTATAAATGTGGCCCTCGTAGCCGCTTACCGCATGTTTTGGCGACGCTCTGTATGCCATTGTCACTTCACTCTACCTGCAAGAGTATTATATCCTTTTCCTAACACACAAATTCTGTGCATCGCTGTAATGAGTGGTGGGGCAGCGTGAAGACCGAAAAAGAGGAAAACGTAACAAAACGTCGATTCGAATGAGTGAGTTCTCTCGCTGATAGACCTGTACGCTGGCTCCATTCAAGCTGAAGGAGTGAAAAATAAAAGAATTTCTAGAAATGTCTCACGTATTTCCTCCTCATAATTGAGATATATCATCGGAAACCGGTTTGGTTGTTGTCACTTTATTATTTGCTCTGGAGAGAATTTTTAAATCTATACGTAGGTGGGTACGACATTCTGTCTGTGACAATCTCTCTGCTCTACAGGGTGTTTCAGTTTATTGTTGCATAACTTTAAGATTCGATAGAACTTTTAAAATTAATGCATAAAGTCTATATAAACATGGGTCGAAAAATGCGTGGCTTCCGAAATACTGGGTGTTTAAATTACCTTTTTAAAATAGTCTTTTTTAAATATTTCGAACAATATTCGACGTATAACAGTGAAAATTGGTATACAAGGGTTTTTTGGTACGACAAAATCAACCATGGGCATAGTTTTACTGTAGTCGCTAGAGGACGCTCTCTACTGTACCTGTAGTGTATTAAAATGACCGAAAATTTTTCTTAGTGCAATTTTTTGCTTTTTGAATAAAAAAACTGATTCTTCGCACTTTTCTGCATGAAAAAGCTCTCTTGTGAGTTTTCGTTATAGTTAGCCGTTTTTGAGACATTTCGATTTTTAAGGTTCGATGCATTTTTAATTATTTATGGAAAAATAATATTTTTTTTTACATTTTCGATTTGGGCATTACAAGTAATTAAGATGATCGTTTAGATTGTGTTTTTAAACACAGAAATAATTCCTAACTCCAAATAAGCACAAAAAAACAGAATATTAATTTGTTTAATTTCCCAATATTGTTTTTAACAAATTAAATTAATTATTTACAACTAAAATGCTATTGGATAGTTAGGACAAACATACAAAATCTAAAGTAGTTGCTCGAAATGTAAACCAAATTGTTCAATACACAATTCATATCTACGAATGATCGAACGTGGTATAGCATTATTCAAATAAGGCCTAATTTCATCACATGCATTCCTGATTCTGTGTATTAGCATATCTCTTGTGGTTACGGGAGTCTGGTACACTTTTTGTTTTAGAAATCCCCACACAAAGAAATCTAATGGATGGGTCAGGGGATCGTGGAGGCCAGGCGACTGGTCCTCCACGGCCGATCCATCTTTCTGGATAATTTTCGTCCAGCCAGTTTCTAACTATTCTCGAATAATGAGCTGGACAACCATCAAGCTGGAACCAGGCCAATCTTCTTAAATCTAACATAACATCATCCCACATATTTGCATGTTCAGCCTTTAAAAATTCCAAGAAGGTCGCAGCATTTAACCTTGCAGGCAAAAGGTAGGGTCCAAATAGTCGATTACGGTAGATACCAATCCACACGTTCACACTAAATTCATGCTGAAAACTTCTTTCCCGAACTGCATGCGGATTTTCATGCGACCAAATATGTTGATTATGAAAATTTACCACTCCACGTCTAGTGAAGCATGACTCATCGGTCCATAAAACGTTACTTAAAAACTCCCTATTATTATCAGTTCTATCAAGAATCCACTGACAAAATGTGATTCTTCGTTCTCCGTCCCCTGGCTGTAGTCCTTGCACAGGTTGCAAATGGTAAGGACGTCTATGGTCATTTCTAAGAACACGGTGAACATGGCTTGCTGAAATTCCCAAGGCACCAGAAACTCTCCTAACACTTGTGGTCAGATCTCTATCAAACTCACGCAGAATCATACGGGTAAATCTGCGCTGACGAGCATTTATGTTTTGGTTCCTTTGGAGATTTCCAAAACCATTTTCAATTATTTGGCGATGCACTCTTACAAATACTGAGCAAGTTGGATGTCGTCTGTTTGGAAATCTTCTCTGGCTGCTTCTGCTGCGTCTCCATTTACAAAGCCATACGCAAAATGAATATCCGCTAACTCTTGATTGGAGAGTAAAAATGGCATTTTTATAAAACTTACAAAAAAAAAACAGGTAAAAGAAACTAAATTTCGTGCATTCACAATTGCAAAAAAACGTTTCAGGTTTCAACAGACAACAAGACTAACTGTCAACTAATTGACGTTTAACCTTATTCTGCTTTCAATTTCAAAACTATTTGCAGGCACAGCCTACTTCTAAAAATTATCGAGATACTGACTTTTTAACGGTATTTTACCATAAATAATTAAAAATGCATCGAACCTTAAAAATCGAAATATCTCAAAAACGGCTAACTATAACGAAAATTCACAAGAGAGCTTTTTTATGTTGAAAGGTGCGAAGAATCAGTTTTTTTATTCAAAAAGTAAAAAATTGCACTAAGAAAAAATTTTCGGTCATTTTAATACACTACAGGTACAGTAGAGAGCGTCCTCTAGCGGCTACAGTAAAAATATGCCCATGGTTCGTTTTGTCCTACCAAAAAACCTTTGTATACCAATTTTCACTGTTATACATCGAATATTGTTCGAAATGTTTAAAAAAAACTATTTTAAAAAGCTAAGCTAAACACCCTGTATTTCGGAAGCCACGCATTATTCGACCCATATTTATATAGACTTTGTGCATTAATTTTAAAAGTTCTACCGAATCTTAAAGTTATGCAACAATAAACTGAAACACCCTGTATACTGTATCTTACAATAAGATACTAAGCTCCATATGTGAAAAATGAGTTTGCAGAAAGATCTGGTTCATGGTCTTATGGTATACGTGAACTGTAGTCGAAAAAACTCCAAAGGAGCAGGACCAATCAGGGTAAAGTCAGACAGAAAAGTGCAAAAACGACTGAAGTTATTTACGCTTGAGGGTAGTCCCAAAAGTATAATTTTTCATGTTAATTTATTCATACACATTGCTCAATAAGTATATATACGTGTGGTTTTCGGCTTGCCGTTTACAATATTTGGTGGTACAAAGTATTGTTCTTTTATATTAAGGCCCGAATTATGTTTTCAATTGAGGGGGTCGATTCAACACTAAGAGGATAGTTCTTTCCGTGTTCTAGTTTCTAGATTCCCAGAATCACAAATCTGTTCAATCAATGATGGCCAACAAAATTGGAGTGCTGATTATATTCAATTTATTTTACTTCATCTATCCTGGTTCCTTTAATAATCTCGGGCTTATCCCAATGAACGTCAAACAGGGTGAATTATCAGCGGCAAATTACGGCCACAGTTGAATGAAGTTTGCAATCTGATACGCAAAGTGTCACTGAAATTGAAATGGGTTCGGATAGCGTTATCTATTATCTAGCTCTGTCCAAATAGGATCTTATACAGGGTGTTGCTACATTCTGTTTACTAATTCTGAACTTTAAATTTCAATGACAGTACCACATGATTTGTAACGACAAAAGTATGTAACCACGCAACAGTTTAGCGCAGTCTAATGCTTCTTATGTTCAGTTCCGGTGGATGGTAGAGTCTTACCCGGAAGCCATTTGTTCCGGCTTGTCTACAAACGCCATGAAATACGTTTACATGGCTACTGCTTTCAGAGAGATTAAACTTTATAGTCAAGCGAATGGTTGAAACTGATAATTACTTCCAAGCTGATTATGAGAAAAAATATGAATCGAGTCGTCTATACTACTCTCGAAACATGGCGACATTAATAACTAGAAATACAAGTTTGAATACCTGAAATCGCAGAGTTGGTCTACTCGACACAATATAGACACACCGGCAGAGATCATTTTAAGACGTTCAGTCTAATTTTCTTTAGGGTGACTTCGAAGTTGAGTCATTTATTTTAACTGTGAGTAGATCTGATCAAAAGAAATGTTTTTTCCTTTACCATTTTTCTGGTAAAATTAAAGTAACAAAGTTATAACCTTTTGGAAGTTTGAGTACCGCCCTGTCTCAATAATAATATCATGTGCTCGTGTTCGGCAACAACGGATATAATCCGCCTTATCGGTTCATCGCATCGGAAACAAAAAGCGAAAGAATTTGGAACGATGTTTTTACAATTATTTTATTCAGTTCAGTTATACATACTGTCAGTGTCAGTCGGTAACGCGTGTGAATAGTGTCTGTTGCGTGGCTCAAACGAAATAAAAAATGGCACATGTTTATGCGGATCGGTTTCACAATCGAGTGCAACCAACCCCTCGTGCCTTTGTTAATGTAGTACAACGGGCTCGTGAATCAGGTGACTTAAGACCTCACAGGGGACCTCACAGAGGACCTCACGATTAAATACAGGTCCGCACTGAAATACTTGTCGGGAGGATACTTTATAAAACAAGGTAAACATTTTTTTTTTAATTTTTTTTTTATTTTTACACACATATTTTGGTTTATCTTCCTTCTACAATCATTATCTGAAAATTAATGACTCAACTTCAAAGTCACCCTGTATAGTGAGGGAAATCTTGCTTTGTGCACAATCTGCTCTGTAACCAAACCTCTGAAGCCACTATGGTGTCCAAAAACGATGTAGTAATTACGATTTCTGAAAGCTTTTTACTGTTTTAACTATATATGTCACACAAACTACATAATGAAGATACATACATACAGGGTGGCGCATCGAAAACGAAACAGACGCGTTTACTGGCAGCTCAGTTTTTTTTTTGGAAAAACGCTCAGACCCGTTGATTTTGTTTTCGAGGGGGACACAAGTTTGACAAAAAATCACGTTGACACATGCAGCCCCCTGGGCGTTGGTGACACCAACCCTAAAATCTTAAATGGAAAGGGGGGTCGAGTGATACTTTATTTTAAAGGTCTTTCAATTCCCTTCATAATGATATAAAATTAATCTACTTCTGTTCAGTAGTTTTGAAGATTTATTGATTTAAAGCTTAAAGTAGACTTTAATAGGTACATCAGATTAGTTTGTACAACTTTCAAAAGAAATTTGACTAAAAGAATTTACTTAATAAGTAAATACTTTTCTTTACTATGCCCATGGTTTGTTTATCATTTTGTTGTTGAAAATAGCTATTAGAGCGTATTTTTGTGGCAAAAAAGTTACTTCTTGAAGAAAGATAAGGAAATATCTCGAAGTTATTTTAAATAGGAATTTAGTACATAGTTTGCGATTGATTTGATCAAACTTTGTTGCTAAAATAACTTGTAACGCTTCATTATATAAATTAAACATGGTATATTCCACAGCAGAAGGAGTTGAAATTATCGAAATATTTTTCGGAAATAATCACTGCGCTGATAAAACAGCAGAAATATTCAATGAGCGACATGAGAACAGTAACGTGCATCGAAAATATGTTCTAGAACTTGTAGCTAAATTTCGGAAAACTGGGTCAGTCGCCAATAAAAATCGCAACATTGAAAATCCCATAAGGAACGAAGCAATAGAAGTGGGGGCTTTAGGGTAAGTTTATGTCGATCCTGTTAGTCGACGTACTGTCCAACGCATTCTAAAGGCCCATAGTTTTCATCCGTATAAAATTCACCTGGTACAAGAACTTAATGAAGACGATTTTGATCAGCTATTACAATTTTGTGAAGATATGAGTGAATGAATTATAAACGATGTACATTTTCTATTCAACACTTGCTTTTCCGACGAATGTTCGTTTTTCTTAAATGGCTTAGTAAATCGTCATAACTGCCGATATTGGTCCGATTCTAATCCCAGAATTTATCATGAGGTTCATACACAGCAGCCACAAAAATTAAATGTTTGGGCTGGTATTTTTGACGATCATTCAGTTGGTCCTTTTTTCTTACCTGGAAATTTGACCGGTGAAATGTATTTGGAATTACTGGAAGACGTCATAGATCCTGCATTAGCAGCCATAATTGAAAATCAGAATGATCGGCGGTATATTGCGAATAGGTTGATATTACAACAGGATGGTGCCCCACCACATTACGCATTACGTGTTCGACAATATTTAGATCAGACGTTTCGAGATCGATGGATTGGTAGAAGAGGTGCCATTGAATGGCCCCCAAGATCGCCAGATTTATCACCTTTGGATTTCTTTATGTGGGATCATTTAAAAAGCAAAATCTATGCTACTCAGCCAACATCGTTAGAAGAGCTGCGACAAAGAATTGTGAATGAGTGCCTTCAAATTACTCCTCAAATATTGCAAAATGTGCGGCAATGTTTTGACCAAAATCTTTACTATTGCATGGAGAGTCATGGTGGCTATTTTCAAGATTTACTTGCCTAACGGTTCAGCTCATTCTTCATTTTTAAATTACTTTGCTGCCAAATGTATTGATCTCCACTAATGATGATGTATTAGTTCTATGTAAGCTTTAAATCAATAAATCTTCAAAACTACTGAACTGAAGTACATTAATTTTATATCATTATAAAGGGAATTGAAAGACCTTTAAAATAAGGTAACACCCGACTCCCCTTTCCATTTAAGATTTTGGGGGTGGTGTCACCCCTGCTTAGGGGCTGCACATGCTAACGTGATTTTTTGCCAAACTGGAGTCTCCCTCGAAAACAAAATCGGCGGGTCTGAGCGTTTTAAAAAAAACTGAGCTGCCAGTAAATGCGTCTGTTTCGTTTTCGACACGCCACCCTGTATATCTTGGAACGATTGCATCAACCTGTCAGTCAATGTTACCTGTATTTCAGGGCTATCTGGCCATTAAGTAAAAAATTGTACACGCAGGAACAAATGCTATACATTTTTTATTTACAGCCTAGGCGATATCGCGTATGACTGCTCTAGAAATCGCAACTCTTTTCGGACCAAGCATTATATTTACCTCTATAGAGCCTCGTGAATCAATGCGAATACTCTACTATATTTTTTGAACATCTTCTGTTTCTAAGCATTTGTCATAATTCGTGAAATTACAAAAACTGACTCAAGTGGTTGATGAGTTCTGAAATTAATGCATGCAAAACGTTTTAAACAATTGCTATCGCTAAGCGTGAGATGCAGAGTCAACCTACTTGATGCCGAACCTCAGGTCTTACATTCTTCACCAGGCTATAACACTGGCGCCTCCTGTGACACGAATTATTATGCTGGCCTTTCGTATGTATTATTATTCTATCCATTCATATGTAAATGACTAGAAACATGGCTTGAATACAGGAATACAGACGAAATAGTCTGGTTTCGGAACATGATTCTATACTTGTTTTACTTCAAATCGATACCTCAATCGAGTATGAATTTATCATTTTATTGCGTCACTAATAAGCATATAAAATGCAGTTGATTGAAAAAAATTTTTGTAGGTCACTAATTTATTACCGGTGCTTCATTGCTTCAAATGTAGCAGGTCCATAAGTAATTTGAGGAAATTTGATCACATATCGTACACATTTTTTGACCTCAGATGGTAAGCTACATGTAGTGTAATGAAATATTCCAAGTGTCCCATCCGCATCACCTCCTTACCTTCTTGAAAAACTTATAGCTAGAACCAGAGCCGGTTATTTCGGTCGCTGGAAAGAAGCTAAGCTATTTATTTTGGGCTAAGAATCACTTGTCTTCACAGAATCTTCTAACTATGTAAAAGACCCAGAGGAGACATAACCTCGAGTACTGTTCACATGAGTTAAGTCGGGAGCCGATTGTAAGCTTTCGTGTTTCAAAAACTTTTGGACCGATCAAAATTTATTTTAAATGTACGAAGAAATTACAAAGGTGTTGCATCTAGCGTGAACAAAGTGAAAATGTCTATACAATTTAAGAAGCATACAGTTTTGTTCAATGAACATGCATATACTGCAGTTTTCTTCTTTTTGAAACCTCAGCATTTCCAGTTTGTTTAACATCTTTAAGCTCCTTGTAGCAGCCATGGCATCCCGGTATTTAAGCCTGCAGAGGTGCTACGGTATAAAAAAGCGAATATTGTACAATACGAAGCACATCCACCATTAACTGAAGTCCTTTATATACATCGTGTTAGGGAAATAATATTCGTAACTTTAAGGCCCGGTTTTTCAATCGCAGGTTAACTACTTCTTTGGTCTTAACTTATAGTTATTTATGAAAAAGCGTTTTTCAACATTATGTTTATGGTAAAAGGCTGTAGTTAAATAGCAATGCCTGACGTTTCTTTGACATAAATTTAGACGGTGGTGAAAAAATCACAACAAATCCATATCAATCTATCGACTAATTTAAGCTATAAACGCGTTTATGGATTACGACGTGAATGCGTATAGCAGTGATCCGCCATCGGCCGAATTACTTTGATGACCTTGATTTCCTTGCAAGATTTCGCCTTTCAAAAAATACTGTTGAAACTCTCCTGGACGAAGTCTGTGAAGATTTAGTATATCCTACAAGCAGGTAGAAGTATATATTATTGTTTATTTCCATATTTCTACATGACTTTGTTTTTCCAGGAATAACTGCTTAACGCCCCAACAGCAGCTGTTGTTAGCACGGCGCTATTACGCCAATGGAAATTTTTTTAACTGTTGCTGGTGATTTTGCTGGGGTTTCCAAATCAACTGCATCTTACTAATAATTATTTTCCAAATTTGTAAATCGATTCAATACTTTCACTGATGCTCAGTGAATGACTCGATACTAGATGAAAGTTGTTTAGTATAAGATCTGTGATAATCCATGGCAAGTGGATAAGAGTTGTGGCCAAAATTGTTGGTGCCCAAAAAAGGTGCACACGGCATTTGAAAAAATGATTGTAGAAGGAAGATAAACCAAAGTATGTGTGTAAAAATAAAAAAAAATAAAAAAAAAATGTTACCTTGTTTTATAAAGTATCCTCCCGACAAGTATTTCAGTGCGGACCTGTATTTGATCGTGAGGTCTTGGAGCACCGGCATGCCGTCCATATGTGAGGTCTTAAGTCAAATGATTCACGAACCCGTTGTACTACATTAACAAAGGCACGAGGGGTTGGTTGCACTCGATTCGGAAACCGATCCGCATAAACATGTGCCATTTTTTATTTCGTTTGAGCCACGCAACAGACACCACTATCCACTACCGACTGACACTGACCAACCGAATGAAATAATTGTAAAAACATCGTTCCAAATTCTTTCGCTTTTTTGTTTCCGATACGATGAACCGATAAGGCGAATTATATCCGTTGTCGCCAAACACGAGCACATAATATTATTATTGAGACAGGGCGGTACTCAAACTTCCAAAGGGCTATAACTTTGTTACTTTAATTTTACCAGAAAAATGGTAAAGGAAAAAAACATTTCTTTTGATCAGATCTACTCACTGTTAAAATAAATGACTCAACTTCGAAGTCACCCTGTATAATGCATTGATCTGTAAATCTAACAGCTGAACCTTCTTTTGATATATTTCCATTTGTGTTCTTCAATGAATTTTTCTTTTTGTAGTTTCACAAAATTCAGCTTTTCTTCCATTAGTAGATAGTTAACAGAAATATATTTTTTATTTTGTTCCGTTTTCGTACATGATAGCCTCTTCAGTTGTTGGGGAGTATAGGAGCTCCATTTCCCATTATCGAAGACCACTTCACTGTCATCAGTTCTTTGCATCAGGAACTAAAAAATAAATAATTAAAAAAATGCTTCAAGCAATGAGACTTGCCATGTCTAATAACCAGCTCTTCTTGGTCACTACAGTCATCATCATAATTGTTTGTCAAACCTTCTAATTGTGGTCCCATTATTTCTTGTAACTGTGTATCAATCAAATCGAATGCTTGTATTGGCATGAACCTCCCCCTGTTTTGATTATATTGCTTTTGTTTGTAGCAAATTTGCTTTTTGTTTTGAAATTGAAACATTTATCTCGTAGAGTTTATGCCTCTCAGTGGCACCCTGTTAGGGCTTGGAATTCTTATTCGGTGCTCTGCCATACTGAACTTTTCTGTTCCCACATAACTGTGCCACTTGTTTTGCTCTCTATTACATCTTTATTTTTACTCACCAATGATATGAGCATCATTTCCTCATTCTTCGAGAAATTTTGAGCTCTCCTTGCTAGAAAACAGTTTTTTAGAAATTTTAGCAACAAGAATAGAGGTATTGTGTGTCCCCTTTATTTTTGGATTGTAGATTGCAGGAGTGATGTTAAAAATAGTATATTATATATAGTTAACTAACCAAAAAAATAACTTGCGATTGAAATACCGGGCCTAAGAGGTGATTACTTGCATTATTATTAGCAAAAAAGTTCCTTATAACCTATTTAGTGATGTAATACATTAATTTTGAACCATAATAATTTAAATTCATATGCCTAATAGCGTAAAATGGATCAATACATCTATTTATTAATTAACTGTATCTAACAAAATAAATTTCTTGCTTATTAAATAGAATTTTCCGGAGAAAGACAGACAAACAAAATCCCTCATACAACTGGCAACATCGTACTCCACCTGCACTGCATGTATCATCATGAGTTGTTGTGATTACTAATAGATTTAACTGTAACTTTGTGTGACTCACAGATGTTGGTTGTTTTCTTTCTTCGTGCATCGCATTGCTTCAAATAAGTGGGAAATGATGCTGTGTATCACCACGTACCGGTAAGTTCTGTCATTTTTTTTAAGTAAATGTGCTGTACTGAAAGCGTTATTAAATAAAAAAAATTGCGTAAAAGTATTCACTAATTCAAGGCATATTTTCAACAAAAATATAATACAAACGTAACCAATTCGATGAATCAGTCGCGGTCGTCGAGCGCTCGTATTGCGGTTGCGTTGCAGCGTTGCCAAATGTTTGAGAAAATTTCATTATTTACGACTCACTTTCCCCGAAAACGAATGATTTTTGGACAAAAGTTATAATGAACTTTTTTGCTTGGAATAATGCAAGGAATCACCTCTTAAAGTTACGAATATTATTTCCCTAACACCTTATATAGAATTTATGTTGTAATATGTATATAATGGATTTACATGCAACTTCTCAACGCCGTTAAGCAACAGCTACCCTTTAACCAAAGAATATCGTAATCCATGATGCCGTGTTGATTCTCCAGTTCTATCTTTTATAGCATTTGGCGGATATGAAATTTGTATGTGCAAGTAAGTGGAAAACTTTTGTTTTAATCAGGAACGGCCAGTGCAACATAAACATCTGAAATGTCTCAAGTTACAGGATTCGCGGCTCAAGAAGTTTTTATTACTTCCAGACATATTCAGGCAAGTTTGCGGGAAATGAATAATGTAAATTGTTCCTAACATTTCCTGAGTTCAGAACTACCAAACATTAACTTCAACGAAGAAATTGAATTTATGATGAGACCGCCATACCATTTACGCAATTCGGCGGCTGCTGCACGAATATTCAGAGATACCTGCGTATGAATTAATCAGCGAGCAATTTCAAGGTACCTGATAACTGTCAATGTTAAGCTGGGAGCCCACTGGATAGATAGATATACAGGGTGTTCCATAATTATTGCGACAAAATGATAGGGGTTGTAGAGGGCATCAAAATGAACAATTTTGCCTTATAAACCCCTGTTCGGAAATATGCCGTTTGGGCTGCAGCAAAAAAAAAGATCAGTTTCTTGAAACAGCTTACCTACAGTAATTGCTCAAAGTGTCCTCCACCTTGCTCAATACACACCTGTGCACGATTGTTCAATGATCGGCGAACTCTGTGGCATACCCCCGGTATGTCCTGAACATGTGCGGACGCGGCCATCACTCTTCCCAGTAGCTCTTGTTGGTTGGGAACAGGAATTTCGTAATTTCGCTTTCAGATGGCCCCAGAGAAAATAATCCAGTGGGGTCAGGTCGGGTGACCGCGCAGGCCAAGGTACAGGGCCACCTCGCCCTATCCACCTATTTGGAAATTTGTCGTCGAAATACTGCCGCACTTGTAAAGAAAACTGGGCTGGAGCGCCATCGTGTTGAAACCACATGTTGGCTCTTATGTTCAGTGGCACATTTTCTAATAGTTCTGGTAGCACATGCTGTAAGAATTGACCATAAGCATGCCCATCCAAACGTGGTGGAAGCAAATATGGCCCAATGATATGCTCGTCCACAATGCCGCACCAGATGTTAATTGAAAACTGATGTAGGTCTCTATGGATGGCTATGGCATGAGGGTTTTCTTCATCCCAAATGTGACTGTTACGGCTATTAAAATAACCGTCCTTTGTAAAACAGGATTCGTCAGTGAACAAAACGTAGCGACCAAAGTTTGGTTGCCTCAACTCCTGCTGCAGCCACCAACGACAAAAACGTCGACGCGGCAGATAGTCTTCTGGACCCATGGCTTGGACTTTTAAAAGGTGATATGAGTGTAGTTGCTGGTCATGGAGAACCCGCCAAACATTAGTTTGAGACGCTCCCATATCATGTGCAATAGCACGCACGCTTGTACGCGGATTGGCCTCGACATGATGCAGAATCGCTTCCTCAAATTCTACTGTGCGCCCCGTGAATGGCCGCCCTGCTTCCGCGAGGTGTCTGATGCTGCCACTGACACGAAGACGTCCATGAGTCCTTGCAAAAATGGCATGATGCGGATAAGGACGTTCTGGAAATCGTTGGGCGTAGATTCGCGAGGCTTCCGTTACCACCAGCTTCTCCGTAAATTAAATGCATATCCGCAAGTTCCGCATACGAATAATGCTGCATTTTAACACTAAGGTACTGTTATTTACTATCTAGTTTGACGCACTACTCAGATAAATTAAATGAATCGGTGTGGAGAATTTACGATAACAAAAATGTAAACACAGAAGGCTTTTTTTACAAACCGGCGAGACCATGAAATGTGCTAGACGAACATTTTGCAGCTGGTGAATTTTTTGTTTCTCCTATGAGCTCTTAAGGTAAAATTAGCGGTAGTGCTCAAACGGCATATTTACGAACAGGGGTTTATAAGGCAATATTGCATATTTTTATGCCCTCTACAACCCCTATCATTTTGTCGCAATAATTATGGAACACCCTATATACAGGGTGACTTTGAAGTTGAGTCATTAATTTTCGGATACTGATTGTAGAAGGAAGATAAACCAAAATATGTGTGTGAAAATAAAAAAAAATAAAAAAAAATTACCTTGTTTTATAAAGTATCCCCCCGACAAGTATTTCAGTGCGGACCTGTATTTGATCGTGCGGTCTTGGAGCACCGGCATGCCCTCCCCTATGAGCTCTTAAGTCACCTGATTCACGAGCCCTTTGTACTACATTCAGCATTTTCGTAAACATGTGCCATTTTTTATTTCATTTGAGCCACTCAGCAAACACCACTATTCACTCACGCGTTACCGACTGACACATCGACTGAATACAACTGAATAACATTGTACATTGTAGTAAAAACATCGTTTCAAATTCTTTCGCTTTTTTGTTTCCGATGCGATGAACGGATAAGGGGGATTATATCCGTTGTTGCCAAACACGAGCACATAATATTATTATTGAGACAGCGCGGTACTCAAACTTCTAAAGGGCTATAACTTTGTTACTTTAATTTTACCAGAAACAGGTTAAAGGAAAAAAACATTTCTTTTGATCAGATCTACTCACTGTTAAAATAAATGACTCAACTTCGAAGTCACCCTGTAGATAGATAGACATTTATTTCCAACAGGTACATGTGCACCCAATAACAAAAAATGCGTAAAATCAAATGAACATTTCGTTTTATGTAAAAGAAAACATACAACTAATGTTATATAAAAATAAACACTTGAGTAATATAAAAAAGACATTTCGAAAAAGTTACATATCAAATGTGATCTGCAAAATAGAACTATAAACTAACGATATAGGGTTAAAATTGATGTCACAGCTGCTACATATCAAATTAAAATTGTTACAAATTATCGAAATAGGGGACTTAGCTAAAATGTTGGTTCTACGGCATTCGCAATAAAATACTAGAATTTCTGGTGTTAGGCCTGGCCACGGTAAATGGAATTTTACCTAACAAAAAATCACATATTATGTCCCCATGTATGAGTTTGTACAAGAAACTCGTTGTTAGAAAGATACGTCGTGTGTTTAGAGAAATAAAGTTTGCTTCATTAAGCACCAAAGAGTAATCAAATCCTCTTTCCGGGAATAAACCAGTTTTCTCAAAATACATATACGTCAAAAATGTTCTCTGAACACGTTCTATGTGGGTACCAAATCAAGATACCATACTCCAACTTGCTACGTACTCAACTCATATATAGAATATTTAGTACTGACATAGAAAATTCTCATGATAAATCCCAACATCCTATTAGCCGACGAACCAGGCGTGTCGACATCAGTTGAAAATGACATTTTTTGATCAAATATGATTCCTAAGTCATCGATTTGCACTTGACGCTTAAGGCTAACGTGTCCAAGGTAGTAGCTAAAATTTAAGATGTTTAATTTCCTTGTGAAAGACACAACAAAGCACTTGAGCGCATTTAAGTTAAGATGATTGGCATGACACCATGAAGACACTAAGACAATATCTTGCTGCAAGACAAGGCAGTCATCGATAGTATTGACATATACTCAGTGACATATAAATCCGAACACCCAGTTTAAATGGTTTTATTTTAATAAAATTTTGTATAAGTACTTAATGAAGCATAATAAGTAAATGGTAAAAATTTCAAAATGATTGCACTGCTTTAAAGCCCTTCGACCTTTAATAATGTGTGGATGCACCCTGATTCTCCAACGCGCCTAGGCATGCTTCTGATCAGGTGGTCAATGTCCTCCTGTGGTATCTCATTCCAGGCAACCACCAACTCCTCTCGAAGTGCTTCTAGAGTCTAAGGAGGACGTTGCAAATTGAGCAATCTCCGACCCATCATATCCCACACGTGCTCAATTGGGGATAAGTCGGGAGATCTTGGTGGCCTTGGTAACAATGTGACATCATTATGTTGAAAGAAGTCTATTGTGACTCTTGCAACATGTGGTCGGGCATTATCTTGTTGGAAAGTTGGATCTGCCAGGGTGTCAAGATAGGGTAAAAGATGGGGTTCTAGAACTTCGTGGATATAACGCTGCGCGTTCATGTTACCTCTGATGAAGATTAAAGGTGACCTGGAACCATAAGCTATAGCACCGCAAACCATAACTCCAACAGTGTGATGAACATGTCTTTCAACAAAAAACTGTGGATTCCTCCTTTCACCACGTCGTCTTCTAACCCTGGCACGACCATCGTGCATGCCTAAACAAAATCGAGACTCGTCACTAAAGACAATACTGTTCTATTCCTGATCCCAGAGTGACCGTTGTCTGCACCACTCAAGGCCATTACGTCGGTGTTCTCGAGTTAAAGGGAGGACCCAGTGTGGCCGGCATGAAAACAAGCCAAAACTTCTCATTCGTCGGTAAACACTTCGCATGCCAGTAGGTCTTGCGTGTTCTGCAAACCATTCATTTGCAATGGACTTGGTAGTGGAGAAACGGTCCCTTAAGGCCAATAATCTTAGGCGGCGATCTTCACGGTCTGTTGTTCTACGGCGGCGTCCAGTGCCCCTTGCTCTTTGCGTACGGCCTTCTCGAAGCCATGCCTGACAACACCTAACCACAGTGTCTACACTTCTTTGCACTCTAACTGCAATTGCCCGAAAAGAAAGTCCAGCTTCCCGAAGTCGCACTATACAGCCCCTATCAAACTCACTAAGTTGACGAAAATCGTAACAGGTCTCCGTACTCTAGGCATCGTAACCGATCGTAAAGGATGTCAAGAACCAAAATCCGCCAACGTTGATTCTTTACTGCGGCTGAAATATTCATTTTTAGAGCGTTAGTGAATTAAAAAAAAGCAGTATAAAAACCGGAATGTCCAACTGATAAGGCTGAACATTTTTTCACTTGTTATTTACAGTAAGATAAATACATTCACCAACTTTTATTAAAATAAAACCATTTAAACTGGGTGTTCGGATTTATATGTCACTGAGTATAGTTATATATTTTAAGGTAATCTGCATATCATGACTTTGAACAGTGCAAGTCAAGAGTTAGATCGTTTATATATAAGATAAATAGTAAGGGTCCTAGGTTCGAGCCTTGGGGAATTCCTGAAGTAGGCTTTATAAGTGGTGAACGATATCCTTAATAATCAACATATTGACTCCAGTTAAAAAGATACGAGTTGAACAACGAAAAAAGATCTTCAGAGAACTCATAGAAGCTCTACTCTATCAAATGCCATTTCCATGTCCATATAAATGACATCAATCTGGCTTCTGTCATCCAAGGTTTCGCAAATGGTTCGTGACAAGCAAGCCAGATTAGTGATACATTATTTCTTATCGACAAAGCCATGCTGATCGATAGACGATGACTGTTTCGTTGCGGCAAAAAGAAACGAGTAAAGTATTATTTCAAATCATTTTGCAAAATTACAAGATTCTGAAATAGGCCTATAGTTATCAATTTGCGCTGGGTCACCTTTTTTCAATATCGGAGTAACTCTCGCTAGTTTCCAAGCCTCTGAAAACGATTTGGACTTCAGGATTAAACTATAGGGTTGTAACAACGGCATAATGCAATCTTTAACTAGAAAACTAGGTATCTGATCAGGCCCTATGATCAGTTTATTCAATTTCTTAGACGATGCGACAACATCAGCCTCTGAAATTGACCTAACAGCGATAACAGGTAAGTTCAAATATTTATGAGGCAAATTATCAGCTAGGTTAGCCTCTGGCATATTATATACATCAGAGAAGTATTGACCAAAGGCACCAATAATATCTTGAGCATTTGTAAAAACACTGTCACCCATTTTCATAGCGCCAGGGATGCTGCTATTCCCTTTTTATTTCTAATGAAACTCCAAACGAACGATGCGATGCGAAGAAAACTGCGGCGAGACCTCGCTTACTCGCTACTGTTCACATCAGGGTTTTTTTTCTTAAGAGAAAGAAGTGGTTTCTCATCGACATCGGCTACAAAACAGTTACAAGAGGGCTACAAAGCTGAAGGAGTGCATATGGTGGTTTTCCTTAATGCCTTCCCACTAAAGGAAGCACATATTGAGATAACTTCTTCTGGATATGCATTAATGCACGTGGTCAGTTGGTATAAAAAAATAACTTACCGCTGAAGAGGTAGAATCCCATCAAAATGGAGAGAGTAGCATCCAAAAAACAACAAAAACAACTAAATGTGAGGTAGGTACAAAAAAGGTGCTACTCCATAAACTGGTGATTGGGACCGAAGATCTGGAAATCAAACCAAGGTCCCACTGACCAGATAACCAAAATCTTCAACAGGGAAAAAATGACTCTCGATTTCCAGTCTTTCGTCAGTCAGTATGTTGACTGTCATCAGTAGGAGGAAGTTCCAAAATTCTGTACTCCACAGATTCGATTTCAAAATTAATAATAACGAATGAAATTCCGATTCCCAATCCAAACTATTTGATATTCTACCTAGACATAATGAAACAGTTACTCCCAAGGAAAACAAACCAAACCTGACAAAGGCACTCAGAGGTGAACTGCTCGCCTGGAACAAATTTCATGCCAGATATTGCCAAAAAGACCAGTTTTCTACTTGAAATATGACCTTGCAACACTTTAAATTTTTTGATGGCCATAGTTACGATGAGTTTCCGCGCTTCATTCACTTGTAGGAAAGAACGAAAATAGATATTCTGTATTCAGAGAATGTTAAAGTGTTGAAAAAAATCCTTTTCGCCCCACACGTGTGCCTAAAATAAATATTCTTAATTGTGAAACTAGGTACTTCGATCGCGATGTTACATAATACCCACTGATTGGAATCTAAAAATAAGTGACAAATCATAAAGGGACATATAAAAAGAGACAGATCTATTTCTACAGCTTGCAGAGTTTCAATAACTTTTCCTGCGGTCTCACTTCGAGTACTATTGAAAAATTTAAAGGCAATCATTTGAATGTAAGTTGCCGTTAGCAGTGTTGAAATCCAACTTCACCAAGGAGTACATTGTGTAAATTGGTTCCGGAATCCCGAGAACTGAGTACGGTGAGCCGCAACAATGCATTATTAATGAGGGCTTAAACGAGATACCGGAAGACAGGGCCGTACTCAGATATTTTTTGTTTACAGCTAAGATCACATGCACAGAAAGGCAAAATTTGAAACCGTTTTATCAACGATAGGTGTCCCTTTTATTCAACAACCTGCCTGGATGAGTATTCTTTTCATCTGATTTTTCATGGTGTGCATATAGTTGACTAAAAAAAAATGCATTTTTTGTGCATTTTGGCTTCAATCATAGCTTGTTAACAAATAACGGTAATGCTTTAAATATATATGTATGTGAATATCCCACTTTTAAGGAAGCGGGTGATTAGTTTTTTCTTATCACTCTTTAAAAACGTGTTTGCTTATCTTGAAAGCTCAACTTGCCACACAAAGGTTTTCAAAAAAATCAAAGGTCTTTTGACAAAGAAAAGTTATAGGAATAAAGGTAATTTTGCTATAATCATAGAATTTTGACAACTTCAGATCTGCACTAATATTTGTTGGGAATTGAGAAATACTTGCAGAAAAAATGCACAATCGAATGCAAAAAAATGCATTGATGACAACACTGTTTTTGGGTTATCACTATATACACCATGAAATAGAGGAAAAGGATTTAGATACTGCTCCTAAGAGGCAGTTGAAAAAAAATGCGACCTGAATACTCTAAGGCCCAATTTCACCAACATTAATAATATGGACCAATGGGAAAATACCTTATCGAAATGCAATTTGACAGAAGCTGTCAAAGGTCTCTGAATATTAGTGATTTCTATTGAAATATTGAATAAAATCGTGAAAATTCGACTATATTATAAACAAGACCACTTTTTGATTCCAGCATGATCCTTTTGTACAGAAAAAACAGGACAACTTTCATGTATTTTGATATAGGTTTACATTTAACAATCCATTATCCCCCTCAGCGAATGGGAATGCGGCAAATAATAGGTCGATTTTCTGGATATTAAATTTGGCAGCAGATTTGGACGTTTGTTAATGCATGGCACTCTCGAATTTACCAACTTCAATATACTGAAAGTTATCATTTCATATCTGTTGAATAGTGTGGATTTGTCTGTGTTTTGCAAGAAAATAGAATATAAAATACATTTCATCCAATTCCTCATCTTCATTTACGTCATAGTAGTAACCATTTATTAATTTATGGGTTAATCAATTTCTTTAAAGCAATAAAAACATTATGTCCTCTCCATCCTAAAACACAGATAATATGTGTAAGACGTGTCAATCCCTACATCTCCCTGATGCATAACGCAATTACTAAATTATGAAAAATGTTTCACAAATAATGTCTTTTAAGTCCAAAAATCATAAAAACTAGTCTTTTTGACTGGCGGGGATATCTATCTGTCACTCGCATGTTTGCCAAGTCTAACGACGATCACGTCCCGTGGTGGAGGGTGCGAAATGAATCATTTACATTTGCTTGTTTTGAATTTTTTTTCGTGAAAATTTACTAGGTATCATGATTATAAGCATCTTTGGTAGCTTGTTCGATCCGGAATGGAAAAGATCTCCTATTTATGAAAATATTTTTGGTATCAGCTAACCGTTGCAATCAGTGCACAAAAACTGTGACATATGAGTTATAGCATAACCTGCTGCCCTATCAATACAAATTTAACATACAGGTCGCCTAGCCGTGGGGATGCAGTGGTCGGGATGAACATCACGGCAGCAACTGATGATTTGGGCATGTCTGGTAACAACGTATGAAGTGAAACTCGCTAACTTCACAAATTTGAAGATTATGTACAATTTCTTTGAAAATGATGACAGATATGTCTGACTTGGCAGGGTAATGTCGCAGCCAAATGGCAGTCACTCTTTCTGACACAGTCCGGATCGAAAGATGACGATACTCGTGAAATGTATTGATACTTCTAAATATAGGATCGTATCGAACATCCTTACTGTCAAGATGTATAACCCTAAGTATCGACGGAGCTATTTTGCGGCATCATGGAAATAATTTTAAATTTTCATTTGCATTTTTTCAAGTGTTGTGCAATGATTTTGGGAAAAATGTCACGAATAGCCTTATAAAGCATAGTAGAGTATATTTCAACAGTTGGCGGAACATACTCCACTGGGTTAAACGGGATATTAATGCACAATCTGGCAACCCTGTCGCACCCTCACAGAATGGCCGCTGACAACCACACAAGTCATTGTGTTGTCATTGAATAGCATGGAATTAAACCTTCAGAGTATACGTTTTGTGACTGGTACCAAGTGTTGACAGATCCCACACATGTGTCACTCCTTGAAATGCAATAATCAGCTGTATTCAAATAATATCTAATATAAATATAACCTAGAATGTGTACTCGTGAAAAAAGAAAAATATGGCAAATTTGTAGTTTTTTTTGCAGGTTTTAGGTTTGCTGGCATATATTTGGGAATTTCTTAATCGCTGTGAATATAGTGTGGATGTTTGTTCAGTTCCTGAACAACGAAAAATATTCAACTTTATGGATGTACGGATATAAAAAAACCTGAATGGTTTTGTGGGAATATCAATCTAAGGTGAGATGAACGGCAAGTAAATGAATGAATGTTTGGAAACGAGCAATATCTTTTGGTAGAGCCTGTCATCAAGTAGGTGCTTAATGGCTATCTGCAAGAGATTTATAGGAAAAAACACCCAGTATCGCATATCAATTGAAGAAAATAATATAAACAATAAAAAATCAACAATAGTAATTAAAACATGAATTTTATTAAAAAAATCCGTTTCTTTAAATTTTGACTGAATTATATGTAATTTCTTAATATTCAATAAGCTGATGATGTTTCAATGATAAGCTGTCATCTCATACTTTGACAGTATTTTGTTTTCAACATTTCATAGCTATTGGTTGCTAAAATTTGTTGATTGGAACTTGAAGCCCATTCGTTGTATTTGACGGTCTGCTACCCTATAGGTGGAGAATAACGGACTGTTGTTGGTGAAATTGGCCCTTAGCCTTCTTAAAAATGGCAAAGGCACGCAGGACGGATTCCTTAAATTTATACAGTTTATCTCCACACAAACAACCACGAAGACAATGCATAAACACTTAAGTGTTTCAATTTCAGCTATTTGAAACCGTAGACTCGCCAAGCCTGCTCGTGGCTTTGTCTGCTTAAAGAGCCTTACTTCCAGTTTAGATGACAGGAGATACACACGGTGACCTGGTAGTTGCGCATTTCATTTTCAGAAACTATTATGTTTGGAATAAAGTTTATTTAAGGTGAAACAGCACCAAAAAGAAAATAAAGAAAAATACTGTTTGTTTGGTACAACATTACAAGTACTGCCCTGTCACATGTTTTGTTTTTAACTACTGCTTGAAATTGTCGCTATTTGATTTGAAAACACCAGTTTGCTCACTTCGTTCCAATATTAGGGGCTGTCTAGATCTTCTATTGTGTCCAATCAGAAGGTATTTGTATGACATAGAAAAACCTACGCAGCCCTGGTGGAAACATCGAGGACAACAGCGACGCTCTGGATATTCAAATACACTTACGTAGTCTCAATAGGATCTTGAAGTCACCTAGAGCAAACTGGCATCAGATCGGTAGCTAGTTTGGATACTGAACACAAACCATAATACCCATACGTAGATTAGGAGAGAGGCAGTGTAGGAATATCATTCCCATTTTGAGTTTTACGAAACCTTTCTTGTTATCTTAAGGCCTTGATATATCTGCGAATTTGTAAAACTTGCTTACTATTGCAAATGCATCTTACCGGGGTGTATGAGAAGTTGACATCGTAAAATCGGTTCAGGGAAGAAGTCTTTTTTTTTGTTTAAGCCTTTCGGCAAAATTAAAAAGGTTTTTTACCTTGGTGTCCTAGCTCTTCAGGAACTCATATAGCGTTTCATCTTCCTTGTTAAATATGAACCTTGAAGCAAGGTGCCTTAACGACTACTCAGCGATCTGAGTGAATCAAGGTCTATTGTATTTCATATGAATTACACTGACTTGTTGCCTTATCCATATCAGGACATACAACTCACTACAGCACATACCCTATAAAGAATCCTTAAGGACGGCAAGTTATTCAAAGAAAAAAAGAAAACACTAGTACAGGTGGTAGAATGCACTTCTGTTTGATTTAATGAATATCGCTTAACTCAAGTGATGCACCGTAATAACCTAAGAGATAAGTCTTTGGAGTCTTCTCTTGTTGCATTTTCCTTTCACTCCGTCATCTACTTAGACTCAAATGTTAACCTATAGTTATTTGGATTGGTCTTTATCTTTAACTAGCAATTGCTTGAAAAATGTCAAAGCCATACAGAGAAATCCAAATAACACTTACGAGATAATGTGTACGAGACACCGCAAGCCGCAGCCGCGTCATTCGCGCTGCCAGGCAACGTGCTGCTAACGACGTCACTGTATACGTATCACTTGAAAAGTTGACTGTCTTATTTATGCGAAATAATAGGATGTGAACCCCACACAAGCCTCGCTGAGGGAGCCAATGAGAGTAATAAAACGTTATCGGCCGAATGGGGACAATGGTCGGATGCGACAGCTCGGTTTTATTTAAAACCGGCTCTGATACATATTAATTTGACTTAAAATTTATTAGTCTAGGTACACACAAAGTAAAACACAATAGTTTCAGCCGTTGGGTAATTTTGGTTATTCTCGAATGCTCTTATCGGCTACGCCGTAAACATTTGGTGAAAATAGTCACAATGTTGTTCACTTAATTGAGTTGGATGAGAAGAGTACTGTCACAGAAATATAGACAAAAATAACAGAATAGTAGACGAAATAGATGACTTAAGAGGCGATGAAACGGGATCAGAGAATTAGAAAGTATAAAGGAAGATAAGATAGTAGAGAAGATTATACGGGAGAAGGCAAAACAAGGTGAGAAAAAACAAAAGAAGATACGAGAAGAGAAAAGAAATAGAAGAAAGAATATGTGAAATCCGTGATTGATCCTTTTTGCAAGTATGCTGAAGTCAAAAATTAATATAAACGCCATAAGTAGGGTGATCGAGAGCTGCATAAATCGCGAGCTTCTGGACTACCTCGAACGTCACAACTTGATTAGCGATAGGCAGTATGGTTTTCGGCACCAACGATCCACAGGGGACCTCCTAGCTTACGTCACACAACTGTGGAGTAAACTCATCCAGTCTTATGGTGAGGCTCATGTCGTTGCTTTTGACATCACGAAAGCGTTCGATTAGCTGTGGCACGCTGCCCTCTTAAGCAAACTTTCATCCTTTGGCCTCCCAGAAAAGCTTTGCAGATGGTTGGCTGACTTTATCTCTGGCCGCAAGATATCCGTCGTAATTGACGGGTTCTCCTCTTCATTCCACAACGTCAACGCGGATGTTCCACAGTGATCGGTCTTAGCTCCAATACTGTTTCTTTTACATATCAACGACCTCCTTACCTGCACGACCAACACAATCCACCGCTTCGCTGACGACAAGCAGGAATTCAGAGTCACAAGCCGATCTCTGCCGCTGAGCTGGAAAAAAGAAGACTAGCGACGACTTCCTCTCTGACAAGAGACCTGGAGGCTATCATTGCTTGGAGACGCAACAATCTTGTACAGTTCAATGCTTCCAAAACACAGTACTGTACTTTGACAAACAAAAGGCGTCCTAGCGCTCATCCGGTTTCGATGGATGGTCGAGTTCTGCCAAAGAGCCATTCCTTTCGGCTTGTCGGAGTCCACTCACCGAGGACCTGATCTGGCGCGAACACATCTCGTCAATAGCTGCAGCTGCTGGAAAAAAGCTAGGCTATTCGTTTTGGGCTAACAAGTACTTTTCTCCGCATGACCTTCTTACTCTATACAAGGCCCAGATAAGGCCTAGCCTCGCGCATTGATCACACGTTTGGGGTGCTGTCGCCCCGACTACATTATTTATGCGCGATACTGCTTAGAAGAGAGCTGGCGGACTGATAAATGACTCTTTTCGGACAGACAGTCTCGGGACTCTTTCGCACCGGCAGGCCGTCGGCGATCTAGCTCTTTTCTACCGCTACACCAACGGGCTTTGCTCTCTTCCATGCTGCCGCCGCGCGATGTGCCTGCCAGAAAGACCCGCCTGACTTTGGCGTCCCGTCCTAACTGTGTCGAACTTCACACATCCAGAACTGGCCGATAAGACAGCTCCTTTGTCCCGAGGGGGTCGAGATTGTGGAATCATCTACAAGAGGAAGCTTTTCCCAGTTCTACTAACCTCAGGCAGTTCAAAAATCGTATTAACAAAATTTCTTTGGGATCATCATAGCAGCCGCGTTGTTCCGGCATTTAGACTTCTGCATGCGCGGCTGCTTCGATATAAAAAAAATGCTAGTTCAGGTTCTAAGAAGGTTAAACGAGAATCTCCTAATTCAAAAAGTCAAGGTATTTCATGAACGTTCTGATCAGTATACATACTGAAGGAATTTGAGACTGGCATACTCAGTGGCAGTGGCTATTGTGTTAAATCGTTGCAGTGTTATTCTGCAGCAATCGTTCGGAATTTACTTTACGATCTTCCAGTTTTGCCTGTGAAGCATCTGATATGCTATAACTACTAAAAGCAGAAAAACTGCAACAAAAAGTATCACCTTCAAGCCACAGATCCTAGAGTACTCTGATTCGGTTAGACTCTTGCAGATACAATTTGGGTTACATTGTTTGATCTTTTTAGTGAAGTTTATTAGGCTTTTTTTTCCTAAGTTACAGGCGAGAAAGTATTGAAATCGGAAGAACAGTATGCTATTTTTTGGATGTTATTGGTGTGTCTATAAGTTGGATAATTATGCATAAGCTTTCATGGCATGTAAAATATTTTTGTAAAATCGCTTTACTAAGGCAAAATATTTCTTTGCCTTTCATGTTTGTGCGCTCAAGGAACTGACCCATCAAGGTTGTAGAATCAAGTTAGAAGTACCTAGTTACAACTTTCAAAGCATCTGAGGTGGCAGTTTTGCTGCCAAGCTCGCAATTGAGCCCAAGATTACCTGTAAGGGTTCTGAGATTAACTCAAAGGTATGCGTTCTTGTGAAATCGTTTTCCTGATCAGTTAAATTGATTCGATGACGTCATTGCGTCTCACACAATATTTGATGCCAAAGGTTCCATGTCATGTTCGTAAGCCCAAGAAACGCACCTCACAAGGTTGTGGAACCAACTTCAACATATCTAGTTTACTTCCCAGAATAATTATGTGAAAGCTTTTTCCAAAGAGCATCGAAGCACCTATGGCGGAAGTTTTTTTCGGATGAGTCCAAGAATGCCTTTGGAGATTCTGAACTTAGAGATATCTAGTGATTTAAGCTTAGAAACTTCTTATAAAACCGTTTCTCTGATCCTGTGATGAAAAAATCGCGTCCCAGGACACCTCAAAGCATCCGAGGCTAGAAGCTTTTGCCGCCAGACCCTGATTGATTCCTTTCTCCAGTATGCTTGAGTCAATTAAATTTAATAATTAACAAAGAATCTTGCTGGCGGAAGCAGCCTTTGCTGCGAGTCGTATAATGAAACAGAGCATCAGGACAGAATTTAAATTTCATTAAAGCTACTTTTCCCCGCCTAGTCTCTGTAGTATTAATTAAAATGAACAGAGGTGAAATTCCCGCTGTGCATTGGCGCTATCATTGGGGATAAGCAATTGGACTCTAGCTACGTACCCTAATAGAACGAATAATTGACGATCATTTATAATGCCTGGCTTCTGTGTTTTTCTGATTTGATTTGATATTGGAGGAAGAGTGACCAGCAAAGCACTTGTGCCCATGATCATGAACATGAACTACCTTTCGTTCATCTGACCACGAATGCTCAAGCATGGACAGCTGTCTTGTGCTATAAGGTCTATCGATATAAGAAACGCTAAAGCATCGAAAGCCAAGTGCTCACTGTGACCGCTTGATGGCGTCGTCGTCCGTCCACTCAAACACAGCACAAGACGTTTCATGCTCACTGGCAATCATCAGCATGGTCTAGACAGTGGTCGATTCTGGTAATGGATGGCACTTTTGCTATAGTATCTTGACGGACCTTCTACCTCCGATAAAGGATATTTTGCTCTGCTTTCGTCCTGTCTTCTTCCTAGAGACGTGATCAGACCTTGCTGATGTTTGCCAATAAGCATGCAACAGAGATACGAGATGATCACAGTCGTATAGATGGCGCCAAGATCTTTCAGGTCCCTTTTTGGGCGCTAGGATATGGTGAGCTATCTTCATGTAGAATACGGAAGCATATCCATGTATCCTCTAACGGAGGCATAATATAATAATAAATACGAAATCAGTAGTCGATTCTGGTAATAGATGGCACTTTTGCTATTGTATTTGAACTCACCTTCTACCTCTACCTCTAATGGAAGATACCTTGTTTTGCTTTGATTTGATTTGATTGGCACTCTGGTTGGACTGACGAAAGCACCCAAATTCATTTTTGTGTTCAGCTACTTTTGGGCGGCAGAATACACGATATGGTTGACTTTCTTCAGGTAGAGCACTTGAATCTATTAGTAGCTTGCAGTATCTGTGGGTTTCCTATTTTGGTCCTATTGAAGCTTTTCCGGTTCATGGATAGTGTATACATCTCATACATCAAAATGAATGATCAAATCTGTGAGTCTTCCCATCGTATTTCCGCCATCATATCTTGCTATACAGCGTTCTAGGATCGTGCAGCCCACAAACCACGTTAGCCGAATACGGGTTGCAGTATTTTAGGCAAATAGCAAAAAGGTTGTTACGCCATTCTTCCATAGGTCTATGACCATCTGTACAGCATATTACTTAGTACGAATTTTGCAATCGTAACTGTCAAATTGCGATTTTTTAGTTAATTGGAATGCCAGCATAAAAAAATTTGCTTACTACTACAACAGCAATTGCTTGTGACTGTTGGACACTATGTGTTTTAAGAATTCGAACATTTGAAATTATACAGTTGGTATCTTCGTACTAGAGATATTCGTATACAGGGTGTTCTTAAGGTTGGGACCTTCTTCTTCAGAGCATATAAATAATAATAAGCAATAATAAGCTAGTAACACGTATACCAAAGCCTAAAAACGCTAAATAAGCCACTCCGTCGCTCCCTTCCTCTCCTTCTACATCAAAGGGTATGATGTTTTGTAATGCTATGACTACGTGAGTCAGTAAACAAATCAGCTCCGCATGGTGTGTAGGTTAACCGAAATTCGAATATTCAGAGCGTCGCCGTCGTCATCGATAGTTCCATCACAGCTGAGTAGGTTTGATTATATCGTGCAGAAACCGTTTGGGAACACTCGGTAGAAGATCTAGACAGTCCCAAATGTGGAAAATTTAGGAAAAAGTGAACAAACTCAGGTTCTTGAATTGAACAATGACGATTTCAAGCAGTAATTGCGAACAAGACCTCTGAAACGCCGTACCAAATGAATAGAGGGTATTTTCTTCAATTTCCGTTTAACGCTTCCTGTTTAGCAAATTAACCTTGTTATTTCAAACGTAGTTATTTCTGAAAGGTAAACTCCCAAATTTCTGGACACCCTGTATTGATTAACAAGAAAGTAGCGGTCAGGCACGAAGAAGCCATTCGAGTTCCTCCAGTATTTTGTGTCCAAAGCAGAGAATGGACCCTAGTTCTTAGTGATTATTGCTTCCTGGTACTTTGGAGCCAGCAGGGAAATTTTTCTTGGTGGTTGATACTCATATCCAATCTAAGTAAGATCTATAATACCTGATACATCTGCTCAAGAGTCTGAAATTTGATACAGCAGCAGTGGTATGTGGTAGAACTCCTAAGTAATCACTAATTTGTAAATGCAGGACACATTTGAGATCTCTATGAAATAATAATTAATACTTTTTAGATAACATAGCACTGATTTCTATCAGTCTTACATTCAGCCCTTTGCGGCTTAGTGGTCTTCTGGAATGACCACAGATTCATAGTCAATTTATTTGGCCCTTGATAATTCCTGACGTTACCAAAACTGGTGGCCTGCTGGAAAAATATCAACAAAATGAAGTGATATCCAATAACCCAGCTTAGCTGGTGGGAACAGTAGGTATAGTCACAAGAAACTTGCGATGTGAAACTTATCCTGTGGCTTACATGGTGATCATACCCCATTCTTGTCTGACCAATAAGGCTACACGTATTGTTTGAATGTTCTTTGTAGTAAACTGATCAAACACAAAGGTGATCTTCTTCAGTTAGTGTAAAGTGTTATCAGACTGGATTTAGGGTGAAAAGTGGACAGAAAACCATTTTTCCGGGCTAGCACTGTATCGACATCGAATTTGGAATCTACGCACCCGGTTTACCCAGGAAACAAGGTTCCATCTCGATCATATATGCGCAACAGTTTTGGTTATTTTTTATTAGTCGTTTTTGTTGAATTCTTGCCAGTATCTCGTTGTGTTACTATTTCTCGCATTACAGATCCATAAACAATGCACATGGAACATTTGTAATCGAGGATTGTAGAACAATTAACCGGTATGTTGGTCATGTTGGGAGGATTTTTGAGTTTTCGGGACGATGGACGAGGGTGGATTGTTTAATATTTTAAAAAGCGACAAATAATGTCATTAATATAATAATCCCTCGCTTGTCGCTTTGAGAGGCTGGACGCCCTTTTGGGAGCGGAAACGCCTACCCTAGGCGATCTTGTTTATCACCCTGTATACACAAGAACGCCCTGTGTACGCACAGATGCCGTGACATTTGGCTACCGGACGAATGGAAAATGGAAAATCGTTTTCAAAAATTCTGATTTTCTCACTCTAGCAGCCTGATGGAAGTACCCTATCTTTTTGATACTCCTCGTGTATGAGATCACTTTTCAAGCATAAATGTCCAAAGAGTCTCTAGTTGCCCTTTTTTGCAAAAACTTCTCTAGTAACAAATACTCCAATGTCTCAGTATAACCCAGTTATTAGATAAAAAAAGTGTGATATCAAATCCGACTCTGTCTCCAGCAAAGGATTAGGTAAAAAGATACGATGTGCATCAGTATCCAATCCAGGATTAAAAAAATAAAGATTCAATGTTATATCAACATATTTATCTGTAGACCTAAAACTTGTAAAGGTATGCTCAAAATTGCAGCATTCTCGGTGTTGCATTTAGTATATGAATACAAGAAAACTCCAAAAATGCAGCGCTCATGTATGAAGCCTGTATTGTTTCAAACAAAACGGGTCGCAATGCAGTTTAAGGCGAAACGGCGTCCGGCGCTGCCGCAGTCCTCCAGTTATCTTCAAGCCTTAATTACAAGGAATCAGCTTTTTCCATTGTGTAGACTTTCCATTAAAGATAATCTCAATTACGTACGAAGCTTTGCTGTTTCTAAACTTCGCGGTAAGGTGTTATCTCCATCCTTCAGTTAACTGTATACCATTTTCAGTGCAACTAGTAATTTATTTTCGGAATTACTATATTTGTACTATATAACTTTATTCTGTAGTTCTAAACTCGTAGCACCGCAGCAGGTTCAGCCTCGAGGTGTTTGGATACCCCAGGGTAAACGTGTAGATATTAAATCCAAGTGGCAAGCGTTCTCGAATACACAACTAAATTTGACTAAGCTCAGGACACCATCGATATAGCACTTTTGAGGTGTAAGGTGATGACCAGCCAATTAGTATGTAGTCTACATTCGTATTCAAATCGCATCTCAGTCAATCTGATAACACGTATACGCGTGCGGCTGACTTGACAGACATTCCGGTTATGTTAATCGTATTTCGACGGGAACGATTTGGCGCCCGCCCGGGGAATATTATATACAAACAATGCCGGTCATCCTGCAGAAATTCAATGCGCCAGGCGGCATGGAAGCGATAGACGCAATTGTCTCGTGGTTGCTCCATTATTGAACATGTCAGTACTGGAGATCGTTTCAATGTAAAAACCGACGGATACAGTCAACTGACGCCAGTATTATGTAAAATGACCGCTATGTTATCGGTCTTGACACATTGGCTCCATTTTATTGTGGTTATTTAGAAGTATGAAGCTTACGGATTTGAAAACTTTCAAGTAGCTGCGTGAAATTCTCGTCGCATTAGCAACAAGAGCCATAACAAGCATTTTACCTCTGTTTTGGGCCACCACTTTTTTACCTAGTCGGACCTTTTTGCGTATGGTCTCATCCTGTAGCCCGCATAAATATTATTATTCAAGGAGTTTTTTGCTTCCTGACTACACTTTCGATTGAATCCCAAAACACACGTTTTCTCATCCTTTGTTGTCGAATAAAAAGTTTTCCCACAAAGATTGGTGCCCCCATTTTATGCATACTTGTTTTAAATGCCCCCTTGAACAACTTGCATCAATAAAACCAGACTTTACAAATATTTCGGGAGAATTTGCTAATATGATTAGTCTATAATTGAAAGGATAAAGTTTAATATAAAATACGTTATGATAGTCATTATTTAAATGGTGATAGAGGTGGTTTGAAAGAAGCAAAAAGTTTCATATAACATGGGGGCCAAAACGGCATTGTTTTAGAGAAAAGCGGCTTTAAAGTAAAAGAAAATCTGACAATGCCACTATGCCAGACGCAAAATAAAAAGATGGAGTTTGTTATTTTTGGCGCTTAGGTATTATTTCATTATTTGATAATGTACTCGTAAAATGCAAACAATTAAAGAAAAAACGGACTTACCACTGTCTCAGCGTTTCACCTGGTGTGTGAATGTTTATTGAACGTATTAAAAAATCCACTTATAAATAGGGAACACAATTTTGATACATACATTATTTTTCTGTTTAAAACCCACACTGCACTTTTTTTGGATTTAAAGAAGGTGTTCAAAATCACGACGAACCCAGTTTCTTCTTACTCTAGGTCCTCGAAGTTGTCCATTTATTATTTCAGCCGCATTAAAAATTCTTTCGTGAAGTTGTGCTTCAGTTGCTATTGGACCTGCCCCATAAACCATCCCTTCAAGTTCTCCCAAATACCAGAAATACATCGCATTGAGGTCAGGAGATCTTGTTGGCCAATTTCAAGGATCAGGAGCATTTCGACAGCGATTTGGATGATGTTCATTCAAATACTGAATGACGCCTCTAAGAATGTGTGGTGGTGCTTCGTCATGAAGGAACCACAAATTCTGTCTCCGTTGTAATGGCATGTTGTCTAAGGTCTGTTCCAACAATTCTGGTAGGTTATTGGCTAGAAAACTAAGGTATCCTTCTGATGACAACTTTGAGGGTAACTCGAAGGGGTTAACTACCTGATCGTCAAGAATACCCGCCCAAATATTTATTTTAAAACGTTGTTGGAAATGACCTTCACGAATGGTATGAGGATTTTGGGCCCACGTGCGAGTATTATGGAAATTTAAAGCAAATTTTCCCGTAGGATTCTATGGACTACGGTTTGCGATAGTCCTACGCGGTGGTCTAATTCCCGAGTGCTGATATCTGCATTGATTTCCACGATATTTAAAATTTGTTCCTCCTGCTCTACAGTAACCTGTCTTCCACGAGTGCGAATATTAGTGGGCTGAACACTTCCTGTATCTCGAAGCTTCACCGTAAAGTAACAACATGTCGGGGAACTCTTGATTCGAGAACATTGTAAATAAACACGACGACGTACGCGAACAAAAATAAAACAACACGCCCGATGCTCTGCTTGACAAAAGGGTAAAGTAATTTATCTAAGCAAAACGATAACTAACCACTGTGACCGTTTGCGATCGATTGCCGGTTCGATAAGGGTGCTAAGAGATCGACGCACTGTTGTCATGTGTGTTTTAAATATTTAATTTAACGGCACTTACTTACTTACTGGCTACAAATTTTGGCTTAACTTAGAAAAACTTGATGCCATTTATTTGTTAATTACCCAATTTAAAAACGGTTTAGATCATATTATAAAAATTAGTAAGATTGCGGTGATTGTGGTCGATATGAGCACCTAAAGTTGTAAACTATAAAGCCGTTTAGACAAAAATCTATTGATTAACATTAACAACTCGTGAGTCCTGCAGTTTTACAGACAATGTGGCAAATTCTAGTCAAATAATGCACGTATCCTACAGCTTCTCGGCATTAAACGTTTCTCAAATTTTTATTGCCTAAATGGAACACCCTGTATATATTATACATTTGCAATTACTTGAGGTTACGCAGAAATCGCAACATAACTGAATAAATATCAGATTCTTCGTGGAATAGGAGGTTTTTTAGTGGATAGTCGACACCAATTAGCGTTTTAACAGACTCAAGATCGCAAGTATTCTGCAGCATGAATGTTAGAAAAGTCACGCTGTAGGAAAATCAAGCTTACTACGGTGTAACTAAGCTGCTACGGTTTTATGCTGCATTGCAGCTCTTAAAAAAGCTAAATTCACAAAAACAGCACCCGGTAGTTAGTGGTAAAAGTTAACTAGCAAGTTTCCGCGTTCATATTTCACGCAACCAAAACACTCAACTTACTGAAACCGTCTATTCTCTCTCCGACTATAAAATACATTGTCTAGAAACTCTTTTGTCGTCACATTTAAAATTCCAGCTTACAACTCCCAGCTGCAGGCAGATGCAGGAAACTTTCAGTAACTTTTTTGGTTCATATCCGGAAAATACGTTTTTATATTTCAGAGGGGGAGGCGACTTCAGTTTCCAACGTTGATTCCGAATTTTTTCTATGAATACAAATATTTTTACCGGAATTTCGTTGCAAATATCAAATTGAACGATTCAAGTTATAGCCAATATACAGGGAGTCCTGAATTGTTGGGACTTTCCTTTTTCTTCCAATATAATAGTAATAATGTTTATTTGTGTACAAAATCGGATAGACATACACAGATTTTCACCTTTGTTTGGCACTCAGTATATGATAAGGCTACAAAGAAACATGCCATATCCACTTAAGCCAAATCCTCGTGCGTGCTTTTGAAGTTAAACACTATTGAGGTGTATTGTGTTTAACGAAAACGTTTAATATAATTTAAAATAAAAACTTAATGATGAAGATGATGAAATTGATGGAGTGTATACAGAGAAACAGGTAAACTAAATATACCTAACAACAAGGAGGAAAAGGAATACATTTTGACGGAATTGATTCAATTAATATGCTGAAATATTTTTCAAATCGATGATCTGTGCTGCAAAATGTCGAGACATTGACAAGATCCATTGTTTCAGCTTCGATGATTAATAACTTTTCACAGAATGTTTTGATAATGTTTTAATCACTGCAAAATCAATCAACCAATCAAAGTTTATTCAAATTCAAAAACCAATATAACTTACAAATTGAAAACAACCTTCAGTACAATTTAAATAAACAACAGTTTCAAAAATACATGATTTTGTATGGTCTTGCTACCCTGAATAACCAACACTGCAACAGAAATCTAAGTAAATATACTAGCATCAGATCTAGAACCAGCAAGTAACGGTACAAATTGAAAACAACCTTCAGTACAATTTAAATAAAAAACAGTTTCAAAAATACATGAGCTTGTATGCTCTTGCTACCCGGAATAACCAAGATTGCAACAGAAATCTAAGCAAAGATACTAGCATCAGATCTAGAACCAGTAAGTAACGGTATATGAATTGTGAAAATTCTGTATACCTTCGTAAAGGGTAAATGTCTGAATCTTGTCGTCACAAATCCTAAATTACGTGTCTGAATAAACAAATCTAAAATTCATAACAATAATACAGAAGCATACTAAATAACACTCAGAAGTATAAATATAGAGTACATAAAATGTAAATATCTGAAATATAATATAGGGATATTTCGAGTAAGGTCACACTATGTTGTTGTTTAAACAATTTTGCGTAAAGGTTAAGCAGAGTAACAAGAGTTCTACAATTTGCTACAAAAGAATTTACTACAAAAGAATAGACACCTAAGCCAGAAGCTTGTGTGTGTCATACAATATACAAATTCAATGCATAGCTAATGGTCATAAAGTATATTATGAGCAAATGTATACAGGGTGGCCAAACACGTGGCGTCATAAAAAAAAATTAGATTCCCCACATCGAGAGGAACCCAAATAACCCCCATATATATGGTCCGATTTTGTTTAGTTTAGGAGTTATGATTTTTTTTCGGATTTTTCGAGAATTTTTGAGTTCTGTGTTTATTTTTACCATAACTTCGTTAATAATTGTGATAAATGCCTGCTTTTTTCACGATTATGTAGCTAAGACCTAAGGCTTAACTATCATATAATCATTCAGGTCATGTAACTAATACTACTTTTTAATTTTTTTCAAAATCTTCGAACATAACAAAAAAGTAAAAAAGTGCAACAACTTTGAACGTTTATAAAAAATTGAAAAAACATGTTCTTACTATTCGTAAGTATCTTAAAAACTTCCTTACGGTATCAGCTATTTACCGTAAAAATTTCATCAACCTAGCTTTACTACATGCTACCGTAATTGTGGCTCAAATAGAACCGAACCCAAAATTGGATAACCCTCTGCTCAATAGAAATTGTTAGTTTCGGAAAAAAAATTTGCAAAAACCACAAAAACACGTTTGATTTTTACTGAACAGCAGATTATTATTCATTTATGTTATTTACAAGAGGTTTTCAAAATGTCTGCCTCTAACAGAAATGCACAGTGTACACCTACGTATGAAATTTTGTTTTAAATTTCTAAATGCTTGTGTGTTGTTTTTCAACACATGTGTCGCTTCTTGAATTTTGTTCCTCAATGAATTTTCATTTGCACATTCTTGGGCGAATGTTATGTCTTTAAAATATCCCCAAGCAAAAAAATCAATGGGGTTGAGGTCAGGGGAGCGTGGAGGCCATCGTATCGGTCCGTTTCGTCCGATCCATCTGTCTGGGAACCTTTCGTTTAAGTAGTAGAGGACACGTCATCACCACCGACCAGCCACGTCATCTACGGCACAGGACACGTCAGCCGTTCTGGTATAAATAACCCCGAAAGGCTAAGTCACCTGCAGACGAAATAAGAGGCCATATCAGCCGAAACCTCGTGCTCTAAAAAATTGGATATTCCGGGACTCTGCTTTGCATACTGATTTGGACTTTGTTTGCTAAGAAGTTTGTGATGCATCATACGTTGCGTGAATATGCAGAAATGCATTATTATTATGGCGTTGCTCAAGGCAACGGCGCTTTAGCAGCTCAGCTGTACCGGGAACAACTTATACGCCGAGGCGGACCACAACCTGAGCATTACCCAGACCACCGTGTTTTTATTAACACACATAACACTTTCATGGCAGGCCGCATTCCAGGACGAGGAAGCAATGAAGGATATCCTACAGCTGATCCGGATCGCAGAGAAGTAGTACTTGAAGAAATTAGCCGGAATCCCTCAACGAGTACGAGATCTATGGCACAAAACCTTAGAATACCACAAACATCGATACAAAATATTCTTCATGAAGAAGGTTATCATGCCTATCATGTTCAAAGAGTTCAAGCGTTGATGCCTTCAGATTACCAGTTAAGAGTGGATTTCTGCGAGACAATGCTGCGAAGACAACGAGAGGATCCCGATTTTTTGATAAAATTTTATGGACTGACGAGTCACGTTTTGAAAGAACAGGGATATTCAATATCCATAATTCACATACTTGGGCTGTTGAAAACCCCCACCAGTCAAGGCCGTCGACATTTCAACACCGTTTTAGTGTGAACATGTGGTCAGGAATATTCAATATGGAATTTATCGGTCCATTTGAACTGCCGTCAAGGTTGGATTCGGTAGCCTACAAAAGCTTCCTTGAAAATAGCCTACCATTATTGCTGGAAGATTCAAGCCTGGAAGCCAGACGGAACATGGTGTTCCAGAATGATGGTGCACCATGCCACAACGCAACGATCGTGCGAAACTACTTAAACGAAAGGTTCCCAGACAGATGGATCGGACGAAACGGACCGATACGATGGCCTCTACGCTCCCCTGACCTCAACCCCATTGATTTTTTTGTTTGGGGATATTTTAAAGACATAACATTCGCCCAAGAATGTGCAAATGAAAATTCATTGAGGAACAAAATTCAAGAAGCGATACATGTGTTGAAAAACAACACACAAGCATTTAGAGATTTAAAACAAAATTTCATACGTAGGTGTACACTGTGCATTTCTGTTAGAGGCAGACATTTTGAAAACCTCTTGTAAATAACATAAATGAATAATAATCTGCTGTTCAGTAAAAATCAAACGTGTTTTTGTGGTTTTTGCAAACTTTTTTTCCGAAACTAACAATTTCTATTGAGCAGAGGGTTATCCAATTTTGGGTTCGGTTCTATTTGAGCCACAATTACGGTAGCATGTAGTAAAGCTAGGTTGATGAAATTTTTACGGTAAATAGCTGATACCGTAAGGAAGTTTTTAAGATACTTACGAATAGTAAGAACATGTTTTTTCAATTTTTTATAAACGTTCAAAGTTGTTGCACTTTTTTACTTTTTTGTTATGTTCGAAGATTTTGAAAAAAATTAAAAAGTAGTATTAGTTACATGACTTGAATGATTATATGATAGTTAAGCCTTAGGTCTTAGCTACATAATCGTGAAAAAAGCAGGCATTTATCACAATTATTAACGAAGTTATGGTAAAAATAAACACAGAACTCAAAAATTCTCGAAAAATCCGAAAAAAAATCATAACTCCTAAACTAAACAAAATCGGACCATATATATGGGGGTGATTTGGGTTCCTCTCGATGTGGGGAATCTAATTTTTTTTTATGACGTCACGTGTTTGGCCACCCTGTATATAAAAAAAGAAATGGAAAACATTAGATAGAAACGAAATGAATGAGTTGAATCAAGCTACAGTCGATGCAAGCATGTCAAAGTTATTTAAGATGAACTTCTTAATTCTTTTTTGAAACTATTCTTCCAGAGGATTTTATATTCTAGGGGTAATTTATTATACAACCTAATACCATCAAACTTTATGCATTTTTGGCAAACAGATTTATTCACTCCCGTATAAGTGTAACATTTTTTCTGAAGTGAACAAATTTCAGAGCAGCAAAAATATATAAACCTCTAACATTCAAAAGATCATTTTCAATCTAAACAAATCTGCAACTTGACCTAGATGGGATACGAAAAATAGTCCTGACAATATAATTTTGCGTGGTTTGTAGTATTTTCAAAGTACTAGTGTATGCGGCTCCCCACACAAACGAGTTATATATTGAGAGAAGACTCTTTCTGCTTAAAATATTCCTAAGATGAAAAACTTATTAATAATTCTCCTTAATTTCGATGCCAAAAGCTCGGCATGGCTCTGCCATTTTAAATTACGGTCAACAGTGATTCCTAAGTATCTAATAACTGCAACCCTTTCAACAGTGTCAGCACTATCATTTATAATTAATGTTCGGTGGTGTAATGGCATGCCTGCTTTGGTTGGAGAAAACGTTACATACTTAGTTTTAGAGATATTAAGTTTAAGTAAATTGTTATCCAACCAGCATTTGACTTTATTTAATGACAACTCGGCATTCCGTATTGCTTCATCCCATGAACGACCAGTGCAAACTAAAACAGTATCGTCTGCATATGATATCATTTTACAGTTGAAATTGCATCAAAGTAGTTCATTTATGTCTATGGGGAACAGTGTTGGTCCCAAAACCGTCCCCTGAGGCACACCTATTTTGATCTTTCGAATGCTGCTTAAATCTGACCCTACCGTAACTTGTTGTAATCGATCAGCCAAATAGTTCTCCAATAAGTCCAGGACTCCACTACGCACTCCAACACTTTCTAGTTTCTTTAATAAAATTGTATGAGATACTGAATCGAAAGCCTTTTGAAGATCTAGGAAAACGGCAACAGTCTTATTTCCATCTTGAAAATTTTCAAGCACTTGTCCTGTAAGTTCTTGTAGAGATTGCTCTGTATTGCAATTTTTGCGGAACAAAAATTGACAGTTCGATATTATGTCATACTTCTCAAGAAAAGAACAAAGTCTGTTATTCAAACACTTCTCAAAAATCTTCCCAAATACAGTGATAACTGCAATATAGTCAACGCCAAACAAAGTGGCGTGCACGTCATCAAGGTGGGTGTGTTGAAAAATTTACATTGTTGCCAAACTTTTTGTAAAATAATAAAATTTATTATTTACATATCTAGGTTTATAAGCAATATTAACTTCAAATGAGAACAAAAATAATAGTATAATAAAATTATAGATCTGTACTTGCATAATCATTAAGTATGACAATTATTGATCAGATGACACTATGAAACTACCATATTTAATTGATAGCTTAAAGCTACTGAATAAAAATCCAAATGGGGTCCTCCAAATTTTATGCATGGTATTTATTTTACAGAATTCATACAGAAAAATGCATTCTAAAATTAGGTAAGCTACTGGTATAAGCTTTTTCTGTACAATAAAGTTAGTCGGAGTTTCTTTCTTCAGCGGTGTCTGAATCTGAATCTTCATCGCTCTCAAAATTGATTATTAAAGGTTCGATGTCTGGTCGATCAAAAATTCGTTCTCTTTCATACCATTTAAAAATTTCTTGCTCAGTATGTCGAACACTATTTTTCCACATGTCTGGGGTAACCGTTTGTAGAGCCTCGTTCCACATATCCAAACAGTCTTTTTCACTGTTACCATCTCTACCAATATGTCTGTTATAGTAACCTTTTGCTATGCCCCAAATTAACTCAATAGGGTTAAATATACAATGGTAAGGAGGCAGACGAAGAACTTTGTGCCCATGTTGTTCCGCCAATTCATCAATCACGTATATTTTAGGTGGTTTGTTTCTAAAAAAGCAGTTATTTTAAGAATAGGAATAAACAAAAGAAATATAAACTGTCGACCAAAATATATATAATTAAGAAGCATTATGTACCGAGCAACAATACTCAATAGCTCTGTTTTAAACATTGTGTTTAAAAATGGTATGTTTTGATTTGTCAACCAGTCTTGGATATTCTTTTTTGTCCATGCATTGTTGGGCACTTTGTTCAATATCATGCTGTGATAAGGGGCGTTATCCAGTATAATCATAGATGGACTCTCCAATTTTTCTAATAACTGATGTTGAAACCATTTCAAAAAATTGTCCTGGTTCATCTCTCCATGGTAATCGCTCAATTTTGTTTTCGAAGAAAATATCGCTTCACTACCCTCAATAAACCCATTTTCATTTCCAGCATGTAATATAATGTATCTAAAATATATTAGTTTTAAATTTTATAGTGCAAATTGTGTAAAAGTACATACCTTTTACCATCTGTTTTAATAGCTTTCACGCTTTTTAGGTTTCCATTTTGCCAAGAGCGACCTATGGTCCCATTTTGAAATATCCAAGTTTCATCGAGGAAGACAAACTGGTATAAGGCCTCAACCTTGGCTTGATTGTATTGCCTTAGAAATTCCACCCTTTTCAAAGCTATACTTGGTAGTTCCATGAGCCCTCGTCGCGGATTGTCCTTAAGCCACTTAAATCCAAGATCTCTAAGCAACCGCCTTAAAGACGTGGCACTACCATCAAATAATGCCCTATCTCTTAATCGAGACCATAAAGTTTGTATCGTAACTTGTTCTTCTGAAACCATGTGTAATATGACATTATAATTTAGTTAACAAATTAATGCAAATTTCTGATAAGTTATTATAATAAGATCTTCCTTTTGTGATACATATTATAGATCACTTCTCGAATGGCACTTGTATCCAATGTCGCTGTGTTGGTTACACGTTTAATATAACTCCGCTTTTTCTTGGGCGATTCTAAATTTGCATCACTTTTCACACCCTCGGAAATACGACTAACTGTCCTTAAACTAATTTTTAAAGCAGCAGCAACACGCTACAAAAAATGAAATAAAATTTCACTATTATTAATATACATTACATATAATTATTAGTAACCTACCTCTTGAACAGCATTTAAAGGCAACAAAGGCCCGTTGTTGTCCCTTTCTTGCTCAAAGTAGTGCATTAACGAGGCCACGAGTTCCTTACACCGACTATTTAACTGTTTGGGCATCTTTATATACCAAAATTGCCTTTATCTACTCGTAAAATGAATAATTTTGTTTTGAAACAAACAGTTGTTGATTTACAGTATGCGGGGCCAAAGGATTTATAAAGATTTGAAATGCCACAAATTGATTCAGTGTCAAAATTAATACAAATGTCAGTTCCCAGTTTAAATAAGTTTCAAGGTGACAATGTGTCAACGCTGCGAAATCGGTTTAGTGCGTTTACATGTCGATAAGTGATTGGAGCGTTTGCAAAACATTTTATTTCGCATAATGCGTCTAAATTTATCAGAAAGCAACTTATGTGATATTTTAATAACAATGTTTATATGACTATTAACCATAATAAGAGAGTAATGACCATTTTACAATTTATATATCACATTAATATGAAACTGCAATAGAGCAATTGTTTGTGATAGAAACCTAGGCATTAGGTCGGGGAATTTTTATCGTGATGACGTGCACGCCACTTTGTTTGGCGTTGACTATTATAGGTCTATAATCGAACATATTGTCTTTACTTTCAGATTTAAATATTGGTGTCACTATGCTTTCTTTAAATTGGCGAGGAATTACTGAGGATTTGAAACAGAGGTTGATAATGTGAGTTATAGGGTGACTGATATACTTCATGATCATCTTGATAGTTTTAGTGTGTAAGCCATCTTTTCCGGGTGCACTATTATTTTTCAGATTACAAAATATTTGCTGTAACTCTATGTTATCCACTGGAGTTAGAAACATAGAGTAAGCAATGTTGACGACATGAAGATCTGATGTATCGAGGATTGAGTTTTGATCAATCTGACTTGTTATTTGCTCACCTATATCAACAAAATATTTATAAAAAACACAGGCTGTGAATGATAGTACAAATAATAAGAGATCAGTCTTTATTTTCTGGACTTAAAAGTAATTACACACTTAGAGCTCGATCAGTATTCCGTATTACACTTCAAGGCTCCATCACTTTAAAATCAGTATTTTTCGTATTCTCTTCAATCCATTTATCGACCTTCTTGATCAACTCTGGCGACATCTCTGCCTTGAAACCGTCCGCCTTGCCCGACCTCATGTGGTTGTGCTGAGCCTCAGGCAGCCCTTTTCGCTGTCTTAGCTCTCTAATACCATCCTCGTGATTAACAGCTTTGTTTTTCTTCATGTTCTCAAAACTAACGTGATCTACCAGCTGGGTTATCTGTTGGTCTGTGAACTTCTTGCCCAAGAAATTTACTATTCTTCTGATCATGCCTGGTGGGTCTTTCAGCATTTCTTCGTACCTCAGGATGAACACGTTAGGTTCTTGCCGTTTTTCCCAGAATTGGAGGACGTGTTGCCAGTAGGGATGGTAGTTTTCTGAAAAAGTATTTTTTCCACTTAAATTTTTATAAAGCTCCGGGAAGGAAAATAAGAAAGGTCAAGGATTTTCCCTAGCAGTTTAGTGGTGACCTTGAATTTGTCCTTGAATGCTAAATCAAGGTCAAGATGATTTTTTAACTAAAACAGAGTACTTTCGACTTCGGAAACGGATACGTTCAATCATGGCTTTATTTTAACATTACACGTCGTTTACAAAGTCATCATTTGAAAAGATTTCTGGGATGCCTCTGAAGATCCAAAGGCTGAAGGCTTCAATGTATGTCTGGCTGTTCACTGATTACCTTTAAACTGATCTTTACTATGACCTTGTCGGTCAAATCAATGTCAAGTCAATTTTAAAATGTCTACAAACGAGCTAGGAATACAAGTTTTCTAGATTCTATAACTTACCTTTTCCGTCCATGAAAATGTTTGCATATTCTTCTAGCGAAAAATCGTATCCATGCAGCAGTTTTTCGAAATGATACGATGACGTGATCACTCCTTTAGGGTTTCTTATCACATAAATGATCTGCAAGAGTATCGTACATCTTGTAAAAATAGTGTCGTAGATTTACTCGCTGTAATTCTGAGGCATTTACATAAAACTTTTAAAAAAATTCTCCTTACATACAAATTGAAAATTCTTGATGCACAGATGCTGCTTGAGTATCAACGAAATAGGAATGCAGTTCAAACAATTTTCAAGCCTTTTAAAAACAGCGACGAGTAAATTATGTTTGTTTCCTGAATTTTGTTCTGTTGAAATTCATATATTATACTTAAAAATTATATGTAAAATAACATGTTAATATTTAAAATTGAAGACAGACTGAAACTTAGCTATTGGTAATATTTCTATGTCAGAATATACACCAGAAAATACTACGGAAAGTCAATATTAACGCGAACATTGAAGTGCCCCCACCCCATGATACAAAATGTTGAATTTCAATAAGGGAACGACTTCAAATTTTGTTGATATATTTCTGTGTCTGAAACTAGAGAAGTATCGTAGCAATTATGTAAATTTGGACCCTACAAAAAAAATATTATATATATACAGGGTGGCGCATCGAAAACGAAACAGACGCATTTATTGGCAGCTCAGTTTTTGTTTGGAAAAACGCTCAGACCCGTCGATTTTGTTTTCGAGAGGGACACAGGTTTGGCAAAAAATCACGTCAATACGTGCAGCCCCCTGGGCGGGGGTAACACCAACCCTAAAATCTTAAATGGAAAGGGGGGTCGAGTGATACCTTATTTTCAAGGCCTTTCAATTCCCTTTATAATGATGCAAAATACATGAGCTTCAGTTCAGTAGTTTTGAAGATTTATTAATGAAAGCTTAAAGTAGACTTTAATAAGTACAGCAGATTAGTTTGTACTACTTTCAGAATAAATTTGTCTAAAAGAATTTACTTAATAAGTAAATGCTTTTCTTCACTACGCCCATCGTTTGTTCATCATTTTGTTGTTGAAAATAGCTATTGGAGCGCTTTTTTGTGGAAAAAAAGTTATTTCTTGAAGAAAGATAAGGAAATATCTCATACTTATTTTGAATGTACACAGCTTGCGGTTCATTTGACCAAACTTTGTTGCTAAAATAAGTTGTAACGCTTTATTACATAAATTAACCATGGTATATTCCACTGCAGAAAGAGTTGAAATTATCGAAATATTTTTCGGAAATAATCAGTGCGCTAATAGAACAGCAGAAATATTTAATAAGCGATATGGGAACAGTAACGTGCATCGAAAGTATGTTCTAGAACTTCTAGCTAAATTTCGGGAAACTGGGACAGTCGCCAATAAAAAACACAACACTGAAAATCCCATAAGGAACGAAGCAATAGAAGTGAGGGTTTTAGGGCAAGTTTATGTAGATCCTACGTTAAGTACCCGAAAATTGGAGACTGTGTGTGGTGTTAGTCGACGTACTGTCCAACGGATTCTAAAGACCCATAGTTTTCATCCGTATAAAACTCACCTGGTACAAGAACTTAATGAAGACGATTTTGATCGGCGATTACAATTTTGTAAAGATATGAGTGAACGAATTATAAACGATGAACATTTTCTATTCAACACTTGCTTTTCCGACGAATGTTCCTTTTTCTTAAATGGCGTAGTAAATCGTCATAACTGCCGATATTGGTCCGATTCTAATCCCAGAATTTATCATGAGGTTCATACACAGCAGCCAAACTTTTGTCCCCGTCAAAAACAAAATCGACGGGTCTCAGCGTTTTTTAAAAAAAAAAACTGAGCTGCCAGTAAATGCGACCTTTTCGTTTTCGATGCGCTACCCTGTATATATATATAACTTTTCTGAAACATCTGAGTGAAGTATGCTTTGAACGTCGTATGTTGCATAGGTGAAGAGTAACTCTCTCTTTCACTATGAGCGTTCTTTGGGAAATATTTATGTTTTGTCCTTATACGGTATCATCAGTGGCGTAAAAACCCATTTCATCATGGTAATGATACATTTGAGAACATTTTTCTATAAGAACCTTTCTGGCATTTTAGGGTATACTCTTTGCTCTGGAAATATTGCCTTTTTTCAACCACCCTGTATAATATTCAAACGTTCTCCCAAGATCAATCGGTCTTTTTCAACTCTTCGTACATCAGTCTACATTTTGGACGTGAACCAAGAAGTGACCGTACTAGTCGGTTCCCGATGTTAAGAGCCCGAAAAACTCAACGATTATTGTCAGAGAAGTGACCTGTCACTTAACAGTAAAGAATGATTCTCAATCACATCCGCGAAAAAAGAGACCTATAACGATAATGCCAATAATAATTATGTGAGCAGTATTCTGGACCTGGGTGTTATACTGGATCCGAAATGATCCTTTAATAACTATATAAATGGAACCATAAATAAAATGAATAATGATTGACTTTACAAAATAACCTCTCGCGTCTATTATCTAGAACCCACACTACGAAGACCATACAAGAATACAAGTTCTTGCGAATTCTGGCTTATCAGGCAAGTTAACAATCAAATCGACTGCTTCTACCTTTTATCGGACATCAATATAAATGTAACGATAAGAGAGAATCATCCTAGAGACTTGTACATACTTCAATATTCCGTTTTGTAGACCTAATATTGGTACCACAACTGGTACGAATGCAAGGTAATCTAAGCAACCGTGATAAATTTGCTGAAATTTTTGCGTGTGAATTGTTAAAGCTTGAATACTTGATAAAAAAAAACAGAAACTGATAATGCTCCTCGTCATACAGCAATGTCAGTAAACGAATTTTTGGCCAGTACAATAATTCATGTGGTTCATCAGCCTCCTTACTCGCCCGACTAGAGCCCTTGTGACTTTTTTCTCTTCCTGAAGTTGGAAAGTCACCTCAAGGGAACAGTCGAAAACATTGGCTGTAACCGACCAGCTGAAGGCTATTCCGGTATCGGAGCTCCATCACTGTTATGACAAGTGGAAAAACCTACTCCAGCGCTGAGTGGCTTCAGAAGGAAGACATTTTGAGGATGAATATACAATTGTAATAATAGATGAATAAAAATTTAAAAAAAAATCATTCGCATCACTTAGTTTACAGACCTGGTAGTATGCTTAACGATGCTGTAGATTATCTCTGTTTGACGACCCGAATTTGTTAAATAAATATATAAAATGAGAAACTGACACCTAACGAGTTCCTCACCTTTGGCCTCTTTTCAAAGTCCCTCATTTGCTTGGGCAGCAGGACCCACGGCATGTGACATTTCACAGTTGCTGGTCCTTTATCGTATTTTTGTACAACATACTGAATGGTGTCTCTGAATCGTAGATCCTCATGGTTTGGATTATCTAATAGTCGGAACAACCTTAAAAGTGAAAATCTTGTATTTTCAAAAAGCTAAACGCGAACGTTGAAATTCGTGGTGACGTGGCATAGTGATAGCGGAGTCAAAATAGGAAATCTAGAATTTATCTACTTTAAGGCTCCTCAGTACCGAGAGCGACCGCAAGTTCTATATTGAGATGTTGGTTTCTGAGTCAGTCAAGGAGCTTGTATTAAGTACCATTCCATCTGCTTCCTTCAGTGAGCAAAACACGAATTTGTTACAGTATTTGGCCTAGCAAAACGATATTATATATCAATTTCAACTTTTAAAAGTGGTAGATGTATGTCCAATTAAAAAAAAATATTTTATTTTCAATTTTAAGCGGTGAAAATGCTATCGGCCATGATGTGACGTCACATAAATTGTAAACAAAGAAACGTCATCCGTACGTCATTCGGTGACTGATGTCAAGTTGAATATTTATAAAAAACTACTAATCAACGTAAGTTATGGTTTTTTCGTTTTAATGAAAAAATAACCATGGACGTTGGATTTGTACGCGCAGACAAAATTTTCCGAAAATTGACACATTGATGGTTTGTATTTATTTTGAAATAATGTCTATCAAACTCCAGATTTGTATTCAGAGGCAAAAGAAACCTATGTGTAGATGTTTTGAAATACATCTGAACACTTTTACAAACTTTGACCCTGAAATAACCTGACCTTGCGAGGAAAAGTGGCACAAAACATCTGTCCATGGTTGTCGGATTGATGTCCATTTAATTCAAATTTTCCACTTTATTACAGCTTACCGCTTGCCACGTCACTGACCCATCTCACACTGAGTCCTAACTTTTGCTCTGACTTGGTGACTTACTCTGTGAAGGGTACCCTGATGGTTAGGTCCTCTTTGGCTCCCTCGAAGTCCAGATCATGCACTATCATCCACACCAGCTCAGAAGCCCACCTTGTTCCTGCATGACAAATACAAATTAAGGATCTAAGAAGCTCAGTAGCTTGAGTTTCATATTCCACCACAAGGTGAAGCTTTAATCTTTCCCTGAAGTGGCTGACACCGCGAAACATGTGTCGGGTTTTAAAATAAATCCGATATGGCAAGTGGTAAAACTCTGTACTAGTCATAATATCAATTCCAATCAACGAATTCAGACTAGATTGAAGGTTGAAGGAGCAAGCTTGTTTGTCTCTAAAATCTTAGTCTACAGTCAACATGAAAGTGCTTACTACAAGTGGACTTGACATAACTTTTTGACAGTTCTGTCATCCAAATCATATTTTTAGTGTTATTTTTTACAGTGCGAGTATTTGCAGATAAATGTCGTGTTAGACTATTAGTAGACATGATAGTCAGATGAGTCAAAAGCATGCACTAAAATGCGCAATTCAAACCATAGGCTTCGCTTCTTCAAATCCACTCGAATTCGTTGATTCCACTTGAAAGCCGTGCCAACCACATACGCTTACGTCTCGTCCACCGTCTTCAGGTGTCACCTCGCAAAATATTATCGCAGGTTATGGAAGTTTTTGCACCACGAAGTATTGCAATCATCAAAAATGTGTCTCTGAAATTTCCACACGAGGCTGCTACTATGCCAGGAACTTTGTAGTTTTGAATCGGTTCATAGGCGGCGGATAAAAAAGCCAAAAACAAAAAAAAATAATAATCGCCCATACTTGGTTGCCAGATAGACAGTAGCTTTTTGGTAGGGAGTGGAGAGACTCATACAGCTTAGTTTTTCTCTTGTTGATGTTCGTAGCTGACATTTTTCTCAGAGGATTTAAATTCGCCTGAATTTAATCGCTGAACTTAATCCTGTATGAAATGCACACTTGACGCCGTCTTTTCCGCCATTTTCAACATTCTTAGAATACGAAATCTTAAAAGTAATTACGAGGAAGGTTGAGGGCCACCCTTCCTTGAAAGGTTGAGTTCATGTTTAAAAATAAATAACTTTATTTTAAACGAAAATGAGTTGTGTTTTATTACTTCTTAGGGAATCACTGCGATCTTTCTTGATAACATGTCTGTGATGATGGAGTCAATGCTACCAGGTGACAGAAAATTAAAGAACGAAATATACATCGTGTTTCCGAAAAACGTGAGAATATTTCTACGGCGAAAAGTATCACGTAAAGTTCATATAAACATGGATCCTGATATTTTCTTTCACCAATATATAGGGTATGGAGGTTATAATTTTGAAGTCGGAAAAATCTATATCTACGGAATGGATCAAGATATTGACTTAAGGCTATAATAGTACTGGCATCATAGCCGGTGTATACGAAACCTTTTGTGTCTTATAGCAATAGTTAGTTATTAACCTAGAAATATTGCAACATTCCTTGAGATGCACTGTATATGGAAAATTAGGATAAATCAAAATGCACAAGACATGTAATGGCTAATTGCTTGCAGTTTTCCTGGAAATAGCGGTGGAATATGTAGTAAAACAGTTTTCCTTGTTATTCAACATGAGCTTTTTTACAAACAAAATGTTTCGTTCGAAAGTGCGACTAGATTTATTGGGACCGAGCTGGCATCACTGAATACATTATTAAGGAACACAACAAAGCTGTCAAATATGGTATTTTCCAGTTCTGCATTGTGAGCAAGATTCTCTAAATTAGAAAGCACCCTCAATTTCTGCTTGATAAAGACAATCGCTTATTTTTACAGTAAATATAGATCAATATTTAGCAGATATTTGCACTAGCTGTTTTATTAGTTCCTTGACTCAAATCTTTTACATTGAAAGATTACTTTGAAAAATAAGAGCTCAAAACAGCGTTTCACCATATTTGAACAGCATTCTGAGAAACACCGAAAGTAACTAGCTATTACTCATAACAATTTATTTAGACAAACATGAAGCAATTACTTGATACAGAAATAGCTTTCTAAAGTTTGGTCTTCATTTGTTTCTCCGTTACGCAACCTACCTGACTTGGGGATCCCAGTGACCCATACATCTTCATCTCTGACGGGCATGTTGTCCATTTTGTCCTGATACTTAACGAATTGCTTCATGAGGGTAACTCCCCGATGCGTCACGTACTCTGCTTCTCTCGACATCTCGTTACCGCTGCAGTAATCTCCGTCTGTGTTAGATATTTCACCTTCGATAGTGTAGCTACTATCTTATATAACACTTGCACTGTGTACACTTCAGATGTGTATGTCGGAAAATTTTTGTACTATTTACAGATATTTTACTTTGTATTTATTTTATTCGCTGATTGCGGCACCAGCATTAAAAAGAACTACAGGGTGAGGCAAAATAGAGTATGAAATGTAAGAAAATGATAATAAATACAACAAGGATTTGAAAAACAAAATATGTGGTGATTGCTCGACTGAACGTGTCTTGCTGTTGTGGTTTCTGTACATCTGGAACAACGGATAATGGTACCGATAGCTATTGGGTGGTGCAGATAGACAGAACGAAAACTTCTGGAGGAGGGGGGCTGCTTGAGTTTCGCAATCGATATTTTTCATTCGCAAAATCTGGGAGAGACTTTTCACTATCACCTCACGCTAGATAGCGCTTTCATCTGCTAAATATAGTTCTCCTTTCATGTTCTGTTGTTCCGTGTCGTACGGGCTATAAAATAACACTTAAAACTTGCTTTGGATTTAAAACATTTCAAATCTCGACATTATCAACAACTGTACTATAAATGATTATATAGGGTCAAACTCAAAAATATGTGATAATGTACTTTACTGCTGACTTCAAAAGTCAGCTTAACAACTATGCCAAGGTAATTAGAAGAATCTACATAATCAATATTTTCGCCATTAATATTCACGTATTAATTTAAATATAATTTTTTTTAATAATCATAGATTTTGTTTTGTACATGTTCAATTTAAATTTGTTAGGTACTTGCCATCCTGATACCAGTTTTAAATAACAGTTAATTTACACAAATTTAAGTATCACCAGCAAAATTTTGTATTTTTTAGTGGACAAATCATTTTTTATATACATGCTAAAGAGAAGTGGTCCCAGGATAGAACCTTGGGGGACTCTTGAATGATTTTCCACATTTGATGAAAAAACGTTATTCTTATTAGTTACTGGGATCCCGTTGAATAGATAATCGGAAAACAATTTTAATACTTTTCCATGTTTCCAATTTACTCAACAATATGGCCCTAAATACTGTTTCAAATGCGCCTGATCAGTATCTATTGCTCTTCTCCTGTTTTGAGTTACTAGTTAAATGTCTGTTTCTGCAGAATATGTTGCGGCTGATGTGTCTGCAACTTTTTATATTGGAAACGTACTTTCAGGTACGTTTGACGGGACATTATTTTTGCGAGCTTAGTCTAAGGTTCCCTTCTATGAATTCATTATATGAACCACCCTGTACTACAATGAACTTTTCTAACTCTCCCTAAGGTCACCATTACGACCAACAGCTATTGTTTCAAATGTTTGTCACATTTTTTATTTGAGCGACGACGAGTGCAAAGACTAACGAATAAAACAAATACATTATTCTTATTTGTCTCTCTGTGTGATAACGGGTAGTAAGGTTAACATAATTATATTGTTAATTGTATAGGGCTCCTGTTAATTTCCAGTAGCAATTACATAAAACGCATTGGCGTAGCCCGTTGGAAACTAGGGGCTTTTGAAAATGGATTGAATGAAAATCCAGTATGTCGCTTTTGTTATTCATTATTGAAATGGGTAATAAGGGCGGGTCAAAAAGCTCATATGACCCATGGTCCAAAAGTCAATAGATTTTTGTCTAAATGGCTTTATACTTTACAACTTTATATCGACCACAATCTTACTAATTTTTATAATCTAATCTAAAACGTTTTTAAACTGGGTAATTAACAAATAAATTGCGTGAAGTTTTTCTAAGTTAAGCCAAACTTTGTAGTCAGTAAGTAAGTTTTATTAAATCAAATATTTAAAACACACATGACAACAGCGCGTCGACCTTTCATCACCCTTATCGAACCGGCAATCGATCGCAAACGGTAACAGTGGTTAGTTATTGTTCGCGTACGTCGTCGTGTTTATTTACAATGTTCTCAAATGACGAGATCGCCGACATGTTATTAATTTACGACAGAAGCACATTTGTGCAGGTGTACCAAAGACTTCGAGATACAGGAAGCGTTCATCGCACTAATATTCACAATCGTGAAAGATAGGTTACTGTAGAGCAGGAGGAACAAATTTTAAATATCGTTGAAATCAATGCAGATATCAGCACTCGGGAATTAGGCCGCCGCGTAGGACTATCGACTAAACTTTCTGCTTCTTTTAATCCCCACTATCACCCATTTAAATAATGACTATCATAACGTTTACACCGTGTAGTTTGAAAATAATCTCAATTTGACCTCGAACTAATCTTTGGGTGACCTTGCCTGTTTTTTTTAACACTTCAGCTACCACGAAGGCCCAAGGCCTAAACATCCACGGGGTACCGTGGGGTTATAGGGGGATACACGGGAAAGGGAAGTCCAAACTCCAGATTTGTATTCAGAGACCCAGGAAACTTGTGTGTAGAGGTTTTAAAATACATCTGAACACTTTTACAATCTTTGACCCTGAAATAACATGTGGATGACCTTGCGAGGAAAAACAAATGCCGCCCGATTTGGATCCAGTGTTCCAAGGTTTCACAACACAAATTCCACCAAAAAAGGTGAAGAAAAAGTATCTGAGCCCTCGCCAGTTTCTGCTGCCACAGCCGCTTTTGACCGTAACCTGACCTCCCCAACACCGTAGTCTGAGTTATCCAGGGAAGACAGGACGTCAGTGCTGCAAGGGACAAGATGCGTAGTCAGAAGGAGATCCAACAGTCTACTGGGTGTGACGAAACACGGTGAAAGAGTAGGACTCGTCACCATCTGGGTCAGCCTATAAACATAGTGAACACTTCAACCGCACGACCTGCTGCATTGGTTTTGTTCGAGCCCAACCAGAGCTCATTATGGGCATTGAAATCATCAAGGAGAACTATCTCTGAAGCAGAACGATTGATGTTTAGAAAGACGATTTTGACATCGAGATATTCAATTATGTCAGCCCAGTTAACGGTGAGAGGGAGAGCGATAAAGGTAGCAAATGAATTTGGGGGTGGTTTGGAGCTCAGGCGAAGCCACAGAATGTCCTTCCGCTCTGACTCCAAAGACACGAAAAGACTTCTGCGGACAAAAGTCCTAACTCCCCGTTCTTGCTCAGATTGGGTGCATCTCGTAATTTGGACAGCTAAGGTGGTTAGGAGATTTTTTTCTTCGAAAGAACAGCATGACGGGACGATAGACTGCAGTGGTGAACAGCATCAATGTGGGTGCCGCAGATGTGCGTGAAGCAGACGTTGCTGCCTCGAGTCCACCCTCCACCTGGACATTTCGAGAATAGAGTGTGAGCCTACGTCTTAAATTCTTCGTACTAGAAAGATCCAGCATTAATTTCACTGTTTTAAATAGAAAGGGAAGACGATAGACTGCGTAGCTCAGGTGTGGTAACATGCTGAAATTCTGTAAAAAGCTAGCGGGTGGTATCACCTCGGTCGGCTTGTCCCTTTCTACCATTTTTTGTTGCTTGTCAATGATGCTAAGTAGACCTAAAGTGGCACGTTGATGGACTTGCAACGCTACCAGGCAATCGATACTGGGGCATCACTTAACGCCTGTATAATCACTTGAGCGGAGAGACGTTGAATACTGAGTGCAACAACCTCCGGAACAAGCATTTGCCACGACTCCGCTCAGCAGAGGTAAGAATTATTGATGAAACATGAAGGAACACATACGCGTACCTTGCTCATGAGACTCATGGTTTGGATGCGATGGGAAACATTCTCTTTGCGCGGGTCTCCTCTACCTGGAGGGTTGATAAATTCTTTTATAGATCCTCTGTGTGAGAGTAAGAGAGATAGAGCTAACGCGCGATCTGCGCATGCGTGCAGTGTCGGACTCACTCTTCGTTGATTCAAGGTAGTGCATTCTCGCCTTGTTCATTGCGAATGCACTTAGTCGTGTAAGATCTTAAGACGGTGTTCGGATTGAAGAACTAGATTGCTCTAAGTTAACAGGAAGAACCTTACGCAACAGATAAGCTTTAAATGAAATGATTAGATTACGAAATGATTCGTAAGACATTTCAATAACACACGTCCACAAAAAACTAATTGATGAATCGAACTGAAAAATGAAAAATAAGTAATAGTTTAAAGAAAGTAAAAAACACGCTTTTTAACACTGTATTGAATTATTCTGTTCATAACATAAATTTTCTTATAATTTTATTTTGAGGACATTAGTTACGATTGATTGTTTGACCATCGACTACTGTAATATAAGCTCTTTGTAATTAAAAATATTTTTTTTCACAATAAAGTCGGATAAACGCCGTTAGAGGCGGTTTTAGATAGCGCGTCTGGTGATTTTCAGCAGGAGCAACTTTTTAGCGAATTACTGAGCGCACGTCACAATCAACGGACTTCTGATTGACATGACGACAAGCAAAGCAGAACAACCGCACAAACTTTTCCGACTTACACGTGAAACTCAACGGAGGCGTAATGCGGGTGTTGCCTAGAGTGTCTGAGGTTGAACAGATATCACGTGACATGATTCGTGAGCTCGATACGCAATAAGCTTTTCAACAATGACCCTCGTATTTTTCCAATATCCTCGCTTTCTTTTTATTAACATGCAATTGTTTAGCTTTGTGGAGATAAGGTTTCAAAGCTTGTTATCTAGACATCTGTCTTTCATGTAGGCTACTGGAATATTAGTTCTATTAGCGAAGCTGTCGCAAGCAGTGAGCAAGCAAGTTTTGTGATATAAAACTAACAAGCTAGCTTAAGCTCGTGTAAGGGAGCGCTGTTGAGTATATTCCCGGAAAAATGGCAGAATCCTCTGAATGTGTAACTAAGAAAGGGCATGTACTTCACAAGGGATATATAGACCATTTAGATGAGCTCTATAATTTTCCAGTAAGGGACCAAGATGTTTGGATATGCGGGTTTCCAAAATCAGGTACGTCGATTGTACTCCAATTCAACTTATAGAATCTGATTTATAAGACACCAACTTGTGAAATAGAAAGGTGATCGGATATCGACGGCAGCAGTGCGGTTGAGAATTCCGCAAGGATCCATGCTAGGCCCCGTCTTGTTTATAATGTATATGAACGATTTCTTACTGAATGTGAGGGATTCTAATAAGACCGTACAATGTGCTGATGATACCGCCAATCGAGAATTAACATTGAAAATGAAATTAATAGTGCTAGACTCTGGTTCAATATCAACTGTCTAACACGAGACAACTATTGTTAAATTTTCCTTGAAATATGCTGAGCCGCAGGCAATCAGATTTTTAGGTGTTAAGATCGATTCTGGCTTAACCTTCAGCGATCATATGGAACAGTTCAGCAGAAAATTCCTAGCGTCAAGATCTCCTTCTTTACAAAAGAGGAAAGTAGAACGCTCGCTTATATTGGTTTGATTTGAAGCCAGATATTGTTTGGTATTATTTTTTGAGCAACTGCGAGAAACCGAATTTTCCATAGACGCCATATTGAATTTTCACACCGATGAATGGAGTTTTTAATTTTGATTCCAACAAGGTATTATATGTCATAGATTAACTTTTTCAAATCTGAGTTACAAAAAAAAAAAATAATATTCACATGAAATCCCATCTCAAATAATGCCTGGGAAAAATAAAAACGGTTTTAGGAGAATTCAATATTTTTCATCTATTCCCAGAAGCACTGAGAATTGAGTGTCGAATTTGGAACACCTGATTGATTTTTATAGGAAGTGACTGGTAATCCAGCAAAGTATCATGTCATCCAAACTTAATCCTACTGTACGAAATTTTTGAAAGTCACCCATTATATTATATACACCTATAGTATCATAATAAATGGAAGACCAACCCGTTCAGCCAATGACCTCTGTGTTTAGACCACTTTTTAATTTCGAGATTACACAAAATGTTCTATCATGATATTTCAGGTACGACATGGACTCAAGAATTGATTTGGATGATAATGAATAACCTCGACTTTGAAGGAGGGAAGGAGGATATCCATTACCGAGTTCCATTCCTTGAGTAAGACACAGACATATTTAACAGACCTATAGAACTGAAATAACGTTTTTTGCTAGACATGTTTGACATTACCGGCCTGTTTTTATACATTACTGTCAGATTGCCGAACTATCGTAATCCTAGGGGGCAAAGTGATGGTCTTCTTGACAATGACCTTGAGTATGACCTAAAGGTCATGTCAAGATCAAGTGAATATTTTCGAATGTAGCCCCCTTCTTACATCACAGTTGAAACGAGGAGCATTTTACGTCCAAAAGTCAACTATTCAATGACCTTGAATGTGGCATATTCCAAAGTCAAATCAAAACATCAAAAACAAGTTTCTCTAGCAGAAATGTCCGAAAGCATAGTCAAAATCCCTTCAAAATTTAAAATGAGAATCTCTCATTTTTATACTGTAAATGGAAAAATTATGAAATTTTAGATCCGAAATAACCTTGAACAAAAATAGCATTTTAGCTTAACACGACCTTGACACATTGATGAAAAATGTCCTGCTTTTCCCATTTCCGACATAAAAATCAGAGGACTCCCTTGAACATTTTCAATAGACCTTGAAGGTCATGACTAAGGTCACTTTTGGGAGATCCACCAACCTCACGACTGTGGTGTTAGACATTTTTGCTAGAGAAGATTGTTTCTGACATCTTCATTTGACCTTGGAGTCGCCCTGACGGAAATGATCAAAGTCATCGCCAAGGCGATTCTAGGAGGTAAAATTTGTTCCTGCTTTCAATTGCTATGTAAAAAAGGAGAAATCCATTTGAAAACATCCATATGACCTTGAAATGACATTTAACGACGTAGTCAGGGTCATTGTCAAGGTCATCATCACTTTGCCCATGGAACCCTGTCAAGATCACCATCATTTCGTTCACTATAAGCCTTACAACTTATGCCTTAATTTTCTTTTCTTGGATGCATAGCTATCGAAGCATTCAGGTAGTGAGATTGAAATGGGACAACATGTATGTAGTTGCTATAGTCATAGCCATATGCTGCTCGCCGTTTAGGTGCTCTATCATGTATTATTTTTATTGCTAACTTTATTGTTTTTCTTTTTCGAAGTCAAAAATCCTGATTTTACATATTTATCTAAAGGCTCTCTTGGTATAAGGACAACGCGGAATCTTTTTATCTGGAACCGCTGCGTGATAATATAGGCTATATCAAGAAGAAGTACCAATCTGGACCTGTGTGTCTGAAAACTCACATGCCTTGGGTATTTTTGCCGAAGGATATCCAGGAGGGTTTAAAAAAGACAAAGGTATGGTTTAGAATCATCATTTCTTATGATAGGGGTTACATCCTTCATACTCAATAGTGATCGACCTCAGCTTTTACTATGTTGATATCCCATATCATTATGTTATTGCGTTCAAAATATTCTCAATTATAATGCATACGATGTTTTTCTTTAATTATTTTTTTTATGATTTTATCTGTTCCCGTTGAACTTGTTAATTTCGCAAATGACTATTTATCAGGGCCCCAAGATATTCAGTGGTATGCGTGTTAAAAGCAGAGGGGTTGACGATTGTATTTTGAAAATGATTTGACTTTGCAACTGTATATTATTTTATTTCAAATCACTGATGAAATTACCATTATTGTAGTTGTGTACATTCTTTAGAAAATAAAAAAAAGATTATCACAACTTCTCATTGCTACTCAGCTCTCAGAAACTGCTTTCTTCACAAAAAATAAGCGCTCCAACAAAGGTAAACAAAAACAAAGATAAAACGTTGACATTGTTGCGACAGCATGCGTTAACTATAGTCATTATGTATATAATTATGTTATATTTCTCTGTACATTTGCCCTCAATATGGGCACTGATTGCAGCTATCTGAAGAGTTTTTTCCATAAAAAGCGAAAATAATGCACTACAACTATATACATGAAAAATTGCACCAAAAGTTGTTTCGAAGATGTGGCTAGCATAGAGTGAAATTAATCAACGATATTTGTTGTAGATCATCTACGTTGTAAGAAACCCCAAGGACGCAGCACTTTCTTTATATCATTTCATGAAAGCACTAGGAGAATGCAATGAACCAGTAGACGACTTTCTTGAAAATTTTATAGCAGGCAATGGTAAGATATCGTAAAGCTCGCGGCACACAAAATACATAATTTAAAAAAGAATGATCGGAAAAGAGTTAAATTTGACGTACACCACCGTTCGTCAGATCAAGAACAGCTGGAATATAAAATTGTATCGATATTTGAAAAAAATCAGCCTAATCACTTAATTTCCACACCTCGTATATCGTTTAGCACTGATTAACTTGAACTTTGTGTTCTTTACTATAGCCGAATGACAATCGTTGTGCCACTCCTCCATAGGTGGCGCTCATAGCAATGGGAACTACCTAGTATACACGTAATAACCCAGCGAGTGTCACCAGAGGTACAGGTACGATAATTCTGACCATGGACTTGACTTTGAGCCTCACAGTTCATCTCAAGAAGAAACTTTGTTCTTTGAATAGAAACCCCCCTCTTTAACACAAGCAATCAAATGAACTGGAAATTCTACGTCCGGACGTGTATAATGATATGTAAGATCAAGGACACCTCTAAAATTCCTAGGAGAGTAGCAAGAGGCTCGGCTAGTAGATTACGGTAGTATATGATAACATAGTCAAACGTGAGATCTTTCATTGCCTGTATCAAAACGGGATATTCTCAGTAGAAAAAAAGGTTGACCCTGAAATGAGCATAGACATCCTAGTTACTGAAGGTCAGCCCTTATAATGATCTTTTTCCATCAATAACTTTGGAGGAATTCACCCCAGCCTCACACTTTTGACCACTATTTGATCTCTAGTGGTCACGTTGAACCCTAAATTAGGAGTTCAATATTGACCTTGGAATTGACCTTGCGTCTCGCCTTCAAGATAACGGTAACATAACAACATAGAACGTGAGACCTTTCATTCCCGGTGTCAAGATGGGAGATTTTCAGTTGAAAAAACGTTGACCCCGAAATGACCTTGAAGGTGAGATTTAAGGATGAGTCCATTGAAATCTTAGTTGAAAGTTACTGAAGATCTGCCCTTATAATTTTTCTTTTTTCATCAATAACTATGAGGAATTCACGCTAACCTCACACATTTCACCTATATTTGATCTCTGGTGATAACCTTTAATAACATTAAACTATGATTTCAAGATTGTCCTCGGAATGGATCTTGCGCCTCGCCTTTAACATAGTAGAGCGTCAAATCGTTCACTGCTGGTGTCAAAACGGGATATTCCCAGTTGAAAAAAAAGTCCACCATGAATGACCTTGAAGGTGAGGTTTAGGGTTAAATCCAGGATTATCATTGACATATTAGGTGAGAGTCACTTGAGATTTGTCCTTATTTTTTGTTATCTTCAACTTTGAGGAATGCACCCTAACCTCACACATTTCACCTCTATTTGACCTACAGTGGAGTCCTTCAGTTTGATAACCTTGAGTTAGGATTTCAACATTGACCTTGGAATTTACCTTGCTCGCCTTCAACATAGTAGAACGTGAGATCTTTCATTACCGGTGTCAAAACGGGATATTCTCAGATGAAATGACCTTGAAGGTGAGGCTTGAGGAATAAATCCAAGATTAGCATTGACATACTGATTAAAAGTTACTGGAGATCTGTCCTTGTAATGACTCTTTTCATCAATAACCTTAGGGAATTTACCCTATCCTCACACATTTGACCACAATTTGACCTCTATTGGTGACCTTGATCTAAGATGCAAGTCCAGACGTAGAATCTTCATCATTTGCGATTGATGATCTGGAAAAAAGATAATAAGACCTTGAAATAACCTTGGAGGCTCCATGTCAAATGGAAAGGCATTGTCCAAACTTAGTAAAAACCTGAAAAACCTCATTCAAAAATACTTGTCTGGAAGAACACAAAGCCCAACACATACTGCTTGTGGTAAAGTGATAAGGAATTATTCAATTTACACACGTTTGTACACAGCTGTCTATTTGCCATACTGGAGCCACGTATTAGAATTTTGGGAGCAACGACACAAACCCAACGTCATGATCCTGAGGTACGAAGAGATGCTCAAGGACCTGCCTGGAATGATAAGAAAAGTAGCAAGCTTCTTGGAGAAGCCACTGACTGACGACCAAGTAGACCAGCTAGTGAAACATTTGAGCTTCGATAGCATGAAGACCAATTCTGCGGTCAACAACGAGAAGTTAATTAAAGAAAGACGGCAAATAAAAGGTCTAGGCGAAGCACAAACTGGTCATATGAGACGCGGCCAAGCAAAAAGTCATAAGGCAGAGATGTCCCCAGAGATGATTGAGAAGTTTGATGAATGGATTAATGTTAATACGAAAAATACTGACTTTGTAGTAGAATAATTAATATATTTCTTGTAAAAATAATGTGATTTGAATATTCTCGTCGATAAAAGTTTTTTGAGTTCATGCCTCTTTCTTCAGTGTAGGATATAGGAGCCATGAAGAGAAGGTGTATACAGAATGTGATCGTAGAAAAATGAAAAATACAAACAATCCGACTACTTTTTTTTATCCGATTTTTTAACTGCCTAAGTTAGTAGATGGAAAGAGCCTCCTTGTAGATTATTTCACAAATCTTTCCACCCTAGGGACAAAGGAGCGGTCGCATCGGCCAGTTCTGGATGTACGAGGTTCGACACGGTTAGGATCAGCATAATGAAGGAGAGCTCTGAAGAGCCAAGCCTATTGGGGTAGAGGAGAGCTAGATGGTCGGCGATCCGCCGGTGCCAACGGGTTCCGAGACTGTCTGTTAAAGTAATCGATTAATCCTCCTCTAAACAAAAACGTTTTTTGTTCGTCAAGATCTGTACCTATGTTTTGGAAGCACTAAGCAGTGATAACTTACAGGTCTCTCGTCTGAAAGGAAGCCGCTGCTAGTCTTCCTTTTTCCAGCTCACCGCCACTTGTAAAGAACTGAGATTCAGTTGAGCTTCTAAGGTAAACTTAGAGACATTTCATATGCTGAAATCCATCAAGCCGCTTAAGGCACAGCAAGTAAAATAGGAATCTCAAAGAAGACTTTTTTCAATATAATAATATTCGCAGTGTCGCTTGCACTGTTACTACAAATCAAGAAATCAAGAGACACTTCATACATCAAAATACGCTGAACCCGTGAAAGAAGAATTACAAGGTTGATCACTTCTGTAAAAATCCGCCATTTTGTTTTAATGAAATTCGAATATAGCTCCCATTGCTGAGACTAATCCAACAACATGTCATATGTGAAAATCCATCAAGCCTTTTAAGTCCGTAAATTGAGAACTTCAAAGCTGATTTTATTATTAAATTATTTTTCATAAAATACTCAGTAACAATTGCAGTACTAGGACGAATCCAATGACAATTCATATGACAAAATCTATCAAGCTGGTTGGCCGGTCCGTGAAATAGAATCTTTTGCTTACCTATACACCCACACGTGAAAAACATCTGTATTTGTGGCAGTCAGAGAAAACGTCGTAGTTAGTGCCATGCGATATATTCAATGTTTCATTTTGAATAACTTTTTAATATGAGCAGGCAACCTACAAAGCTTGTGCAAACTCTTTAATTAAGTATTTCTATTGATCAATATTCCAAGTTGTGACTTGTCCGTTGTTGATGTTTTTAAATAATTACTGTTTATTTCCATTTCTTGGATTTATTGTCTCGAAAGAAACGATGTAAGTTGATCTTAATGATAATGTAATTGATTCAAATTGTCAAACAATTGTCATTTTTATCACCGTGCTTAATTTTAAGAGCACCGTGGTTAGGCGTGTGGGTCTAATAAGGCAACAACTATTAGGGCCACGTTTATTTTTCGACCTCCTCTTTTAAATCTCATTTTTTGGATGACCCTAAGCTTTGGGCCACCTTGTAAAAAATGAATTTAGAGGCATACGGGCCCCCACGAGGAGCCCTTATGCACCGCTACATACCGTAAGCCTCAAGCTTCGCCCTTCTAGCGAAGTTGAATATAGCCTTGAGTCCCAGCTCCTTAACATTCTGCGGGTCCAACGTGTTAGACCCCAGAATAGTCTGCCTGAAGTAGCTAGAAGCCTCGCAGCGACTCACAACATGCGCCGAAGACTCCAACGATTAGGAAAAGAGTCCATCCTTAACACTGGTCCCTAAGATGAGCTCCTGGGAATAGCGGAGACGTCTACAGATGTTTTTCCATGTCAGAAAGTATTGTTAAGAAATCCACTTCTCCATTATCCTCCTGACTCTTTGCGCGGGTAATCATAGGGCAAGCTCAAGACCAACCACCTTGGACTAAATTTACACTTTTTGGGGTCTCCCTTGTTGGATCTTTACTTGGACATCAATTAAGAGCTACGAACCTAGGATACTTTAACAATCAACCTTACTTTAGTTACGGATATGTACCTGTATGCCAAGACCAGATCCACATCCTATGACTTTCATCGATCTCAAATAATAATATGTAATAATAAAAAAGTTTATTGAGAAACAACTCAAAAGGAGAGAGTATTGTATAAACATTTTTCAATCCTTCCCTAAACATTAATATAAATAGATAAATTGGGAAAGAATAGATTAATAATAGACATCAGCCAAATGTAGTTAAATAACATAGTGAACACATTAAAACCGGTATATATGTTAAGAACATTCTACACTTAAACTGAATTAATGGGCAAGTAAATAGATAAAGAAAAAAATGTATAAATAGAGAGATATAAGGTCATAGCGCCAAATAATAGATGGAATTTGCGATCACAGTACATGCAACTGACACAATAACATCGTATTAGTACCTTTTTGCTTGTTAAGAACATATAGCCTGTAGTATTTTTCAAACCGCTGTATGGAATTTTCCTCAAGGGCATGGAAGCTGCAGAGATGAGTTACAACTTTAATAACTGGCCTTTTACATGTACCTATGTGGTCCGTAAGTTTCTTTCAATGATTTTGCATAACAAACTTTGTAAAATTTTGACGTGTTCTGTTTCTGTTTTTATTTTCTCCTCTCCATTGTCAACTTTTATCTTATGACTTCGTCTAAGCCTAGCGGAAGCTAGTTATGGATTCTTTTCTGCATGGGCGCAAAAAACGCGGGAGGCTTACAGTGAGGCTTAGAAAAGACGGTTATAGCATTAGATAACTTCTTTTCAGACTGTTTATTCAAAGAAACTTTTCATAAGGTGTAACATAAACCACAGAAAAATTAGTCTGATTTCCATTTGAAAAAATATTTGTTCTATACGAGTACTAATTCTATACTGCATAAGGTTTCTGATAACATGGATGACAAACTTCATCACAACTTTCCAGTTTGTTAGAAAATATCTAGACCACGACCCAGTTGAAACGTTTTACTATTGTTACTTCTTACAATGGAAACACGATTAAATAGACAATACATAAACAACAAATATTTGTATAGATATCCTTAAAATAGTACAAAACACGAGCGTAGTTATGTGTTACCGTGACGAAAAGATTCGTGTCGATGGATCATCCAGTCGTTAAAGGTACTACGTTGCATTGTGAGTACGTGAAACACCTGGATGAGTTCAGCAATTTTCCAGTGAGAGACGAAGATGTGTGGATCTGTGGAAGTCCAAAATCAGGTGGGTATATTACATCTTTTACGTCCAAGTACGTATTTAAATTTGAGATTAAGCTCCTTCTAAAGGTTAAATGACATCCACATATGTAAGGCTAGGAGAACTTATGTAAGGTTAGCAAAATTGTTGCTGAAAGAAATATAGACCTTCGGTAGATCTCTACATTGAAGTTGAATTTTAATTAGAAGAACGTAAAGTTTTCCAGTGACAGGTGAAAGGTCACTGAGTCAAGATAGCAGCAGAGGAATGTCAGCTTGAGATTATTGCTTTTTATAAGCGCAAATTTTCTTATTTGACCAATCGTCGGTGTGATAGAGAGAGTTGCCACTTATTTAGACAACCTCGCCTTAAGACGATATGCTTACTTATTTTGTATGGATTTATGATATAACCACCAAGAACCATGAAAAGAACTGAATCCCAGACAGCTCAGTATAAATGTATCGTTTGCTAAACATTTTATGTCAGTTTGGCAACACCGCCTCGGTAATTACAGAACGAAACACGCTAATCCTTGGCAAAACTTCGATTCGCTTAAGAGCAAATAAATTGCCAAGCCGTAGATCGCAGTTTTTTTCATCAAGTGATATAACTGCTCTTTGCAAAAATCGTGTACAAGCATATGTCTTGAATCTGATGTGCACACTATTAACTTGATCTCTGCACTAACACATCCTGCGTCCACTGTAGCCCTCACTAAAGGCTTATTACTGCTGTGACTGAGAACACAAGGAAGAAGTACTTTGGTCGGGTTGTCAATGATTTGTTGAGAATGCGATCTTTATCAACTTTGATCAGGACGTTTCTATTTGAGTCAGTGTTCCTCAGAGTACGGCGATAACGCCTTCTTGTAGACGCTGGAGACCTACGGGAGCAATCAAGACCCTGAAGGAGTTTGAGAGGCGGAGTTTGTCCCGCGTCCCCCGCTCTCGAATTATCACAAGGTCATTCGCTTTTAATTTTCATAGGAGCATTTGTTCTCAAAAGCACTGATGTAGCAGATGACCCCCTCCACTCTTCAATTGTTGATATCACTCTCCGCCCCTTAAAATCGTCAAGGCATTCGAGGAGCGCTGAATAATAAATGATTCTCATAGGCGAATAAGTTTGAAAAGGGCAACAACGGATTCCAGTCTTTCTGTGACCGCGAGTAACATCCACATATTCGGACTCGAGACATTATATGGTACCTACTTTTAACTAGTGTTACGTCAATTCAAATATTTTCCACATCTGCTTAATCCACTGAACAACTCTTTAATTGTGTCAGTAAGCTATTGTTTTCATTTTTCTCTGAATAATAAATATCGCAACGTATGTTTGCTGTACAATTATTTAAATACATTTATAGCTCAAAACTTGAGCGATATTAAGCATATGCAACTAAGGTGTCAATATGGAACGTGAAACTGTAGTTGTGAAAGGAACAACACTACCAAAATCGTATGAATTAAATAAATTTTATGAGTTTCCCGTAAGGGATGGCGATGTCTGGATATGTGGATTTCCAAAATCAGGTATTCGTATATGTGCTTTTTTGCTTAGTTGAACCTGCAATTTCATATACAACAGTATCATTCGCGTCAAATGATGTGAAAAGGTATATTCAGAAATTATGTGGATATAATTTTTTGTCACCAAAAAGTATATCTTGATTATACTAAGTGACATATAAATCCGAACACCCAGTTTAAATGGTTTTATTTTAATAAAAGTTGGTGAATGTATTTATCTTACTGTAAATAACAAATGAAAAAATTTTCAGCCTTATCAGTTGGACATTCCGGTTTTTATACTGCTTTTTTTTTAATTCACTAACGCTCTAAAATGAATATTTCAGCCGCAGTAAAGAATCAACGTTGGCGGATTTTGGTTCTTGACATCCTTTACGATCGGTTACGATGCCTAGAGTACGGAGACCTGTACGATTTCGTCAACTTAGCGAGTTTGATAGGGGCCGTATAGTGGGACTTCCGGAAGCTGGACTTTCTTTTCGGGCAATTGCAGATAGAGTGCAAAGAAGTGTAGACACTGTGGTTAGGTGTTGTCAGGCATGGCTTCGAGAAGGCCGTACGCAAAGAGCAAGGGGTACTGGACGCCGCAGTAGAACAACAGACCGTGAAGATCACCGCCTAAGATTATTGGCCTTAAGGGACCGTTTCTCCACTACCAGGTCCATTGCAAATGAATGGTTTGCAGAACACGGAAGACCTATTGGCATCCGAAGTGTTTACCGACGAATGAGAAGTTTTGGCTTGTTTTCATACCGGCCACACTGGGTCCTCCCTTTAACTCGAGAACACCGACGTAATCGCCTTGAGTGGTGCAGACAACGGTCACTCTGGGATCAGGAATGGAACAGTATTGTCTTTAGTGACGAGTCTCGATTTTGCTTAGGCATGCACGATGGTCGTGCCAGGGTTAGAAGGCGGCGTGGTGAAAGGAGGAATCCACAGTTTTTTGTTGAAAGACATGTTCATCACACTGTGGGAGTTATCGTTTGGGGTGCTATAGCTTATGGTTCCAGGTCACCTTTAATCTTCATCAGAGGTACATGAACGCGCAGCGTTATATCCACGAAGTTCTAGAACCCTATCTTTTACCCTGCCTTGACACCCTGGCAGATCCAACTTTCCAACAAGATAATGCCCGACCACATGTTGCAAGAGTCACAATAGACTTCTTTCAACATGATGATGTCACATTGTTACCATGGCCATCAAGATCTCCCGACTTATCCCCAATTGAGCACGTGTGGGATATGATGGGTAGGAGATTGCTCAATTTGCAACGTCCTCCTCAGACTCTAGAAGCACTTTGAGAGGAGTTGGTGGTTGCCTGGAATAAGATACCACAGGAGGACATTGACCACCTGATCAGAAGCATGCCTAGGCGCGTTGGAGGATGCGTAGCACATCAGTGTGCATCCAAACATTATTAAAGGTCAAAGGGCTTTAAAGCAGTGCAATCATTTTGAAATTTTTATCATTTACTTATTATGCTTCATTAAGTACTTATACAAAATTTTATTAAAATAAAACCATTTAAACTGGGTGTTCGGATTTATATGTCACTTAGTATATTTACCCTTTTTCCGATAAACGATTGCGATTCCCAGCTAATGACGTCACGCATAAATACCTGCTAGTGATGTAATTCATTCTACGTAAAAGGAGTTGAAGCTGCTAGCTGCATGGTCCACAAGCCCAAAGCTTATGAATCAAAAATAGGACTCGAACCTGGCAAATGCAGATAACTAGATCATTAATGTGTTCTATATCAATAATTTATCTTATACTTGCAACACCCTTATATAACTTCGTCAATACAACCTTGTTTCTGAAACATTGTAAAAAAGTATAGTCAATTTTTAGGGACAACATGGACTCAAGAAATGGTATGGATGATAATGCACAACCTTGATTTCGAAGGAGCCAAGGAGGATATTCATATCAGAGTACCATTTGCTGAGTAAGTGAGCTTTATTCAAAGAACGTTCCTTGGTAGCATAACTTCCTTTTTTCAAAACTTTATAAAACCCATTGAATGATTCAGAACATTTTTACATCCTTTTTTAATGTAAAGTTTTGTTTTACATAGTATTGACGATCAGATTAGATAGGTGACTCCTGTCAGCATAGCAGGCGTTACGTTTGACAACTTCTTCTTGGAGGTTGATCCTCACACCTTGCCACTCGCCACTAATTGAGATGAGGTGCTCTGGGAAATGTTCCTTGACACAAGCCATCGATGTTCTTGAGCCTTCTTGCTAGAACCAAATGTCCCGTAACTCGAACTCATCTACCCGTGGAAAAGAAATCCTGTTTACATACCGGTCCAGTGATGCAATTCTCGAGGATTGTTGTCAGCTCAGTGGCGCATGTTTTGTTTGATGATGATCCACACTAATGAAGATGGGCATAATAATAATAAGAGATAATAAAAACATGGAAGAACAGAGAGAAAATAGGTGTTTGGAAAAGATAATGCATGGTCAGCTTGACATGAAATCTATTGAAGAACTAATCGATAGGAATGGTACATATAGGTGGTTGGAAAATTGTTTATTGAAAGGGGAAACAGAATCCTTAATAGTAGCTGCCCGAGATCAGGCAATCACCACAAATTACGTAAAACAGCGGATACATGGAGAAAATGTAGCTGCAAAATGTCTGTTGTGTAAGCAATACGATAAGACTGTTCATCACGTAATGACCGGTTGCCCGGTATTACCCAAAAAGGAATATATAGACCGACACAACAAAGTATGTGCATATTTGCACTACAACATATGCAAACACTTCGGAATCGAAGTATCACAGAACTGGTATGATCACATTCCTAAAGCTGTTGAAAAACGTAATGATGTTGTAATCATTTGGGACCAACAAATTCAAACCGACTGGACAATATCGGCCAACAAGCCAGATATTGTGTTAAAAGACTTCTCCAGAAAGCAGTGTGACATAATTGATGTGGCTATACCATCGGATGCATCTGTAAAAGAAGAAGAATCTGAAAAGATGTTAAAATACCAGGACCTGAAAATCGAAATACAAAGATTGTGGGGTTTGAAAGCACAAATAGTACCAATCATTATAGGCCCTGCAAAAGAATTTCCAGCACCAGGTCATCAAGATTCCCGGTAGAAACCAACCGCCAACTTGCTCTGGATAACCTTTTCTAATAATTGGTTTTATAACAGCGATTTTCAAATTCTCTGGGAATGATCCTTGTCTAAAAGCATTATTAATAAGTAAGCACAAATCATGTTTTAAAACTGGAATGGAAAGCTTCACTATTGTTGTTGGAACTTCATCTAAACCATAGCTGAATTTATTTTTTATCGACGTTCATACGCGTTCATCCAAGAACTGAAGTCTCGTTCAAAAAGTTCCTGGTCCATCATCCCATCATGAAGAATTCTCGCGGCAGAGCTATCGGAAACGACAGACGCACGTTTGGTGATCGCAACATCGGCCCAAACGTTTCCAGGTGATCTGATGAGTCGGAGGCTCCAGTTCTTCTCTTGTCCCACTTGCAGTTTGCCTGAACGACAGGGCCAACTGGGCTAAATTGCAAAATCACGCTAATCCTCGTTCCAACGCATGATGGCGACTGAGCTGTGTCGGTAAAAAACCTCATAGTCCCCCCTCTCAAACGATACTTAATGGCGAGGATTTTCAGAAAGGAAGTTATGCTGCGGCACTTTGCACATTGCAATCATGATTCTAGGTTATCATGGGCTGCGCCACACGATGAAAATTCACCACACCATGCTCGCGATACCTTGGGCTTCATCAAAAAGGAATACGAAAAAGGTCCAGTATGCCTGAAGACACATTTACCCTGGCAGCTTCTACCGAGGGATATACAAGAAGGTTTGAAAAAACCAAAGGTACAGATTGACTACCTTGTAGAGTGTTCATCCTACTAATATTCGCATAATAGTTTTTTGATGATTCACAGGTTGTTGATCGATTTCGGATATTTTTGGTCGAGTTTAAAACTTAAGGGTTGTGGGCTGATTGTGGGAGGTTATGAATTTAACGTCTTAAGTAATAGTCAAAAACGTTCTATCATTAAGCAGCTTCTGATCCCGGTAACAGCGGGAAAATTAAGTGATAAAAAATTGATGTACATATATAATGCAAATTACTTTGCCATCGTTGCCGTTGTGTGAACGTCGCGGAGGCCACTGCCGACTGTGGAAGAGGTATTAAACTTGAACTGGCCTGCGGTGGCGCCGTCACCACTTTAGCGTTCTGCGATGCTCATATCTACACATATATTTTTCTGAATTTTATGAACCCTAAATGTACCACCCATTTCGCCTAACCTTAAATTTGTGGTACTCTGTCTATGATGGTTCTGATATCAGGTTCTGAATATTTCGTCAAGTAGATTGACTCAGTAATTATAACGCATACGTTTCTGAGATTCCTATTCATTTTTAGAAATTGTTTGGGTGGGGATCAAAATTGTAGGTTTTCCCTACATCTCTCATTGAAACAGAAATATGATAGATTTGCTTTATACCTCGAAGATTAATCGCACCAAACGATTAGACTTCGCGGTTTGAAACGACTTGACTCATTCTCTTTCTTTAAAAACTCTAAACAGGATGTAGGAAGTCAACCTACTTGATGTAATTTTTTTTTAGATAATATATGTTATGAGAAATGCCAAAGATCAGATAGTTTCTATGTATCATTGGAATAAGATGCTATATGGATACAACGAACCCTTAGAAAAATTCTTTGAAGGATACCTTAAAAATGAATGTAAGTAAAATACCAGCTTAAAATTACATATTGGTTGAGAAGTTGACACAGGACTTTGCGAACCACGTTGTGAATATGTGTCAATCCGTAAGCAGTGAGTTTGCAATATCTTTAACATGTAGTGCCAAAAGGATGAGAGGTCAAATCATTTTAAAAAACAAGCTTCCATTTCAGTCAGTAGACATAACTACATACGAGGGATGTCTTTTAAGTTTCGCATATGGAAATAAAACAACACGGTAGGTTGTTTTAAATGACTTTATTGATTTTCAAAGTATTTTCCACGAAGGTTAATACACATCTGCATGCGCTCGAACAAATTTTCGAAGCACTTATTCCACTCGATTGCTGGCATATCCAAAACGGCATTTTTGAATGCGACAACTGCTTCTTCTGGTGACTGGAACCTTTGACCACGTAGTCTGTTTTCAATTTTCGGGAAAGTAAAGAAATCGTTAGACTATATGGAGAATGGTCCAATAAGTTCACGTTTTCTTCCGTTAAATACTGCCTTGTTTTTTGGGCTGTGTGCGAGCTTGCATTGTCTTGGTGGAGGATGATTCTTCTTTCGGGGTTGATCTTTCGAAGCTCGGTGATGATTTTTGGCAAACAAATAGTGGTATACTAATCCGCAGTAACAGTTCTTTGCTCTTCGAGAACGGATGACTTTTGTTGGCTTTTCTTCACCTTGGAACACCCAAACAGCCGACTGTCGTTTATTTTCTGGTTCATAACAGTAAATCCACGATGCATCACCACTAACAATGCTGTACACATTTTTTGAGTTTCCGGAATTGAACATTTTTTTTGAATTGAGATCTTTGAGATCTTCAAGGACGCCTGAATCTCGCGATATGTCACATGTCTATCTTCAATGATGAGTTTGCGCACAGCATTGACGTTTTCCTGGGTGACTGCCGTTTTTGGTACACCCACTCAACAGACAGTAACTCAGCAAGGCATTCTTGTTGCGATAATTGTCTCTGAAAGTTGTAATAAATTATGGCACGAAAATGTTCTCGGTTGAGTTCCATTTTTCTAATGACTTGGTGACACTTAAAAATTCACTGTAGTGAGAACACTGCACCTATTGCTGTGAAACTTTGAATTTAAGTTTAGTAAAGAGTGAGGTTAAGATTCAGTACTGACGTTCGATCCGCCCGGCCTACTATGTTTCTATATGCAAAGCTTAAAAGACTCGTACTATATAAATTCCGAAATATGTTTTATTTCAATTTTTTTTTACAAAAATGAGGCACGATTTTATTTCTGTGGTAAATAGATAAAAAAGCATGAGTTAATTTGTTCGAGTTATGACATTTTCACATATTCGTTGATAGGTTTGCTTTAAGGACAATTCAGTAAAATTGTAAGAGTAGTTATTTGAATAAAAGGCCATTCAAATGACAATCAAGATTGAGACTAGGATCTAATTCGTCTAGTCTCCTTGGTAAAAAAGCGTCAAGCTGGTTTTATATAAGTTCAAAAAATGTACCCTTTTTAACTATTTGCCACAGATTTGAAAGCTTGAGACGAAGAAGCTTAAGACAGAGGAGCTTTATTATAGTCTTAATTATTTTTTTTGGTTCCATTAACAGCTAAACAAAAGCTTCTATTTAAAACTGCATTTTTTCATTTTATTAATTATTTTTGAACTTTGTGTTATCCACAGACGTTTATACACCATATTGGGGCCACGTCTTCGGTTTCTGGAAGCAACGATCCAAACCCAACGTGATGTTTCTCAGATATGAAGAGATGAGCAAGGACTTACCTGGGATGATCCGGAAAGTAGCAAACTTTGTAGAAAGGCCAATGTCGGACGAGAAAGTAGCTAAACTCGTCAAACACTTGAGCTTTGATACCATGAGGAAAAATCCTGCGGTAAATAATGAAAATCTGATAGAAAAGTGCAGGAAAGACAGGGGTTTGGAGAAGTCGGAGACGAATCATATGAGACAGGGTAAGACGGGAAGTCACAAAACCGAAATGCCACCAGAATTGATTGAGAAAGTGGAACGGTGGATTGAAGACAACACGAAAGGAACTGATTTTGTATTCTGGTAGATTCTCATTTATTGACTTATTTTTAAATATATTTGCTATGAGTAGTCGCATTTTTTTTTAATTGTGTTGATGGGGGAATGTGAGTCAAGTCTGTTAGGAAGGAACGTGAGTTCTTGAAAAAGTAACTTCATTTTCCGCAAATGAATATAGCAAACACTTCAATAGTTGGTAAGTACACAAGAAAACTTTTAAATTTCATAGCAACTATGTGAAAGACAATTTAAATCGAGAATTTAAATTTAATACGACTCCATCTTGATAAAAAAAGGAAAACTAAAAAAATTAACAATACGAGAGGCGATACTTTCACTAAGTTTATTCTTGTGTAAGATAGTTCGATGACGAACTAGTTTCTATAACTAGTGCGTTTTAGTGAGCGCGACCTATTGAACTAGTTCACGGAAGTGAACTAGAAAGCATATTACTAGAGTACATTTAAAAATAAAATAAACATGCCCTGCTTTCGTCTGTCCTACCAAAGACAGGGAACCATGGACAGCTGTTTGGTACTTTTTGGCTACTCATCAGCATGGTCTAGGCTTGGGTCTCTCGGAAAACGGAGAAAGCATAGCAACTATACACTATCCAAAGTGTGTGATCTATCGAAATGAGGCATAGCGAAGCGCCATCTACCACTAGAATCGACATCTGAGGAAAAACTGAATCGCGCTTTACCGGTGGGACTGTAGAGATGTTAGTCCACGAATTGAAGGTCCAGCCAATACGTGGCCGCTAGATGGAGAGTCTATTTGTGTGGGCGATGTGGTGCACTTCCCGTTGAGCACGATAAACCTGATTCTTTTACATAAAAGGTTGACAGATCAGACGCGAGGTCGGGCCTTCTTCGAAATTGGGGATTAATATAATAATAATTCGTATGTGGATTTCGCGCGACATTGAGAAAAAAAATTGGTGAGTGGAATGCAATATTGTTCAACAATATCAAATGCTGAAAATCTCTAGAGCTCAGACTTTCAATAAAGCAAATTTTCTCATATATGACGTGATCGATTTGCAGCTGCAGGATTATCAGTCAAGTCCTGCGCACCCTTTACATCTCGCTTTAATACATTAAAAAACATCTAAGGCAGCATGACGTTATTACCCTTAAATCCATCCACTTGGCTGTATTTTAAATTGTATACCCTAAGGTAAAGTTTTTCGAAATCAAGAAAATTACACAGAGAGCGGTAATAATTGGACCGGCCCCAAACACTTGGGAAAATTATCTTACATAAATTCCAGCTACAACTCGAACATGAAATGTAAATAAGCCTCATGCATATTACACTGGGTATTTTTAAACATAACATTTTCCTTCATCGTGAGACCGTCTCTTAGTACAGGAACGTTAGATCTGCTACGTCGACAATTCTTTTGTACAGTGGAAAACTTGAAAACCCGACAATGCGTAGATCTATACATAATCTATAATAATAATAATAAATGTCTTTATTAGCAACACAACAATAGGGCGAAGATTAGCCAGTTGGCTATTCTTGCACCCAACCCTATTGAGTGCTTAAATATGTATATACAATTCAAAGTCACATACATGCAACCTAAAAATAAATACATGGATCTGGCTTTCAAACATGTGAGCTAATAATAAAGGAGAAAAAATACAATCAATTGATAAACAGTCAAGAACCAATACTGAACGGATGACAACATAAGAAAAACAAAGATAATAACAACTAATTATGGTAGATCTAACAGCTGATTTTTCACTAGCTTTCTGAATGTTACTACACTTTTGCTTCTCTAGGCAGGATCGGTTGAGTGGTATTCCCTCACAGCATTGAAAGTGAAACATTTTTGAAATCATGCGGTGTAGTGCAAAGGCATTGTCAGATTATTATTATGTCTCAGATCTCTAAGATTAATGATTCCTCTAGTTAGCAATTTACAATGGAGGTAGACTGGCTTTTTCGTACACAATATCTTTTGCACAAATACCTTAAGACTATATTCAAATTGTTGATCCATTTTCAGCCATTTCAACTCCTTGATCATAGAGGAGACATACATACACATACCTACAACAGTTGTTTTGAATTCTTTGGATCCTACACCGATTCATCGAGTCAAGACAAGGATAGTATAAGGTAAAGCGTAGTGGAGGCTGGACATTGTCAAGCTTTCAACAAACTTCTTACGCGTTTTAAAGTTCAAAATGAATCTATTAGCATATAGCAGTCTTAGTTTGATGTAGGTGGACTTCTATAGATGACACACATGTTTGTCAAATCTTCAACTAGAGTCGAAGATGACATCAAGATTTTTTGCTTGTTCCACAATAGGAATGAGCTCGTTGTCGATGCTCAATGCAATTCTGCCCCTTACTCTATTATGCAAACGTTTAGGATAAAAAAGTATGCAAGTACTCTTATCCGGATTAATCTTCAGCATGTGTCTTTAAATGTAATGCTATCAAGCTCCACTCTATCGAATACTTGCGCTCTAAGAACGTGATCCTGATTACACATACTTGGTAAATCATTTTGGTAAGGTCCTTTCCTATATCCACATCCATTTCAGATACCTAACACCTTTTGAATTTGACCAAGGAGTCCAAATTTTCCTTATGTCCAACCCGTCTCACTGTGGTACAGCAGAAATTGAAGTATCATGTAAATATATTTATTATAGTAGTAATAGTAATTTAGTGTTGTTATGCCCCACCCCAGAAAACTTGCTACCCCAATTCTTCAGTTTTGGGGGCCGATACACTTGCAAACAGGTGCCTCTTGTCAATGGTCGCCACTTGGAAAAAATCCTCCGGGCATTCATAAATGTTGCGTATAGGTAGCTCTCCTCGGCAAGCTATTGGATATGCAAAATAAAGGCATGCATTTTTTTGTATCTAACGCAGTTTGAGTCTTTTCCTACCTACATTAAACATACTGAAAAAGGCTAATATCAAAACCTTTTCCTACGGAGATTAATAATATTTTCATAACTGCTATTTATGACATTTTTATCACTCATAACAAAGCGTCATTGGTATCATACATGATAAAAGCAAACCACTGAACTCAATATAAACTAAGCCAGATGAGAATCAACACAAACCACAAAAAAGCGTTCAGATAATGAAGTACCTTTTTGATACGAAACCACAGCTTCCAACTGCATGTGTCGGATCTATATCAACAAATTTGTAGGTATTTTTATAGAATTTTGAGTGCTACATCACCAACATATTGTGACCTACCATTGAATCATTAAGAATATTCATTATATTTAGACTTGCAGCTATGTGTTTGCAGATCATCTGAACTATGACCCTTTTGTATATTTAAGGGTGTCCATCTCGTAAAAAATGGAGCAGAACAAAGTTGAGAAAGGGTCAAACCTTGAACGTGAACGTGCTTATGACCCTCATGGACATTTGAAGGTCAAGAGGGTTCTCTTGAATTGAAGCCCCGATTTTTGATATCAGAAATGTGAAGAGCAAGAAACTTTCCGTTCAAGCATGTCTATGACCTTGAATATCAAGGCCATTTGAAGATAAAATTAATTTTTCACGAAAAATATCTACCTTTATTCTCAAAATATGATCTGTGGACAATTTTACGTTCAGGTATAGCCTTAAGAGGGAATTAGACCATGGCTCGCAAGGTTACTTAACGGAATACTTCTACTCTTGCTTCCAGTAGCGTCACGTCAGCCTTCTAACATCGCGAAACCTGTTCGGTTGTGATCAAGATCACGTTCAAGTTGTTCACCTTTAGATGACTTATTCAACCTTTGCAACATATACTAAGTGACATATAAATCCGAACACCCAGTTTAAATGGTTTTATTTTAATAAAACTTTGTATAAGTACTTAATGAAGCATAATAAGTAAATGATAAAAATTTCAAAATGATTGCAATGCTTTAAGGCCCTTTGACCTTTAATAATGTGTGGATGCACCCTGATGTGCTACGCATTCTCCAACGCACCTAGGCATGCTTCTGATCAGGTGGTCAATGTCCTCCTGTGGTATCTCATTCCACGCAACCACCAACTCCTCTCAAAGTGCTTCTAGAGTCTGAGGAGGACGTTGCAAATTGAGCAATCTCCTAAACATCATATCCCACACGTGCTCAATTGGGGATAAGTTGGGAGATCTTGGTGGCCATGGTAACAATGTGACATCATTATGTTGAAAGAAGTCTATTGTGACTCTTGCAACATGTGGTCGGGCATTATCTTGTTGGAAAGTTGGATCTTCCAGGGTGTCAAGATAGGGTAAAAGATGGGGTTCTACAACTTCGTGGATACAACGCTGCGCGTTCGTGTTACCTCTGATGAAGATTAAAGGTGACCTGGAACCATAAGCTATAGCACCCCAAACCATAACTCCAACAGTGTGATGAACATGTCTTTCAACAAAAACCTGTGGATTCCTCCTTTCACCTCGTCGCCTTCTAACCCTGGCACGCCCATCGTGCATGCCTAAACAAAATCGAGACTCGTCACTAAAGACAATACTGTTCCATTCCTGATCCCAGAGTGACCGTTGTCTGCACCACTCAAGGCGATTACGTCGGTGTTCTCGAGTTAAAGGGAGGACCCAGTGTGGCCGGTATGAAAACAAGCCAAAACTTCTCATTCGTCGGTAAACACTTCGCATGCCAATAGGTCTTCCGTGTTTTGCAAACCATTAATTTGCAATGGACCTGGTAGTGGAGAAACGGTCCCTTAAGGCCAATAATCTTAGGCGGCGATCTTCACGGTCTGTTGTTCTACGGCGGCGTCCAGTGCCCCTTGCTCTTTGCGTACGGCCTTCTCGAAACCATGCCTGACAGCACCTAACCACAGTGTCTACACTTCTTTGCACTCTAACTGCAATTGCCCGAAAAGAAAGTCCAGCTTCCCGAAGTCCCACTATACGGCCCCTATCAAACTCACTAAGTTGACGAAATCGTACAGGTCTCCGTACTCTAGGCATCGTAACCGATCGTAAAGGATGTCAAGAACCAAAATCCGCCAACGTTGATTCTTTACTGCGGCTGAAATATTCATTTTTAGAGCGTTAGTGAAATAAAAAAAAGCAGTATAAAAACCGGAATGTCCAACTGATAAGGCTGAAAATTTTTTCACTTGTTATTTACAGTAAGATAAATACATTCACCAACTTTTATTAAAATAAAACCACTTAAACTGTGTGTTCGGATTTATATGTCACTTAGTATATTTCTCTAAGTAGCTTATATTTCGAGATATTTTACTCTCTCCATTCTTTTCGGATATCCTCAAATGACCTTGAGGGTCATGGTCAAGGTCATGTACAAACGCTTACTCGAACGTAGACTTTTCCTCCATTTACATTACCGGTTTCAAAAATAGTGGTTACATTTAAGAAACATATAATATATAATATATTTGATATAATATTTTTTCTCTGGAAAACGTATTTTTGAGATAGTTTGATGCATACATAGCTTGTATATTGAAACATAACAATAACGATACATTTTAGGTAGTTGGTTCAAATATACATAGTTCAAAAATAGACCGAAATAATGAATACTTTAGTAATGACTTACATATCAAACTACGGTATTTTTAGACTAATAAATCATCACAAATTTGACATCGATCTTATCTACCATCTCTTCTGTGTAGCGGTCTTGGACTACTCATCGCAGCCAACTGTTTTTGACGCTACATTCACGAGTGCAGGCTACTTCATACCTACTTTATGCAAACTCTCCGTCAAAAATGTTAATTCAGATTTATTCCAGGACCCTCAACAGCTCGTTTACAATTCATAAAAATGCGGACTCGTCGAGGATGGTAGTGCCGTTAAGTCTGATACTGCACCGGTAAGCGTGACCTCGATTTCGGATAGAGAGGTAAAGAGTATTTTCTTCTTGATTTCTTACAAATCTAAATGACTATGATACATGAAAATGAAACTTAAATATAATTGTCATATTGAGAAAACTGTAAATGAAGCCAATAAGTGGGCTTCCTGAAAAGCACCGGTAAAAACTTCAAAAGTCCAAGAACTCTGACTTCCCTGATAATTTCAGTAAACTTTCTTTCACCTCTTATATGAAATCCTTTTTATGTCACTCATTCGTATCGGATTCGGTGGATCCATCACGACCGCCTTCAAATATGGTACTCCCATCACTGATAATAATCATGTTCCAATCATGAAAACATTTAATATTTTATCACTGTATACAGGGTTTTTCAGTTTATTGTTGCATCACTTTGAGATTCGATAGAACTTTTAAAATTAATGCATAAAGTCTATATACACATGGGTCGAAAAATGCGTGGCTTCCGAAATACAGGGTGTTTAAATTTACTTTCTAAAATTGTTTTTTTTTTCAATATTTCGAACAATATTTGATGTATAACAGTGAAAATTGGTATGAAAGGGTTTTTTGGTACGACAAAACGAACCATGGGCATAGTTTTACTGTAGCCGCTAGAAGGCGCTCTCTACTGTACCTGCAGTGTATTAAAATGACAGAAAATTTTTTCCTAGTGCAATATTTTGCTTTTTGAATAAAAAAACTGATTCTTCGCATTTTTCAACATAAAAAAGCTCTCCTGTGAGTTTTCGTTATAGTTCGCCGTTTCGATTTTTAAGGTTCGATGCATTTTTAATTATTTATGGGAAAATAATATTTTTTTTACATTTTCGATTTGGGCATTACAAGTAATTAAGATGATCGTTTAGATTGTGTTTTTAAACACAGCAATAATTCCTAACTCCAAATAAACACAAAAAACAGAATATTAATTTGTTTAATTTTCCAATATTATTTTTAACAAATTAAATTAATTATTTACAACTAAAATGCTATTGGATAGTTAGGACAAACATACAAAATCTAAAGTAGTTGCTCGAAATGTAAACCCAATTGTTCAATACACAATTCACATCTACGAATGATCGAACGTGATATAGCATTATTCAAATAAGGCCTTATTTCATCACATGCATTCTTGATTCTGTCTATTAGCATATCTCTTGTGGTTACGGGAGTATGGTACACTTTTTCTTTTAGAAATCCCCACACAAAGAAATTTAATGGATTTAGGTCAGGGGAACGTGTAGGCCAGGCGACTGGTCCTCCACGGCCGATCCATCTTCTGGATAATTTTCGTCCAGCCAGTTTCTAACTATTCTCGAATAATGAGCTGGACAACCATCAAGCTGGAACCAGGCCAATCTTCTTAAATCTAACATAACATCATCCCACATATTTGCATGTTCAGTTTTTAAAAATTCCAAGAAGGTCGCAGCATTTAACCTTGCAGGCCAAAGGTAGGGTCCAAATAGTCGATTACGGTAGCTACCAATCCACACGTTCACACTAAATTCATGCTGAAAATTTCTTTCCCGTACTGCATGCGGATTTTCATGCGACCAAATATGTTGATTCCGAAAATTTACCACTCCACGTCTAGTGAAGCATGACTCATCGGTCCATAAAACGTTACTTAAAAGCTCCCTATTATTATCAGTTCTATCAAGAATCCACTGACAAAATGTGATTCTTCGTTCTTCGTCCGCTGGCTGTAGTCCTTGCACAGGTTCCAAATGGTAAGGACGTCTATGGTCATTTCTAAGAACACGGTGAACATGGCTTGCTGAAATTCCCAAGGCACCAGAAAGTCTCCTAACACTTGTGGTCGGATCTCTATCAAACTCACGCAGAATCATACGGGTAGATCTGCGCTGACGAACATTTATGTTTTGATCCCTTTGGAGATTTCCAAAACCATTTTCAATTATTTGGCGATGCACTCTTACAAATATTGAGCGAGTTGGGTCGTCTGTTTGGAAATCTTCGTGCGTATTCTCTGGCTGCTTCTGCTGCGTTTCCATTTACAAAGCCATACACAAAATGAACATCCGCTAACTCTTGATTGAATAATAAAAATGGCATTTTTATAAAACTTACAAAAAAAAAACAGGTAAAAGAAACTAAATTTCGTGCATTCACAATTGCAAAAAAACGTTTCAGGTTTCAACAGACAACAAAACTAACTGTCAACTAATTGACGTCTAACCGTATTCTGCTTTCAATTTCAAAAATATTTGCAGGTACAGCCTACTTCTAAAAATTATCGAGATACTGCCTTTTTAACGTTATTTTATCATAAATAATTAAAAATGCATCGAACCTCAAAAATCGAAATAACTCAAAAACGGCTAACTATAACGAAAATTCACAAGAGAGCTTTTTTATGTTGAAAAGTGCAAAGAATCAGTTTTTTGCTCAAAAAGCAAAAAATTGCACTAAGAAAAAATTGTCGGTCATTTTAATACACTACAGGTACAGTAGAGAGCCCCCTCTAAGCGGCTACAGTAAAACTATGCCCATGGTTCGTTTTGTCGTACCAAAAAACCCTTGTATATCAATTTTCACTAATATACATCAAATATTGTTCGAAATATTATATATTTATTATAGAAAGTATATTAAATATATATATACGACTGTAATAATCTGCTTTCCTTGATGTTCCAGATAGGAATTATCATTACCATATTGTCGTACTAATTTAAGTATAAGTTATCCATTAGTAAGATCACACAGATCTCTTCCAAGAAGAAGACCTGTTTTGTGGTACCATCACTATCTTTAAGAGTACAGTAAAATCCAAGTTTTTAAATCAGTAATCACATGATATTAGTCATTTTTTATTATCCCATAATTTTGTACAGGTTATCCATATTTTATTGTAGCGTAGTGGGTGATTGTTGGCTTAGGAAGAGAACATCCCAAATTGTAATAATTTTTCGATGGTATAACAATAGTTTCCCGCCAAAAAGTGTACTTCAAATATATTGAGCAGAGAAACTTGTCCTTCAAGATTCAAGCTTCACCTTTTTTGCTTTTACCGTTAAAATGTGACACGTACGTGGTAAACTGTCCCAGACCATCGAGCGATGAGGTACCACCTAGCGGACCTCTTGAGGTGGGATCAGATGTGTGACGTTCCCCGCTCCCTTTCTCCTTTAAACCCTAGAACCAGAAAACTCGTCAAGAAAAACCAGTGCGTCGTGTTATTGCAAGGTTTTCATGGCCACCTTCCGGCACCCTCATCAGATCAGCTTCTTGTCATAATTGTTATATAAAACGTCGGCCATATTAGAATGACGTCAACGCTTTACGTATTGTGTTTCATTCATAAGGTCATGTCATAAGACACCCACATCATAGTGGCAAGTGTGAGAATTATGAATCACTGTTCCACGGCAGTCGCCATATTGGATTTAAAGTGACGTCACCTTGCTTATTGTGTTTCTCTCATCAAATCCTTTCATCAGATACCCATATAATGAAGATTACTATCGAAATGATAAATCGCCACTTTGTACTATTAGCCATATTGGACTGAAACTGGTTCAAAATTCACTTTTAGTATAATATGTTTCACACTAGCATTCCAATAAATAAAAACTTTATAATGATATTTTATAAATGGACAACATAAGTGCACTGACTTTTGGCTCGTTCTGTATAAAAGGTGCCGACATGAAAGGTGATCTGCTAACTTATCTAAAGACTGTAAGTCCAATAAATGGTAGAAACGTATTTCTATTCCTCAGTTCGCTGAGACTTAATATTAAACCAGGATTCGCCACATTTAAAGCCGAGGGTCACGTACCGTACTCCAGACTTTAGAAATTTTATTCATCGCTCCAGTAGGAGAAAGCGACCGGGGCTGCGCTTCGAATTTGCGGCAGAATGTTCTCCGTAACTCGACTCTAGAGGGTTTTTAATAAAATTAGAGTTTGGGGAGGCCAGGAGAACAGTCGAACGCCACCGTCAGAATGGTAATGAATACAGCAGCCGTTGACATATTTTTATACTGCGTAGGCAAAAGCGTAAATACTAAGCGGAGGGCCGTAACGTCAGTCGTTCCTACAATTGTAGGACGCACTTATGGCCTCCTTGATTTTCGTAGTTTTCCTCTGTCCCGTGACTGCGCTCTATTTTGAGGCTACGCCACAAATATCTATTTGCATCAAACTTGGGTTTGATTTTTTTGATTTTTTTTTTTATTTTTTTTTTCAAAAACCAATATAACTTACAAATTAAAACAACCTTCAGTAAAATTTAAATAAAATTTAAATAAGAAACAGTTTCATAAATACATGAGCTTGTATGCTCTTGCTACCCTGAATATCCAAGAGAGCAACAGAAATCTAAGCAAAGATACTAGCATCAGATCTAGAACAAGCAAGTAACGGTGTATGATAAAATTGTGAAAATTCTGTATACTTTCGTAAAGGGTAAATGTCTGAATCTTGTCGTCACAAATCCTAAATGTGGGATATGATGGGTAGGAGATTGCTCAATTTGCACCGTCCTCCTCAGACTCTAGAAGCACTTCGAGAGGAGTTGGTGGTTGCCTGGAATGAGATACCACAGGAGGACATTGACCACCTGATCAGAAGCATGCCTAGGCGCGTTGGAGAATGCGTAGCCCATCAGTGTGCATCCACACATTATTAAAGGTCAAAGGGCTTTAAAGCAGTGCAATCATTTTGAAATTTTTATCATTTACTTATTATGCTTCATTAAGTACTTATACTAAATTTTTTTAAAATAAAACCATTTAAACTGGGTGTCACTTAGTGTATTAATTAATTTCCATTTTTTCCTAAAAGTTCAACATCCCGAGTTTTTGTAAGGAAACATTGTTGGACCATAGAGCAAACTAACACTAATTTTTCATTTAGATTCACACCTTTAAATATTCGCATATCATTACGGAACACCCTGTATAACCTGTTTTATCAGCCAGAAATTTTCTACAATCAAAAAAAAAAACATAACCCCACAGTAGTAGAAATACCATAGCCTTTCTGAAGGAGAGAAGACGTTATAAAAATCATGGAGGCCATAAAGGCGTCATACAATTAAAAAAACTAACAGATCCTTTGTTTTACCCTTTGTTTCGAAACCCCCGTACCGTATTTTTTTTCCATAAAAAGTGCAATGATAGGCCTTGTGGCAAGAAAAGTACCTCGTCTTTTCCTTTTGGTCCTCTCGTCTACTACTTATCAATCCATTAGTTATAAGATAAGTAAATCAGGTCTTTATTATGAGTCCTTATTGTATTTATTATTATTCATATCGAGACTATGCATGGACTTGTTATGTCCTAATGCCAATGAATAAATAAGAAAAGAGTACTTCACGTCAAAAGCGAACATACACCAGCACCAATATAAAAAAGTGCTTCTAGACGCGTTCACGTTACTCGACGCCACGCTTCTAACTTGATCGATCACGCAAATTTGAATATTTTAAATTATGGCGATGCACGGCTCAGCTTAGGAAAATTTTCCATCGAGCAGATAGGAAGGATGTGCTAAAGCGAAGTAAAAATAAGGGGTCGGCAGCTTACTTATACATAAGAAATAATTTTTGTATGTATGAAGTGAGGTAACGAAGTGGCTTTCAAGGTAACTTCAAGAGTGATGATCGATTGTCCCCTGATGTAGCATTTTTCAATATTGATGGTATAGTAACGATACTGCGATGCTTTCCCCATCAGCATATTTTTTACTGTCAGTTTTGGAAGCATACCCAAGGAATATTAAGACCAGATTTTACTAATTGAAGGTACACAACGAGAAGCGTTTCTGAGGTAACCAAATATAGTCGAACTCTTGTAAAATATATCTCAAGTTATACGATTTCTGTAAAATTGGCTCGTAATTCCCATACTGAATCAAGAAACAAGTCACCACCCTTTTTAGTTACAGAAACTAGTTTTTTCATTTACGCACAAGCTTTGCTACTATGGGCACAAAATCCACCAAGCAAAAGAAGGATTTGCGCCATACTTGAAGCATGGACCAAATCTAATACGATAAGCAATTGGAGTTTGTGCCATAGCTGCAAATGAAGAAGTATGTTTTTGTATACTTTTGACCAATTATGTGAATTAGGGCCAATCCTACACAAACCATTTATTTTATTTATATTTATTCAATTGTTTCTGACATGTTTGGTCAGTACCTTGAAGCCCTTGAAGTATTCAACAGTGCTTTCAGTTACTGTAAAGTGATTATCTCTAGCGACTTTAATGTCGCGTCGTTCACTAGTGATATCACTGATCAGAAGTCACAATTAATAAGAAGCTTCATCTCGTTCCATGACTTAATGAAAGTCATCAGGGTTGTCCACCATCCTGCGCTGATCTTTGAGTTCAATACATCCGCGTCTCAAAGAAAATTCTCATTTGCAAGGTCTACAACATGTACAGAGCCTTCCTGGATGTTAATTGGTGATCAATGCAGATAGTGAGGGCGACGCTTATGTTGCCTGTTATTCTGTAATTAATAACATATTTGAGGTCCAAGTTCCTAAATGTAAAATTAAACAGTTTTCATATCCACCATGGTTCACATGTGAGATCATAATTAATCTTGATAAGAAAGACAGGGCTAGGAAAAACGGCACCAACTTCTTTTATATTCAGTTTAGTAACCTTAGAAGGCTCATTAAAAACCAAATCAATGCTGCATATTCTGCGTACATCCAATTGGTTGAGGATGCCATTGCTACAGATCCTATTAAATTCTGGTCATTCGTTCATATTAAAAAACAGCAATTTAGAATTCCATCTAGAATAACCCTTAACGGCAATGTCTCCGATACTCCTCAGGATATCGTAGACAGTTCTGTTTTTTTTTTCATCAGGTTTTATACACTCTAATCGACAAAAGAACTTATCTTCAACAACTAAATCCAATAGTACAATTTCTCTTAATTATATAAGTGAAGATGATGTTATCATGGCTTTGAAAAGATTAAAGAACAAAATGACATCTAGATGTGATGGTATCCCAAGTTTTCTTGTCAGAGATTGTCTTCACATACTTTTGGCTTTAGTATTTAACCTAATTCTTAAATTAAGGACACCCTGATATCTGGAAGACCAGTAAAATATGTCTCATTCATAAGAGTGGTGATATCGCAGATGTTTCCAACTACCGACAAATAGCAATTCTATGCAACTTCGGTAAGTTGTTTGAGATCATAGTTTATAATACGGTTTACTGGTCGATCAACGGTGCAATCTCTGTCAATCAGCATGGATTTATGAGCGGCAGATCTACGGTTACCAACTCTCGGGGGCAAGTTGATGTAATCTATACAGACATTCAGAAGGCATTTGATCAAGTTGATCATTATGTACTTCTGGATATCTGAGGCACTGTTGTCGCTCCTGAGTTCCTACTTGATGGACAGAAGGTTGTTTGTTGAATATGGTGGTTATAGGTCGGGTTATTATCAGGCCACGTCTGGGGTGCCTCAGGGATCAAATCTAGGCCCATTGATGTTCCTGATCTTTATTAACGATTTGTCTCTTGAGCTTAAGTGTTTGCATCTGGTTTTTGCTGACGACGTTAAGATTTACGCATGGGTGGAGGCAATTGATGATTGTCTCATGCTGCAGGATAATTTAGACTTAATTTCTCCCTGGTGCTCGCGAAGCTGTCATAGTTGAAATGTTTCTAAATGTAAAATTGTGTCTTATACAAGAAAGATTAATTATTTAATATATGATGATTATAACGTCAACGGTCAGGTTCCAGACAGATGCTGCTCTTTTAAGGACCTTGGAGTAACCTTTGATAGCAGACTAATGTTCAGCGAACATATACTAAATATCTCATCGGCTGCCACCAGACTACTTGGCTTCTGTATCAGAAACTGGAAGCGGTTCTCCAATGTCAGTACTTTAATGATTCTGTTCGTTACTTTTGTCAGAAGCAAGCTGGAATATGCAAGCCTGATCTGGTCTCCAATATACCTAAATTCAGTTTCAGTGATTGAAGGCATTCAACGTGAGGCTATTAAGTATTTTTACCTGAAATGTACTGGTTCTTATCCAGAAAGAGGTTTTTGTCATCATACCCTTTTGAATTTTTTCGATTTAGCTTCACTACCAATTAGACGTAATATGTTTGCCTTATCGTTTTTATATGGCCTTATGCATAATCAAATTGACTGTCCGGATTTACTTGGAAAAATATATTTCCGTATTCCAAGGCTTGAAAGTTGTCAACAATCAGCCTTTCATTGTCGAGCAGGACGGACGGACGTAATATTGAAATCTCCGGTTTATGTAATATGCAGTCTGATGAACTCTATTTGTGATCTGTGTGATATTTATAATGAAATCAACCATAAATTGCTATAAGTCATCTATTGTTCTCTGAGCTTACTTAGGCCAATTGATGCTAAGTTTAAGTTTTCAATGTGTCACTTTATTTTCTTTTCGTTAATGTATTTGAGCTTTTCCTGTAATTGGGTTTTACCTGTAGGAAATATGAAATATAAATATTAACCTTATAATTTGCTCTAGTTTGGAAGACTTTTTACAGGAAATCGACGCGTTCTGATTGGTGAAGTTGGTCGCAAAATTTTGTGTTCAGGCACAAATGAGAAAATAGTTTTTTGTTTTGAAGTACAAAAAATGGTAAACACCTACGACGTATGTTTTTCCGATTTTAATATTTTTTTGCATACATGTTCAGTGTCCTCTACTAGGAAAATGATTAAAGCAGCTTAATTCGTCAACTGACTGCAGAAGCTGGTTCAATAATGTGTTGAAGATCCACGATTTCTTATACACTCATTGACACGCCTGGGCAACGTGCTGATAAGGTGTTCGATATCCTGTTAGGGTATCTGATTTCAGGCTATCGCAACTTATAAGAGCTGCTAGAGTCTGTGGAGGGTATTGCAAATTCAAGAGCCTGCGACCTATCATTTCCCAGACAGGTTCAATTGGAGATAGGTCAGGCGATCGTGGTGGCCAATGTAAACGGTTGTTGCTATGTTGATCTGGCATTGTCTCGGGTTTTGGATGGTGTTTAGGTATGGAATAAGATGAGTCCCCACTACTTCCTGAATATTAGAATTGACGCTAGTGCTTTGAGTCGGAACTTTCCGTCGATTGATACTGTATGTCTTAGGCGTATTATTAACCATGAGCATTTTGTTATCTTTTCTATTTATATTCCGCCTTCAATTAATTTCGACATGTTTGGTCAGTACCTTGAAGCTTTGGAAGTATTTAACAATGCATTCAGTAATTGTAAAATAATTGCTGCTGGTGACTTTAATGTCGCATCATTCAACAGTGACGTTAATGATCAGAAGTCTCAATCAATGAGCAACTTTATTTCGTTCTTAGATTTAACTATTTTTAATAATATTCCAAATATAAATGGTCGAATACTGGATTTAATTTTAGGAAATATCGAAATAGAAGTCCTCAGAGATAATACACCTTCTGTTAAAGAGGACGTTCATCATCCTGCACTGATCATGGAATTCATTACATCCAGATCTCCAGCGAAATTTCCATTTGCTGATTCTCCACGGTTTAACTTTCGCAAAGCTAACTTTCCTGAAATGTACACAGCCTTGCAAGATGTTAATTGGACGGAGGTGATCAGTGCAGTTAATGTTGCTGTCGCTTGTACCGCCTTGTATTCAGTTATCAATAACATCTTTGAGGTCCATGTCCCTAAATGTAAAAATAAAATGTTTTCGTATCCCCCATGGGTCACACGTGAAATTATACTTAATATCAAGAAGAAGGACATAGCAAGAAGGAACTGGAAACGTGACGGTACCAAGTTTTCTTATGACCAGGTCAGTAATTTTAGGAAGCTCATTAAGAACCAGATCAGTGTTGCTTACTCCGCTTACGTCCAATCGGTTGAGGATGCCATTGTCAATGATCTTATCAAATTCTGGGCATTTGCCCAGATCAAAAAACAGCAATCTAGAATCCCCCCAAGGATGACGCTTAACAGCAATGTCTGCGATACGCCTCAGGATATAGTGGACAGTTTTGCTACCTTCTTTTCAACAGTTTTTATCCCGTCTGGTCTACTAGGTTCATCTCCTCCAACATATAATTCTACCGATATTATTTCTTTAAAAAATATAAGTGAAGAAAACATAATTAGGGCTTCGAAAAGATTAAAGAACAAAATGACGTCTGGATGTGATGGTATTCCAAGTTTTTTCGTTAAAGATTGTATTCATATACTAGCGAAACCGCTGGCTTCCATATTCAACCTAATTTTAAAATCAGAGACATATCCAAATATCTGGAAGACCTCTAAAATATGTCTTATTCACAAAAGTGGAGATATCTCTGATATTTCCAACTATGGTCAAATATCAATCCTGTGAAATTTCAGCAAGTTGTTTGAGATCATCGCTTATGAAACGGTTTACTACTCGGTCAGGGGTGCAGTCTCTATCAATCAGCATGGGTCTATGAGAGGCAGATCTACGGTCACCAACTTGGCTCTAATTACTCAGTACATTTCTGAAGTACTGGACGATCAGGGACAAGTTGATGTCATCTACGCAGATATTCAGAAGGCGTTTGATCAAGTTGATCATTATGCACTTCTGGATAAGCTTAAAACAGTGGGTATGTCTGATGCAATGCTGTCGCTCATGAATTCATATTTGAGGGATAGAAGGTTATTTGTCGAATATGGTGGTCATAGGTCGAGTTACTATCGGGCCACGTCCGGGGTACCTCAAGGGTCAAATCTAGGTCCACTATCGTTTTTGATATTTATTAATGACTTGTCTTTTGAACTGAAGTGTTTCCATTTGTTTTTCGCTGATGACCTTGAAATCTGCACGTCAGTCAAGACAGTCGAGGATTGCGTCATGTTGCAAGATGACTTAGCTCTAATTTCGTCATGGTGTTCACGAAACGGTCTCAGTCTGAATATTTCGAAATGTAAAGTTATGACTTATACAAGAAAGGTTAACTATTTAATTTATGATAATTATAACATCAATGGTCAGGTTATAGACAGATGCACCTCTTATGGAGACCTTGGAGTCACTTTTGATACCAAGCTAACGTTTACTGAGCATATACTCAATATCTCGTCGGCTGCCACTCGACTACTTGGTTTCTGTATCAGAAACTGGAAGGGTTTCTCCAATGTTGATACATTAATGACTTTATTTTTTGAGTATGCGACTCTGATCTGGTCTTCTATATAGCAAAGTTCTGTCGTGATCCTTGAGGCCATTCAACGTAAAGCTTTAAAGTATTTTCACCTTAAAAGCATAGGTTCTTATCTAGAAAGAGGTTGTCACCATAGTGCCCTATTAGAGTTTTTCAATTTGGATTCACTGTCAACACGACGAAACATATTTGCTTTGTCGTTTTTGTATGGCCTCATTCACAATAAAATTGACTGTCAAAATTTACTTGAAAAAATAAGTTTCCGCGTTCGAAGGCTAGGGAGTCGACAACAAACGGCATTCTATTGTCAAGCTGGCCGTACAAATGTTATGACAAAATCGCCAATCAATCTCATGTGCTGCGTCATGAACAGTGTTACTGAATCGTGTGATATTTACAGTGACAGTTGTGCATCGATTATTAACTGCTATAGATCATCCAATCTTATTTAGAATGTGTGATACTACAGATTTAAGTCCAAGAACCATGTCTCTTCAATTGTTATTTTTTTCAGCATTTCCTGTAATTGGGTTTCACGTGTTGGAAATAAATAAATAAATATAGCGTCGGCCTCTGATGAAAATTAGTGGTGATCTGCTACTATAAGCAACAGCACCCCATACCAGAACTCCGACGGTGTGGTGAACTGTCAAAATTTTGAGTCAGGTCTTTTACCACGTTGCCTTCCCGACCATCGTGCATCCCCAGACAGAAGCGGCATTCTTCACTAAAGACCACCTGATTCCATTCCGGTCCCACAGAATTTTTTTCTCTACACCAGAGCGGGTACGCCGATGTTCAGCTGTGAGAGGTAGCGCCCAATGTGGGCGATAAGAAAAAAAGGCGATATACCGTACGCATACCAACCATCCTTTCAGTATATTTCCAATTCACATATTCCATCCTAGAAAGCCGTTAAAACAGAATTATCCAAATAAAACACCCTCTCTCCAGTCGTCTGCAGATCCAGAACCTTCCGACCAATTTATATCTATCTCTGGAGGATAATCCATAATATGACTGGCGGATTCTGAAAGGACTCATGAGGTTGTTTGTTCCTTTGCTGATTGACGTGAGTGATGATGTGGCGCATTCAGGGCCGGGTTTTACAAATTCCATACATTATTCATACTTCTGCTAGAGATTATAAATCGACAGAGGCTGTATATTAATATTTAATGCACTGGGATAGATATTTATACGGATCATGAATTACTGGGTCTTTCAAGGGCGTAAGCGCTGCTATTTCTGGCGTTATGGAAAATATATTGTTGGAGAGTTTTCGTGGTTATCTTTTTTTATACTCGATTTTATACTAAATACCGGGGTTCCTTGGTTTTTGTAGAAATTTGGTCACTAGCAATATTTGTTTAAGTCGGTTATTCACAGTCTAAGAATCGGTTAGGGGGATTCTAAGGGTAAAGAATGTTTGGTGAAATTGTAAAAAAGTCCCGCAACTATGTCTATCTGCGATAACACTTATAATGAATAATGGCAGGCATGGAAATCGCTAAATTGAACGGCTGTCAAAAAAATAAACAATTTGTTTTAGAAAACTACTCACCAGCATAGTTTGACCCCTCACTTCGCAAAATCTTTCCTTTTTGTGTACATTCATGTGTATGATGGATTTTCCATGGTCTACTGTCAAGAAGATTAGTTCAAATGACGTATTACAGACTATAGGGAGCCTGAAATCTGATGCGAAGGGAATTGATGGTATATCCCTGTCAATGATCCAGCTTTGCCTGCCAGTTATTCTCCATCACATCGTCCACATCTTTAACGACTGTTTGGAAAAAGGCTACTTTCCAAACACATGGAAACGAGCTCTAATTATTCCAATTCCTAAAAAAATGAAACCCACTGAGTATAATGATCTCAGACCTATCAGTTTATTACCAATTTTATCCAAAATTTTAGAAAAAATTATAAAGTTCCAATTGACCGCTTACCTAGAAAAATTCTTTATACTTCCCGACAATCAATCCGGTTTTAGAAAGATTATAGTACAACATCTGCTCTACTTAATCTGCAAGACAATATTTTAAGTGCCTTAGATAAGAAAATGGCACTAGACTTAATCTATATAGGCTAGTCGAAAGCCTTTGACAGCATCAATCATAAATTATTACTTACTAAATTAAATTACATACGTCTTGACAGTGTATCCCTTTCATTTTTCGACAGTTACCTTCATCAAAGAACTCAGTGTGTTTTTCTCAATGAAGAAATGTCTCAAGTGACAATAATTCCCTCAGGCGTACCTCAGAGCTCTGTATTGGGGCCGCTTATGTTCCTCATATATACGTACGACTTAAGCAAAAGTATTGATAATTCTCATGTCCAGTCATTTGCAGACGATACGCAATTGCTCCACTATTTTAACCCAGATAATGTCAATAATACTACTCAAATTTTACAAAACGATGTTAATAAATTAATTAAATACTCTTTAGATCACAATCTACTTATTCATCCACAAAAATCTAAAATGTTATTATTTTGAGCACAAAGAAAAACATACAATGTAACACAGCTCTTGAACATTCAGATAAATAACCAAATTTTACAATTTTCTGATTCTGCTAAAATTCTTGGTGTTATTTTAGATACAAAATTAAGGTTTCTTGAACATGTTAAAAGTCTATCTCAGAAAACCTACCTACGGCTGCGCACTCTTACAGCAAACAGGTATTTACTAAATTTTAAGTTGCGTAAAAAACTATGTGAAGCATTGGTCATATCTATACTAAATTATTTTAATATCGTATACTATACTTGTTTAGACAATTTCACTAAAAACGTTATTCAAGTTATTCAAAACAATTGTATACTATTAATTTTTGGCTTACGTAAATTTGATCATGTATCAGCGAAATATCCCGTTCTAAACTGAAAAAAATTAATGACATGGTCAAGTACCACTATTCAGTTTTTGTTCACAAATTGCTGCTCACGAACAAAAAATTTCATTTAATAATGATGTTCACTGTAGAATTCTCAGAGAAAATAATATTATAATACCCCTGCATACGTCTACACTTTTTAAACGCAGTTTTTCTGACAATGTTGCTATTATTTATAATGACCTTCCTAAAGTATATAAAGAATTTTTATTACCTGTCTTTCGACAAAAAGTTAAAACATTATTACTCAACCCTCCAAACATATAATTTACGTAATCATTCATTTCTTTTTTATTCCATCTTTAATTCAGATTAATAATTTTTTGATGCATTTGAGTTTGGAAAGTATGCCTTTTTCTCTTTTTTTAAATTTTACTTTTGATGTAATGAACCAAATCAGTTTGTGGATAGTGTATTCTTTTGAACATCTGCTAGAGACTATATGGTTAAGTGTAAGAGTAGCACCATGCTAAACATCGCCATATAAGTCTGACATTTAGCTATTCTACTATGTAATTGTGGATAAATAAAGACGTCTATTATTATTATTAAGTATAGAAAGTGCGTCTTTCGGTATACTTATGAAACGTAATGGGTTGACATAGGTATAAAATGAATAGACCATGTAAAAATTCCACGCAAATATGGTATGGGAACGTTCCCATCAAAGATCTGCCCCCAGGAGGATATAGACCTAGGAATTAGTTTTTGTTGTGAAACATTTTTAAGATACTGTACATCTTCAATTTCACCCCTGTATGCACTTGAATAGGACGCTTAAAGCTACGGAAGGAAACCTTATCCCTAGTGGGAATTGTAACATCGATTCTATAAGTTTTAACTAGCTCTCGAAATTACCTATTACCTGACGTATAGAACAGCTTTACTAGCTACACCAAATCTCCAGAAACTATAACGATTCCCATTGGCGCACTTTATAGATGCTAGCTCGAAGAGTGGACGTATCTGATAAGTGTGCCTTTACATCTGGTGTACCTCAAAATTCCGTACTCGCACCAGTATTATTTCATTTATACTTTTCCGGTTTGCACCAATTTACGCACTTTCGTTAAACTTTACTGATGAATATCCAACTTATAACTACAGTGCAACCCGCTTATAATGGACTCGGCGGGACTGTGACAAATAGTCCATTATAAGCGGATGACCATCTTAAAAGAAACACTTTTTTAATGGAAAAAGCAGCAGAAATAACATATTAAAAGCTCAAATGTGTTTGTTTAACATGTATTACATAAATAAGGATACATACAAAAAAGTTATACGTAATTTTGAAATTTGCATTTTTTCAGAATCTGATACACATGTTACAGGCATACGTACTGTGTAGGTGTGTGTAAAAACCGTAAATTATTTGGTACAAAAGCAGGAAATTTTCATTTGACTAGATTGTTTTTTTGTATGATTATTTAGAACAGTTGAATTTTATTTAATTTGGTAAGTGTGGCTGTACTGTCTTCTTCTTGCTGAAAATAACGTGGCAACTTTTTCACGCAGTCTAATGCCTCCTTATTTGTCACTTCTTCATCGTTGATTTCTAGTTCGTCTTCCTGTTCGTTATCAATGGATCCTTCATTAACCAAATTGGAATCTGACGATTCCTGTGTTGCTATTAAATCATTGTCAACATTAACATACTCAATAAATTTGTCTATATTCAGTAAACTATTAATTTTCAGTAAATCACTTAATGTGATTTCATCTTCTGGATTAAAATCGTTGACTATTTCAGTTATGTTTTTCACTAAACCAACATTGCGATAACAATTACGAATCGTTTCTGGAATAACCAATTAACATGCAATAGTAAGCAAATTTATAGCATCTAAAATGGTGACAGCTTTGGTAATGTGACGTCTTCTTGAAGCTCCATAATTTTCATCAACATATCTTTCCGATACATTTGTTTAAGACTCCAAATGCCACCCTGGTCCATTGGTTGCAGAACTGATGTCACATTGGGTGGAAAAAATTGAAGGTTGACGTTATTAAGTGAAATATTTGGATGAGCGGGGCAGTTATCGACCAAGAGCAAAATTTTACGATTTTTCTTAACAAGTTCAGCGTCCACTTTTTCAAATATTCCTCAAAAATTGATGAAGTCATCCAAGCTTTATTATTTCCAACGTAATCGACGGGAATAGAACATTTTTAAAACACCTGGGATTCTTACATTTCTCTGAAATAAAAAAAGGTCATAAATTCTTTGCACCACTGCAATTGAATATCAAAAAGATTAGAACATGAATTTCTATTTATTCACTTACCTATTATCAATAGTTTCCGTTTTTGTCTGTTCTTAAACCTGTCTAGCCAACCGGAACTGTATTTGAAGTAGTCTCCAATCAATTTCTCAAATTTTTCAGCCTTTATTTGTAGCATAGATCCAATTATTGGAAAATTATTAGCACGCTTTTCTTGAAACCATTTAAACAGCATATTATTGACTTGGGGACGCAGCGATAGCCGCATTTTTTCTTTTGACTATTTGATTTCCAGTCATTTTTCATTTTGTCACGGATTTACCAAATATTTGACACAGTGGATATTTTTATAGCCATACGAGATGAACCCTGCTCAAACTCACTAATTATTGTGAACTTTTCGTATAAAGTGAATGCATTTTTCGACATGTTTATAACTCTAATAAATACAGTATAACACTGGTGGCCGAGTTCGAATGCAAACTGCGAAGCCAAACCGTCTTAAAAGATGGCATCAGCTATATCTGCTACCAAAACAGCTCGCCTATAATGGATTAAAATAGTTCGCTATAAGCGAGGGTCTATTTTAAGTGAGTCTATAATATCCGAGGATTTTACATGCAATTATTTATAGGACCTTAAATTGTGTCCATTATATACGGGTTTCCATTATAAGCAAGTTCATTATAAGTGGATTCCACTATATTTCTATAGTCAGCATCACTCAAATCGCTCAGCATGAAATCAATAAATGTATGAAATCAACTAATGAATACGCAAAAAATCATAACCTCTAAGTAAAGCACTGAAAATCGATAGTAGTCATTTTTTCGCGTAATCGTCTTAGGATTTATGTGAAGAGCCAACCTAAATATTTAGGTCAAAGATAGATATTTTGGGTCGCCAAGACGGAATCCGAAGTCGTTTAACATATATCTGATTCCATTTAATACGTAGTTATATATAACTAAAAATTGGCAAAAATCTATTTACTCGGGGCTATCCGAGAATCCTAGCACTGAATTGATACACAATTCGAAATTCTCGTACCCGATTCACCTAGTAAACAAGCTTCCGCCTAAATTTCAGACGCGCGACAGTTTTTAAATATTTTTTATTACTGTTTTTTCTTGCCAGTATATCGAAAACGAGGCATTTTCGGTCCGAATATGTCCCGGATTCGATTTCAGCGGGCAAAAAAACGCATTCAAAGGTATGTTGAGCACGTATTTTGGGCCTATATGGCCAAATATCAAGTCGTTTCCTTTTAACACGTAGATCTCATTCTTTTAGCGATAAATTGCAAAACTATGCGTTTTTGCGACTTTAAGGTGCTAAAAACCCACTTTTACTGCCTGTGGCTACACGTGAGTGAAGCTCTACACAATAAAGTAATTTGGGACGTTGACTTTAAATACTAGTACCATAGTGAAAACATTTTAAAGTGTCATCGCACCGGATTTGGGGTAAAACATTTTCTGAAAATTATTTAGCCGGAGTTACCAGTGAATCCTAGCACTATTTTAGGATTTATGTGACGAGCCAACCTAAATATGAGTTTAGATAGTGTTAATATTTAGGTCAAAGATAGATATTTTGTGTCGCCAAGACGGAATCCGAAGTCGTTTAACATATGTCTGATTCCATTTAATACGTAGTTATATATAACGAAAAATTGCAAAAATATGAATTTTGTGACTTTAGGGTGCTTAAGATCTATTTTCAGCATCAGATCGGATTTGGGCTGAAAAATTGGCAAAAATCTATTTACCCGGGGCTATCCGAGAATCATAGCACTGAATTGATACACAATTCGAAATTCTCGTACCCGATTCACCTAGTAAACAGGCTTCCGTCTAAATTTAAGTCGCGCGACAGTTTTTAAATGTCTTTTATTACTGTTTTTTTTAGAAGCTTGAATTCTTGCCAGTATCTCGAAAACGAGGCATTTTCGGTCCGAAATGTCCCGGATTCGCTTTCAGCGACCAAAAAAACATATTCGAAGGTATGTTGAGCACGTATTTTGGGCCGATATGGCCGAATATCAAGTCGTTTAATTTTAACACGTAGATCTCATTCTTTCAGTGATAAATTGCAAAACTATGCGTTTTTGCGACTTTAACGTGCTAAAAACCCACTTTTACTGTCTGTGGCTACACGTGAGTGAAGCTCTACACAATAAAGTAATTTGGGGCGTTGACTTTAAATACTAGTACCATAGTGAAAACATTTTAAAGTGTCATCGCACCGGATTTGGGGTAAAACATTTTCTGAAAATTATTTAGCCGGAGCTTCCAGTGAATCCTAGCACTGAATTGACATCAAGTATGGAATCTACGCACCCAGTCTACCTAGAAAACAAGCTTTCATCTAGGATATAGTTTTTAGTTATTTTTTATTAGTCGCTTTTAGCCATTTTTTGTTAGTCAATTTTTGACAAGTGGCATTCTTGCCAGTATCTCGTAATTCATTTCCGGAGTGAGTCTGCCCCGGATTCGGTTTCAGCGACCCAAAAAACGTTTTATAAGGCATGCTGCGCTCACGTTTCCGATTGACCCATCTTGTGCCTTTTGTGTCAATATCCCTTACATGGTAACTATACATTAAAATGTTTTAAATGCGATTCAAATGACTTTTACGCAAAAACCGAAATCGATGTCGTTTAACATGTATCTGATTCCGTTTTACATATAGATCTAATTATTAAGCGAAATATTGCAGAACTACGTTTTTTGTGAAATATACAAAACTCAAATTCGAGACCAAACGAAGCATCTTTTTTAAACAGGTTCGCCATATTAGATACGCCATATTGATTTCGAAAAAATCGATATCAAAGCCGTTGCCCGCGACCCCAAAAACATGCAAAATCATTTTGGATAAGAAATTTTTATTTTTAACAAATAGATATGACGTTCGTTATCAGCCATCTCGAAAACGCGTCAATGAGCTTTTTGGTTAAGACTTAGGAAATCTTTCTGCTTTTGATGTTTTGTGGCATGAGAAAAAAGCCACTACTCTGTTAAATACCCCTCAACATACTGCACTGTAGTCGACCGAAGTTCAAAGAAGTTGAGTCTAATTAATTCTAAATGTTCAAAAGTCATAACGTTTGTCTTCAATTTAAAGTTAGCGCTGTTATCCTCGATTTTACGTCCAGCTAAGGAATTTCAACAAAACATTTTCCAAAGTAAATTGGCCCTTGCGAACAAGGGGTTAAGATATTCTAGCTGACTTTTATTGCGACCTTTCATTATACTGTTCTACATACACCTACTTGCACCACATAGCTGGTCATTTGAATAATGATGCCTTAAGGCCCTTGCTAGTGAGTTTTCTCCCCGTCAACCCGAGAAAAAAAGGTGATTTGAGATCTACGCATCTGATTCACCTAAGAAACATATTTAGCTGCTCTATTTTTTATCAAAATATTGCGCTGAGCACGGTTTTTTTAACTCCTCATAGCAATGCTGGTCGGTTACAGCGATTTGAATGTTTTCGGCTATCCCAAAATGAGTTCCTTGAAGTGATTTTTCCACTTTGGGAAGAGAAAAAAGTCATGAAGGTTTCCACCTTTAATAGACTCTCTCTCCCCTGAAAACACCTAAGAACCTGTGTTGTTGATAAAACACTATATCCGTACGCTTGCTCAAGTTTAGCAAGAGTTTTCGTTGCAGCTTGTCGAAGTCTTAAAGAAAACTGTTGCTTGGAAACTATGTCACTTTTTCACAAAGAAATTGCTACACACAACCGCATGACTCGAGCGAGTTCAAACTTGTACTGTACGCGGATCGCATGTTCGCGGTCTCCCGTCCAAGCCCTGCACCTCCAGTGTTGCTAGACCGGACGCTACGTTGCCAGTCTTATCATTTAATTTACAGACCTCGTATAAGTTTATTTCCCAAAATATAGTATGTTAAAAAAGCAAATACAAATATAGCACAAATGCTGATTTGTTTTCAGTAGAATAATAAACGTAAAAGAAACATAATACGAGACTTTCACATGATGCACATGAGTTATTTTATGTAACATGTTTTATAGGTCAAAGAATATCTTTGAATTGTCCTCTAAAACACGAAATAGATGGTTGGCAGTTTTTTTTATTATAAGTTTGATAACAAATTTAGTTTACAGCAACATGGTAGTAAATATCAAGTGAGCAAATATTATGAGAAGTACGAGCCCCTTCCCACTTTAGTTGGCCCTCTTCAAGATTTTTACCAAAATATGCCTTTATAAACTAAACATGACGAAATTTTTTACTCCTAAAACAATTTATTTTCTCAAAAACATTTTAGATACACTCTAGTCGTAAAAAATACATATTTGAAATTACTTAGACCTATAACTAATATAACTAATAGAACATCTGAACAAATAAACAATGTGCGAATAAATGCGCGAAGTTAACAAAGCAACAATTGAAAGATTACCATTGGGTAACATAACCTTTATTTTTTATTACGGCTGAAATTCTTTGTGGCATAGTGTTAACCAAGTTTTGGCAAAAATTTGGTGTAAAACAATCCCATATTTCTTGAAGCTTTAGTCTCAGTTCGGTGATTGTACGAGCAGGATGTTGTCGTAGCACCTTTTTGATCTCGTGCCACGAAGTTTCAATAGGTGACAGATCTGGACTGCTAGAAACCCATTTCAAAAGTGGTACATTATTTTCTTCCATCCATTTTATAGCCTTTTTGAGGTATGGCACGCTGCACCATCTTGCTGAAACACAAAATCTTGGCCGGATGTCAAACATTCTTCCATCACTGGTAAAAGCGATTCTTCTTAAATTGCCAAATATTTGTTTGTATCCACATTTCCATCAATAAAATGAAGTTTTCATACTCCTTTTGATGACATACTGCCCCAGACCATAATGGATGCTGGAAATTTCACTATTCTCTTCAGACAACATGGAATGCGACTGTCACGAACACAAAGTTCGAATCGGGCCTCATCACTCCATTTTATTGTACGCCATTGTTGAGGTGTACATTATCTATGTTCTTTAGCCCATCTAAGCCGATTTTTCTTTTGCAGTGGAGTTAATAGTGGCTTCTCCTTGGCCTACAAACAAGTTGTGCAAATTTATTGTTTTTACTTCACTTTTTTTTATAAGAAAACTTACCTTGCAAGTGATAAATCCCAGTTTGTGGGCCTCTCTATGAGTTGTGAACCTCGAAATTCTCCTTCTAACAGCGTCTCTCCACAGATCACTTAATTGTATATAATTGGCATGCCTGTTTTTCACGATTATTCTTCTTAATGCTCTTCGGTCGGCATTTGTGATATTACTTTTTTTCACATATCGTGGCTTAATATTATCTGAACCAGTTACGTTATATCTTTTAACAATATTTCTCACACTGTACCGCGATAAGTCTAACAAAGTTGCAATTTCTGAGTTTGATTTCCCAAAATTCAAAAATTTAATTATCAGTAACCGAATTTTCTCACTAATAACCTTTCCTCTACCCATTTTGAAAACCTTAACTACCCAAAACTATTTTAAAACGTATTCTGACTGATGTGATTAATAAAATAATTGACATGGCATTTATTTTTCACAGCCACCTATGCTTTATAGACTTACAGGTATTTTGCATTGTAATGAATATAGGTTTATATGCTGTAATTGCAACATGTGTCATTTTTATGCTGCAAATTTGATTAGGGAGTGATAAAGTTGTTGTTTTCTACTGTATATTATTAAAATATTCATTGTTAATATTTTAAACCTATAACACCCTGCTACATTTTTATTATTTGAGTTTGATAAGAAAAAGCTAAGATTTCAATAGTTGGGCCAAGTGAAGTGGGAAGGACCTCGTACATCAGAAGGATAGACGGTTTTATTTAACTATTCCACTAGCTTTCTTGTCATTTTCTCCTTATAAGGAAAATATATTTTATAAATAAACTTCATCGTACTCAGTGAGTTTATATTATGAATATACATACGGTACATGTAAGGCCAATAATTATAAATTTTACATTATGAGTCATTTTCTTTGTCTGGTACTACCAGTATAAGTAAGGCTAACTTTATTGAAGTTGTTATTTTCATACATGTTTTGAATGGCATACTCTTTTTTACTCCAAATTTAATTATTCTGTTAGTCACTTAAATATTATTACATTTTTATTTTGAGGTCAATTATGATCGATTGTTCAACCATCAACTACGAGGGATGTCTTTTAAGTTTTGCATATGGAAATAAAACAACACGGTAGGTAGTTTTAAATGACTTTACTGTTTTTCGAAGTATTCTCCACGAAGATTAATACACATCTGCATGCGCTCGAACCAATTTTCGAAGCACTTATTCCACTCGTTTGCTGGCATATCCAAAACGGCATTTTTGATTGCGTCAACTGCTTCTTCTGGTGACTGGAACCTTTGACCACGCAGTCTGTTTTTAATTTTCGGGAAATTAAAGAAATCGATAGGACTTAGATCGGGACTATATGGAGGATGGTCCGATAATTCCGCGGATGACTTTTGTTGTCTTTTCTTCACCTTGGAACGCTCAAACAGCCGACTGTTGTTTATTTTCTGGTTCATAACAGTAAATCCACGATTCATCACCACCAGCAATGCTGCACACATTTCTTCAGTTTCCGGAATTGAAACGGTCAAGCGTTTTTTGACACCAATTAACCCTGGCTGCTTTCTGCTCTTCAGTCAAAAGGTGGGGTATCCAACGAGAAACTAATTTTCTTACTCCTGATTCTTCATGTAAAATTTTTTGAACTGAGGTCTTTGAGATCTTCAAGGACGCCTCAGTATCGCGATATGTCACATGTCTATCTTCAATGAAGAGTTTGCGCACAGCATCGACGTTTTTCTGGGTGACTGCCGTTTTTGGGGCACTGACCCTGGGATCGTCGCTAAGACTCACCCATCCACGTTTGAATTCCATACCAACGCGAAATTGTCGACTGATGTGGCGCTTCGTTGCCGAAAACAGACAGTGACTCAGCAAGGCATTCTTGTTGCGATAATTGTCTCTGAAAGTTGTAATAAATTAAAATGTTCTCGGTTGAGTTTCACTTCACTTGGTGACACTTAAAAATTTACTGTAGTGAGAACACTGCACGTATTGTTGTGAAACTTTGAATTTAAGTTTACTAAAGAGTGAGGTTAACATTCAGTACTGACGTTCGATCCGCGCGGCCTACTATGTTTCTACATGCAAAACTTAAAAGACATACCTCGTACTGTAATATAAACTCTTTGTATTTTCTACTCTCCAGTTCAGTTAGCTATAAAAGCGTTTTTTTTTTGTTTTTCTAAACTGTTATTCATTGACATTGAGATTTTCAAAGAGAGCTATCGTTGTGTCTATTACTCTGAACATAGTGTTGTTAATGTCATTTCCATAATCATGTTATATGGTGTATGAGACTGAATACGGGCGCTAGAATCTATCGTGACAGATTCCTAAGGATAACCGCTACCAAATAATGAGCTTTAAAAGCTATAAAGCGAAAAGCACTAACGTGAAAATATTAAACCAAGCCGTTTCAAATTTCGCCCGCTATAATGGAAGCCTATGTCGAAGGATATCTTGAAGGAGATTGAAAGAATTTCCAGCTTAATGGGACTGGACGGCTTCCAAGCCACTAAGCAAATTCTCTTTTCTATATTACGCTGCAGAGCCAAGGCCGCCAAGGCATCTAGTGCAATTTCAACATGTATCCATCAAAAAGCAAGGCCTCGTTCATGTAACGGGTGTTTCAGAGAAACGTGGCAATATTTCTAAGGTGGAAAGTTTATTCAAAAATAACAAAATAAGTCCTATGACCGTAGATTCTGAAATACTCCATTACCAAGGACGCTGAAACAAAACATTGTCAAGATATTCCAATGGTGAGTTCAATGTGAAAGCTCGTTAACCTCAGCCTTTTTTTAAAATAGGGCTTAGCGTTTTTTATACGGATTTTAGCTGATATTCAAACCAGGTTTTCTTCGAGTAGTCAGACAAAAAGTTGTTAAGAAAGGACGCTCAAGTAGGTGATGCAAGTAATGAGCTAGTGGCATATAAAATGTTCCTTTTCTTCTATAAGTGCCCAAGTTTCCCTATTTATTGTTATTATTATTAAACAATAAATTTGAGTTGACTACAAGTACTATAAACTCAAACACTTAATAGATAATAGTGTACAGAGAAAAGAAATATAACAATTTGACAATCTTAGCACTTCTGAAGTAGACATATACAGAATGGGAACAATATGTTAAGCTCTGCGGTGTCTATCATAATTGTTTTTCAAACTGTTGACGGATGCCGAGTTCACTACATAAGATGGAAGACTGTTTCATGCATCGAAGACACGGTAGATAAAGCGCTGACGGGTAGAGGTCCTAAAAGCGTCCTTCTGCAATTTGAAATTATGGCCTCTGAGATCGTTCGTTGCCTGACGAAACAGATGCGATATGTCCACACCAAACAAATTATGCAGTGCTCTGGAAGTGATGATGAGATCTCCTCGCATTCTTCTATCAGCAAAAGCAGGCAGGTTATATAACTCGAGGCGGTCTTCATAACTTGGCGCCAAAAGGCATACGTGTAGCACGACGCTGAATGGCCTCTAATAAGCTGCTATCGCGAACAAGGTTTGAATCCCATACCGGAGCAGCAAACTCCAGTAGGGGTCGTACGAAAGTTGTGTACAAGAAGGAGGAGGTACTAACGGTGCAACCGCTAAATGATCTTTCCATCATATATAGCAACCGCTTTGCCTTAGAGGTTATGTTCTGAATGTGCTCCGACCAGGTGAGCCGGTCATTAACTGTCAGATCAAGATCTGTGTGAAGAAAAACAGTCTCTTAGGTACGTTAGCCAATCTTATATGTTATGTTAGGATTATTCTTTCCCAGGTGGAGAACGTAGCATTTCGAGAGATTTAAAGGCAGGAGCCAAAGTTCTGACCACTTTCTGATCAGCTTGAGGTTTTCTTGAAGCACAGATGAGTTCATGGCAGTGTTATAGACTTTAGTATCGTCTGCATAGATGGAACACATAGAAGAAAGTCGGGTGGCAAGGTCGTTTGTATAAAGAAGAAAAAGTATTGGCCCTTGCGCAGATCCTTGTGGAACTCCACTAGTAACCTGATGCATAGAAGAATAGGCGTCTCCAACACGGAAGGAGAAGGATCTAGCTTTAATCCACAACAACAAATTTCCCCTGGTTCCCAGATGTGCAGGAGCCTTTTATGCGGAACTCGATCGAAAGCTCTGGAAAAATCCAGATAAACCACGTCCACCGGTTCATTTGCGTCTAAAGATCTGGTCCAATTGTCGATGCAGTGTAATATGTTGGTGATAATTGATCTACTAGGAGTAAAACCATGTTGGTTGCTAGGCAGCAGGTTGTTCTTGAACGCAAATGTACTAATATGTATGTTTATAGCTGCTATGACGTCAGTATTGCGTATACAAAATTTTAAGCCAATATAATTCATCTTGGAAAAATAATTCTTCTGCATTTAAGCGTCACAGTTTGGACACCTCATACTTTGATAAGCGGATATTCCAGAACCCATGTTTATAGCGACTTTGATTGTTACTTTTTTATCTACTTCATGCCTTAGGAATATTGCTCCGTTTTTCTGAAGTTCACTTCACATGCATTTAAACACTCCCGGATCAGAATGATTACAGGAATCAAACGGGCTAAAGTGAAGAAGTTGTTTCGTAACAGTTAAAATTTGTTGGATAAGTTGTAAAACACCCTATCTATATGCCGTTGAGAAGCTTTTCGTTGAATTTGGATAAAAAATGATATTAGATACAGGGTGTACTTTTTTCTCACCATTTGATGATCGTATCTCTAAAACGAACCTTCGGACACAAAATTCAAGAAGACCATCATGCAGTGCCTAAAAAGTTCGAATGGAAAAGTTAAATTAGTTTTTGCTACTTGCACAGAAAGCTCCACAAGCTGTCTGAAACACTAGGATTCTATGAAACCCCTTCACGTTCACGTTTTCGCAGAAAAAAACTTGACGTAAACTTCCAACAGCTGTCTACATAACGACAAAAAAAATCATATACTTGCTCCGCCAATCTAGTCCGAATTCGTTGACCGATATCCACATTAAAACCCCATACATCTGATTTTCTATATTGATTTATTCCACCGCCAGCACGAACGCCACTGATGCGGATGCTGATTTCGCTCTTCTCCTAACGAGGGTAATATCCATTCCTCCAAATCTAAATTGTCCAATCAGAAGGGAAAATAATATGGGTAATTGGCGCTATTCAATTAATGCAAATTTGTGTGAACTCGCCGGTTTTGACGTGCTTTTTGTCAGAAGCTGACCCGAACTACGCGGCTCGGTTTCGAGCTAATTTACAGTTAAAGGGTTTGGAAGAGAATTTGTTTCCTGCACTCTAGCGAAGACTTTTGAGCCGTTGAAGTACGAGAGTTCTTCCAAATGCAGGGTATAAGAAATGTAGTCATGTTTGATTTTGTCGTAACTTATTCTCATGACAATACGGTATCTAGTTACATCTCAGATAATTCTTTCACTCGAAAATATAATGCTAGATTGGCCAGGGTTATCTAGAATACGTTATTATTAGGGGCTTAGATTTATATCTAAGCCCAGGTGTTTGTTTCTAATGATATAATATAGAATATTTTGAAGTTGTCTACTTAAATAAAAAAAATTTTAATTGGCATTTTTGTATGTTCTTTAATGAATCTATTATGATTGTTTTTTATTATTTAAAACAACTTTGATTTCGAGAGGTCATATTGGTAAAGGTTTATTCTTAATATATTTGCCTCAGTTGTGTTTTCAATGAATGATATTGACAATAATAACTTTCGGTTATGAATCACTTCCTACAACTCAGGGTAAAATCACCCTACAGCTGAGGCGTCTCTCACCCACGCGGGAAACAGCAGCAAAGTGTAATCTGTATATACAGGGTGGCGCTTCGAAAACGACGCATTTACTGGCAGCTCAGTCATTTTTTTGAAAAACGCTCACCCGTCGATTTTGTTTTCGAGAGGGACACAAGTTTGGCAAAAGATCACGTTAACATGTGCAGCCCCCTGGGCGGGGGTGACACCAACCCTAAAATCTTAAATGGAAAGGGGGTCGAGTGATACCTTATTTTAAAGGTCTATAATGATATAAAATTAATGTACTTCAATTCAATAGTTTTGAAGATTTATTGATTTAAAGCTTAAAGTAGACTTTAATAGGTACATCAGGTTAGTTTGTACTACTTTCAGAAGAAATTTGACTAAAAGAATTTACTTAATAAGTAAATGCTTTTCTTCACTACGCCCATGGTTCGTTTATCATTTTGTTGTTGAAAATAGCTATTAGAGCGTTTTTTTCTGGCAAAACAGTTATTTCTTGAGATAAGAAAATATCTCGTACTTATTTTAAATAGGAATTTAGTACACAGTTTGACCAAACCTTGTTGCTAAAATAACTTGTAACGCTTTATTACATAAATTAACCATGGTATTTTTCACAGCAGAAACAGTTGAAATTATCGAAATATTTTTCGGAAATAATCAGTGCGCTAACAAAATAGCAGAAATATTTAATGAGCGACATGAGAACAGTAACGTGCATCGAAAATATGTTCTAGAACTTGTAGCTAAATTTCGGGAACTAGGTCAGTCGCAAATAGAAAACGCAACATTGAAAATACCATAAGGAACGAAGCAATAGAAGTGGGGGTTTTAGAGCAAGTTTATGTAGATCCTACGTTAAGTAACAGGAACGCAATGATCCTTTTTCTTAAATCGTCATAACTGCCGATATTGGTCCGATTCTAATTCCAGAATTTATCATGAGGTTCATACACAGCAGCCACAAAAATTAAATGTTTGGGCTGGTATTTTGGCGATCATTTATTTGGTTCTTTTTTCTTACATGGAAATTTGACCGGTGAAATGTATTTGGAATTACTGGAAGACGCCATAGATCCTGCATTAACAGCCATAATTGAAAATCAGAATGATCGGCGGTACAATGCGAATAGGTTGATGTTCCAACAGGATGGTGCCCCACCACATTACGCATTACGTGTTCGACAATATTTAGATCGGAAGTTTCCAGATCGATGGATTAGTAAAAGAGGTGCCATTGAATGGCCCCCAAGATCGCCAGATTTATCACCTTTGGATTTCTGTATGTGGGGTCATTTAAAAAGCAAAATCTATGCTACTCAGACGACCTGCGACAAAGAATTGTAAATGAGTGCCTTCAAATTACTCCTCAAATATTGCAAAATGTGCGGCAACGTTTTGAGCAAAATCTTTGTTATTGTATGGAGAGTCATGGTGGCCATTTTCAACATTTACTTGCCTAACGGGTCAGTTCATTCTTCATTTTAAAATTACTTTGCTACCAAATGTATAAGCCTTAAATCAATAAATCTTCAAAACGACTGAACTGAAGTACATTAATTTTATATCATTATAAAGGGAATTGAAAGACCTTTAAAATAAGGTATCACTCGAACCCCCTTTCCATTTAAGATTTTGAGGGTGGTGTCACCCCCGCTTAGGGGGCTGCACGTGTTAACGTGATTTTTTGCCAAACTTGCGTCCCCCTCGAAAACAAAATCGACAGGGCTGAGCGTTTTTCCAAAAAAAAAACTCGGCTCCCAGTAAATGCGTCTGTTTCGTTTTCGATGCGCCACCCTGTATGTATAAATGTGAATGACTTACCAGTCTGTCAGCGTCATGTCGTGATACGGAGAGACGTAACAATTTGTACACTTATTGGTTGAAACCCGAGGAAGGCATCGTCCTATCCATGAAGTTATACACGGTATTCGAAGAGTATGGATAGATCAAAATGTCTCAAAAAATACGTTCCAAGGGTACAAAGTTGTAACGTTTGACAAGATTCATCCACTAGTGATCTTGAACGTGATCTTGACTACGACATTCAAGGTCATTTGAAGGTCAAGATTTATTTTTCCTGGTCCCTGTTTTCGACACTAGAAATTTTACGTTAAAGTTTGTTTCTAGCTGTCATTGACGCGAAATAAAAAGAGCAGGAAACTTCATGTTCGAGTATGTCCATGACCTTGACTATAATCATGAAGGTTATTCGAACACCAAATTATTTTTTAGCGGAAACTACTATTTTTAATTCTTAAATTGCAAATTGTGGATACTTTTAAGTTCAAGAGCATCCTTGCCAACGAACCTAACCATGACCTCCAATGTCATTTTAAAATCAGATACATATTCAAGTAAGCTACTTTCTTTTTACTCGATGATATAAAAAGCGCAACGTTGAAATTGGCATATAACGTTGGTTAGAAAATAACTATTTCATTACTTTCAATACTGCATTTCTTCCTCCAAAGCCAATCTCATTCACAGCAATGCGAACCGAATGACCTACCTTGACTTTGAGTAAAGTAGACCTCACTAACTGTATTTTACAGTCCGATTTTAATAATGGCAATACGTTTACTATACATGAAAATATGCTCTCATATGTGGTAAACGTGTAAAATCTTCCGGACTTCTCTCGCCAAACTGGACTAACGCTCACACCTTTCTTCTGTAATTTCTCTCAAAGACGTATAATCCCCATGTCCCATGGGAGTGCTAATGACATTTTGCAACATGCTCAAGGGTGATATTACCAAGTGTGCAGATGTAACGTATCGTCGCAAAAATCCCTCATGTGATTTATGATGGAATTTGGCAGCATCTTAGAACCATTACTTTATCAGCCGGAGACGGTTACTTCCTAATACCTTCCCCGCCTTCCGATCTTGGCGTAAAATGCGAATGCGGAATGCGGGGATAACCAACAGACATTTGCATCATTGTTTACCGGGGCAGTGTTGACCTTTAATCTAATATGTCTTTCTCGATTAATGAATAAGGGATGCAGTTTTTACATAGAATCTACAGGGTACTTTCTGGAACGAGAGACACTGGGAAGTAAATCTGCCTAATCGTGAAAAAAATAAATTGCATCATACCAGCAAAATGTATCAAATAATAATGTTTATTGCTAAACGACAAACAGTAACATAAATAAAGGTGGGATAAGTTGGCAGTCCTAATAAAGTTTAACTACTTGTACTTGGGTTCTAAGCCTTATAAATATTACATAAATTGGAGATTAACAAATTACATATTTGAGCCTTTTTGCCTATATCGGAGTCGAAAACGACAAATTCTGGTATATGGACAGTTTTAGGTTAGTAGCCCCAATTAGGAAAAAGCATTTAGTTAATTTATATCGTTTGAATCACTGAGTTCTTTTGGTCACTTTTCACAATTGCGAATATGTCTCACATCAAGTACCAGATGAATTGCAAGTCTGTGTTTACTTAGTTCACCAGTATGCAGGTCTTCTTTGATCACGGCAAATTACGTATTATAAAATTTTCGGATTTTTATATAAAAATGCCTTGACCTTCAAATGAACCTGAAAGTTATACCGCAGGGTCACGTTCGAGTTCATTACTAGACACCTCTTTTCTAATCTGACAACTTCGTTCTCCAGTATTTGTCTCTGGGAATAAATATGCCTATGTATCCATATTTTTGGAAGAATCGACCGGTAAATAAAATTTTGTATTCATCCAGCAAACTGTTTGCATGTGAACAATGTTAGATGAACGTTTTATCTGTTACTAGCTGGGATATTCAGGAAGCATTTGAACAAGCCGGAAACTAAGTCTGCAAGCAATTGTTCACTAAATAGCTTTACCTAATGCACATACAGTAATTTTTATCGTCAAGAAAGAGATGAGTAATCAGTTTTTCTCAGTGTACCTGTAATCGATAGATTCTACCCACTGTAGATTATCTTAAGCTGCGAGGCGATCACAGCTCGTAGCTGAGTACGTCAAAACCATCAACTCCATGATCAGCATCGGCGAGCGCTATCTCGGCACCTACACAATAACAAGATGGCCGACAGGGCGACGGTGCGTGTCTTGCTTGCAGATCTGACATCGCTCGTTGTACTAGACGGAAGTATATGGAATACGAATAATAGGGTCACTTGACGGTGAATGCTCTCTTTTCTTATACCCTATTTCACGAATATCCATCACGCTTTGACGTCTACTGAGGTGAACAGCTGATCAGCAAGTGAAAGCACAAAAGAAAATATGGCTCTGGCATTGATGGGGAATTTTTAAAGGTTACTAGATAATTATCTGTCATTCTATAGTGGATACTCGTGAAAAAGACTATACATCTGTCCCCCACTCAGAGGCTACCGATCTGCCAATCAACGTAAAAAATCGCAATCTGGCAGTTCTGATTGGAACATTAGCGCTGGAACACAGGTCAACATTTGATCTAAGAGTTCACTTAACCTCATAGCTGGACCACAAGTCGAGATCGGTGCAAGGTCGTTTCAAGGTCAGATTTAGAAAGAATATTCAAATGATTTGGAAAAGACTTTATATTGTAGTTTATCTAGGTCGCTAAAAACAGATTTGGAGCCGTTCTGTCTTGCCCAACGAGTTTGTTCAAGATCAGATTAGGCTTATTTCAAGGTAATGGTTGAATCTACTCTAGAACTTCCACTTACGGTTCTTGTAGGACTGTGATTTCGAATGTAACGTTTGTTCACCCAGCGAGGTCATCTAGAGGTTATTTCAAGGTCATTTCAATGTTTGTCCGAATTCATTTGAAGATTATCTCACGTACGTTTTCGAGGTCATCCAGAGTTTTTCAAGACAAACTTAAGTTATTTCAAGGACGTCTGTAGAAATATTTGAATCTATCTGGAATCACATTTCGAAGAACCACTCATTCACGTCAGTCCATCTGACTGTCGATAACTTGGAAAGTACTACTCGGAGTTTGATGAAATTTTCACACAACCAAAAATCGTTGCAGTTTTTTTAATCGGCCCAGTGACGGCGGACCTGTGGGTTAAAGACGATAAGAATGGAAATTGGTCAAACAGCGTTATTTGACGTTTCAGATGTTCATAGCCATTTTAAGCATCCTTTGTTGTTGTTAACAATTGCGGGTTGTTGGGGTATGCGACCTATATCTCAGATTTCTAATGTTGGTAGACTTATACGCCTTCAGCTCCGCACCATTTCACTCATCACAGTATTACCAGTCTATTTACGATTAAAACTGGTCGGAAAGCTTGAGCGAAAGCGTATCCTGTCTCTAAAGCTCATTTTAGAGCGAGGGGTAGCATATTTTCTAAGTAAACCAAATCCAAAGTTGTACAGAAAGGCATGCTAAGTAAGCAAATTTCAATTGCATGACCCTGTTTGACTAACTTGATCCATGTTTTTCTGTTATACATGTTCATAGCCAAATTTCTACCTACTTTCCGTCATTCTTTTATTTAGATATTTTTCAGAATAATATGAATGTGAGCTAAATTCAGTTGCAGAATCTACAGTCTGAGTTTTTGGTTTTTCCAAATTGTACCAAGCAAAAAACTAGTCAATTCGAGTTTGCGGGTTGCTGAACTGGGAGAGTTTACAACCCATTTCTGGTTTTCATGAGTGACCTTACTTCTCGTAGACTGTATTCTTTGGCAGATCTGATATGGCTCATTGTACTAAGCGACGGTTTGGTTCAGCATCAGGCCATGCACCGTCTGCCATGTCCTACGCCTGCCTTACCACACTGGAATCCCTTATAGGGTCGATCATACAGATTTGCATCGATTGTTATAGGTGTAAAGTCCGTTCGTGCGGATCCGTCTATTGATGTAGATTTGCGGTAAAGAGAAAATCAGCTTACATATGTTGGCGTTCAGATCCAGAAAGATTCCTCGAAATCCCAATTATTCAAAACAAGGCTAGATAATGAATATCACCATTTGTCAATCCGCAGCTAGATGAAGTTTTCATGCTTAGAATATAGGCAGACTTGTATATAAGGCCAAGGAGGGCCGCTCACAGAGTGTGATAAATTTAGAAGACATAGACATGGGGAGATATAGCCATGACTGTGACGTGGGTTTGATCTGGGTTTAGCAGACTCGCTAGTGTGGAGGCTTGAATGATAACACAAAGAAAACACTCAAGTGTATTAACAAAACGCCGTGCCAATAAAGGTACAACGAAATGAAGTGGGTACTTACTTTTTGGCGCAGGAAGAGAGATTGACCCTTGGTGACCCCAGGTCAGGACTAATCACACGTGGCGGACCATCTAGTTTTTATAAACCGATAGAACCCCTACCCGCAGCAAACGGTACACCTTTGTAGATTATACATTAATTATACACGATGTGCACATTTCTCAGCGGATATGGTTTAGGGCATCTATTGACCTATATGGCGCTTATGTGGCGCGTCTATGGCGCTACAGGGTGCTCAGACGGGGCAAGACTGAAGAACAGTCAAAAGCATTTTTTTTGCTGCAAAAATAAAATTTTACCACCATTCTATGGTTATTTAATGTTATTTGCGGCGTACACATTCTTAGCACCATTTTTTTAACCCACCAGTTCGGAAAATCTAGAGATACCCATTCTAGTCATAGCTTTAAATGGAAAACTATGCAAATTCCCACAGGAAAGCACGAAGCAGTTAGTTGCCAGTTTAAAGGCAGAATGAGAATCCGTGAACATTTTTGGTGAATCCCACTATGAAATCCTGGTAATAAGACCAGTACACATTAAAATAGAAATTCGTCAAAACGTTATCAAATTGTCAATTGAAGCTTCAGATATTTTTTTCGTTGTTTTGATCATTTACAGTTTCGAAAACGTTCAGCACTTTGCAGTGAGTGCCACATCCGACATGTATTCAAATTATTCTATAGGAGCCAGAACTCCATAAAATTTGAATTTCAACCAGGAAAGCTTACTACTGCTACTTGTAGATTTTGAGGATTTGGTCCCCTTGAAACAAACAGGTAACCCCCGCTCTTCATAAAGATTTGGGGCTCTTGCAGATGATTGGCACTCGCTGCCAAAAATTCTTCACTAGCAGCCTTAAGCGGTACTTGAGAAATTTCCTTCAATTACAGCCAGTAAATATAACGTACAAGAGAGACGCCTAAATACCTTGCTGATTTGAATTGGGCACCCTACAGTGACGGTTGCTCCGACGGAAGTGGGAGTAGGTAGATTCGAGAGAGTGATACATTCACTGCTTGTCACTGTTAGGTGTGCACCTGTGCACTATCGCGAGCTGATATCATTCAATGTCCAAAACAGGTAGTGCGTGTAAACAAAGTTCCAGCTCCTTGGTTGGATGATAATATTAAACTTCAAGCAGAGAGCTGAAGCTTTGTCAAAGTTCAAACGTGATCGTACATCGGTCTCTTGGCGACAGTATACATATGTCAGAAATCATGCATTAACGCTCGTGCGGAGAGGAAAAAGAGATTATTTACAAGCTGTTCAAAATCAGGATATAAAAAAGCTCTATAAAACCCTAAAGACTTTCAAAGTGCAATCTCAGAAAGATTCTACAATTCCCGTGAGCTTCAGATCCGTATAAAATAAATGAGGCATTCATTTCAGTTTTCGAGAATAGTGATTTGGGTTGTGCTGATAAAATGGCATATTACCGAGCTAATAAAAATAACTCAAAATCCAAGTTTCAATTCAACAAAGTGACGATTGACACCGTAGTTAAAATTACACATAAAATAAAATCAAATTCTAATGGTTCAGATGGAATAACTTTGCATATGGTACTACTATGTCTACCAGAAATCGATGTGTACTTAACACATATGATCAACTGTTTTTTAGAGAGGGGATATTTCCCCAATCAGTGGAAACGTGTTATAGTTGTTCCGCTACCTAAGAGTTCTGATCCTACTAACTGAGTCCGATCAGTCTGCTGCCTGTCTGTTTCTAAAGTATTGGAACGCGTTGTTTACGAGCAGCTCTGCGCCTACTTACAGGTATATTCTAACAAAATTATTCCATCTAAACAATCTGGATTTTGACAAGGTTCTAGTACAGCTTCGGTACTCTGCGATTTAACAGACAATATAACAATGGCGCTTGATAACCAAAAAACAGTAGCTCTCATATTTCTTGACTTTACTAAAGCATTAATCACTCACTTCTTGTGTCTAAATGTAGTTATTATGGATTTTCTGAAAAACCTCTTTCGTTTATTCAAACATACCTTGAGAATCGGTTTCAAAAAGTTCGTCTAAATCAACAGTAATCTACCGAAAAAATTTGTTCTGGTGTACCACAGTGATCAGTGATCAGACCCCTATTGTTTTAATTATATATCTTAGATTTAGAAACAGAGGTAAAATCACGCAGCGTACAATTTTTTGCAGACGATACTCAAATTTTCTATTCATTTAGGTGTAATGACTTGGAAACAGCGTATAATAAAATTAATCGTGATCTTGTCCAAATTTAAAAGTTCAGTAGTAGTCATAATCTTCGTTTGAACCCTTTGAAGACAAATATGTCGGTATACGCATATAGAACAAAAAATAATACTTTCAAAAACGGCATAGTCATACTTTTAAAAGGAAATAAATTGGTTCCTGTGGATCATTCGAAGAACCTAGGTATTATAATGGATGATGACCTAAAATTTGTTGTACTCGTAAACTATCTAATTTCTCAGTTCTCCGCTATTCTCAGAGTTTTATTTGCAAATAAGGCTATATTACATAAATCTAAATTGTGTGAATCTTTCTTGTTTTCAAAGATATCGTATTGCTTAGTGGTTTACTGTCCCTCTTTAGGTATTATAACAAAAAGTATTCAAAATATTATGAGTACATGTTGCAGACTTTTAAATGGTCTCAGAAAGTATGATCATATATCGAATGCCATAAATGAACTCAAATGGATGAAAATTGATTAAATGTATAAGTACCAGCTCCTAAATCTGACTCATAAGGTTCTTTATTCAAAAACACCGTCATATTTAATAAACAAATTCATACATAGGGGGAATATGCATGGCATTAATATTAGATATAGAGAGACTTTTTCAATTCCACGCCACACCACACCTTTATTTCAGAATACATATATTTACAATGCGATCAAATCATACAATTCTTTAGACCGCAGTTTATAAGAAACCAATCCGTTACCCAAATTCAAGAGAAAAGTGAAACAAGTTCTACTTGATCTGTTGTAGCCCATAGGTGGCCTCATATTTTCCTTATGCCTTTACTTAGATTATACTTTATTCTGTCGTTATTGTATACAGGTATTAATTTTCAACAAATTCTGTCTTTTTTAAATCTCGTATTGTTAAGGGGGTTAGATATATTATCTAAATCTTGCCTCCTGTAAGAATATTACAAATAAAAGACGTTAATTATTATTATTATAATTGGGCCATACTTCTTCGAAATTATTAATGAGAGGATCTGTGAGATGTATGGTTCCAGCAGGACGGTGCCACGATGCATACAGCGCGCGCATTATTTCCTTTTTTGCGGCAATAGTTCCTGGACGCCTTATTTCTTTAAGAGGCGATCTGCAGTGGCCAGCCCAGTCGCCTGATTTGGCCCCCTGCGATTTTTTATAGGGATATCTAAAAGCACAGGTGTCCAGCGATCATCCCACGACTCTGGCTGACCTGAAAAATAATATCGGTAAGGCTATCGCCGACATACCTAACGATATGCTGGACAGAGGTGTCCTACACTTCAGAATTAACACAGTGCATTCAAAATAATGGACGTCATTTACCTGAAATCATATTTAAAACTGTGTAGAGTCAAACTTGAAATGATGTAAGTGATGATTTAAAAATAATTAAATTGATATTTAACTCCTTGTTTTATTGAATTTCTAAATCAACAAGTTCCTGTGCCGCACCCTGTACTAACGAAAAGTGCCAATGCAGATGCTAAATGTGTATTTCCGTATCTCATATTTAAATCAATACACCCAGAGGAGCCCACGTGAGCTTAGAACCAAACAGAATAATTAATGAGTATATACTTGGGGTTTTGCGTTTAATTTGTGGAATAAATTTTCTGAGCTGGGAGCTTTTCACGTCAAAACGAATTCGCTAAGCCCGTTTCTGTGCTTTCGCCCCTCTGAGCAGGATAATAAATTACTTGATTGCGTTCTCTGCGCTCTAATACTTACAAATTCTTCTGTCGTAGCGATAATTGCAGCTAGAAAGTTTCAATGAGACAAGTTTTTAAAAAGTACTGGTAAATCTTGAATCATCTGTTGATTTAGAGTTCCGCAAAGCTTTGCTGGTACATTGGATTGTGCACCATATGGCCCAGGCTACAGAGAAGAAAAATAGGTATTGCATGTAAAAAAGCTTAGCGTATATCTGAAAGTTTTAAATGGGATGGGGGTTTTTCTGATGAAAAATACATAAAAAGATACAGACAGATATGCGTTGTTTTACATAAACAATGGGAAAAGCTCAAAACTAAGTGTTTTGCTTGTATAATTCTCAAATCAAATATTGTAACTCAAAAAGACCTTTAATTCCATTTTTCAAGAAAATTATTGTTAAAGATGACGTTAAAGAAATAGCAATTTTATAGTTATAAAGAAATTAAATTGAAAAATAAAGAAGTTATTGTAAATGTTTATAACTGTCAAAATAGCTATTTTTTAACATCATTTTCAACAATTTTGAAACAAATAATTCTCTTCGGCTTACCAACTATTTATAACATTTAATAAGGAAATTATACGAGTACAAGCAAAATACTGAATTTTGGGCTTTTTCCATTGTTTATAAAGAAACGACGCACATCTGGCTGATTCTTTTTATGTACATATTTGTCATAAGATTTCCAGGTACCCGCTGAACTTTTTCTAACCTTTTTTTATCTAGCCTGGACTAAAGATATAGATAGTTTATAAAGAAGCAAAAGAAAAGTAATTCTGTGGAAACTTAGATGAAAAACAAACGACAACCGTGGCCCCAATGTAATAAAGGAATACATTTACCAACAATCCCTATATAGTTAAATTCTACATAAAGGCAGTGATTCTTGACGACATCAATACATACATAGCTTAACATTATGTGGAATCAAAAGCACTACTTATCTAGCAGATCCCAAAGTAAACAAACATTTCCTTAGAAACCCTTGGTGCCTTGCCTTTCAAGGCATTGAACAGATAATGTGGCATGCCAAATAAATGCATTCAGAATGATAAATGTCGGAAATGGGAAAGCAGTAGACTTCAGTAGCGTCTCAGTACCTGCCCTGTGCTAGGAGAAAAATTTGATGCAATTTAGTTCTGCGAAAGTGCCCTTCATCTTGGCTGGTCGGTGTCCACATCACCGTCTAGACTTGATCTGACGCGAACACATGTCGTCGATAGCGGCAGCTGTTGGGATAAATCTACGGTTTTTTGTTTAGGGCTAAGAGGTACTTCCTTCAGATAGGGCCTAGCCTCGAGCAGTGCTCACATGTTTGGGGTGCTGCCGCTCCTACTATGCAGGGTGTCCCGAAAAAAGTGTGCAATATTCTAACAGCGGTTTCTAGAGCTTAAAATAGGAAGAAAAGTTTTTATAAACATAGGTCGAGAAGCGTCCCCTAAAGGCGATACGATCTTTTAAAGGGGCTCCCCTGAAGATGGTTTTTCTTTAATAATTCCGAAACGTGTTGAGATAAAGACATAAAATTTGATATCCCAGCCTAGTTCTTTATGCTGGATTTAAAAATATTAACAATTTTAGACAGTCTGGTTTGGAAGCGTATGTAACAGGGACGGACTCAGGTTATTTTAGCCCCAAAATTTTTGTGTGATTCTATTTTTCAAATTTAATTCTAGAATTTGAAGATTTGGGGTTTTCTACATAAAAAAGGTACTCTCATTGAATATCGATGAATTGTGCCATTTCTGAATAAAATCAAACTAATAAATTTGTCAAATGATAGGAAATGTACTGCGAATTTAAATGAATTGTTGATTATACATAGTTAGCCATGACTGCAAACAAAAGTTGTTTTGATTTGTTATGGCGTTAAGCTAAAATTGTTAGCAGTGTAAAATTACTAGATTAAAATAAAAATTTTTATTAAATCAATTTAAAATGCCAAGATTTACAGACAGAGAACTGACTGACATGCATTTTGTGTACGGGTTTTGCAATCGCAGTTCATTGGCAGCCGTAAGAGAATATCAAAGAAGATTTCCCAATCGCATAGTACCTGGACGTCGAATCTTACTGACATTCACCGGAATTTGTCAAACCATGGAAGTTTTCAGCGTACGCAGGGCTCAGGAAGGCCACTGGGAAATCATCTTACGGATATTGCTTTAAATATGTTTGAAAATAATCCGCAAATAAGCATACGAAATGTTTCAGAAATTACGGATATACCTAGACCAATAGTAGAAAAAATGTATGAATACCTATTTGATAGTTATCCTAAAAATAATAATTTTAGATAGGAAGAATGACAAGAATGCAAGGATTACATCCTTATCATTTTAAGCGGGAGCAGCATGTAACCGACGCAGATTTTTTACCACGAATCGTGTTTTGCCAGTGGATATTAGCAAATGAAAACACTATTCCTAGAATATTATGGTCGGATGAGTCAATATTTACTAGGAATGGTAATTTCCATAACTTGCATCACTGGTCAGATGAAAATCCAAAAGTTGTTCGCCGTACAAATTTCCAACATAGATTTTCATTGAACTTACGGGCAGGAGTAATTGGGGATCAAGTAACTGGGCATGTGTACTTCCCAATCGTCTTAATTCAGAAGTGTATCTGAACTTTCTTCAGAATGAGCTCATGGATATATTACCATTGGATGTGCGCCAGCAGTTTCAAGAAAATATGTTTTTTCAACACGATGGCGCCCCTGCACATTTTGGACGCAATGTTCGAAATTGGTTAAGTATCAATTTTCCAGACAGGTGGTTAGGCCGAGGAGGTACTATAGCGTGGCCGGCACGTTCACCTGACCTAAATCCATTGGATTTATATTTTTGGGGGTCATTAAAAGACCTAGTTTACACGACTGAAGTAAATACTCAAGAAGATTTACTTCAAAGAATCCATCAGGCTGCAAATGAAATAAGAACAAAAATGTTTTCTACTTTTTGGGCTACGCAATCATTAGTTCGTCGAGCGAGGCTCTGTATCCAACAAAATGGGAATTTATTTGAACACTTATTGTAAAGCTAGCTTTAAGTATATCCAACTCTATGTTTTCTTTTTTAAACAAATTTCAATTTCGTTCGTAGAAAAAATTTATTTCTTTTGTTTTTGTCTAAATGTTAGCTATGTTACAATAGAAATATGTATTTATGTAATATTTACCATTAATTAAATTAGGTATTCGTTGCATGGCTAATTATTCAACAATTCATTTAAATTCGCAGTACATTTCCTATCATGTGACAATTTTTTTAGTTTGATTTTATTCAAAAACGGCACAATTTATCGATATTGAATAAGGGTACATTTTTTATGTAGAAAACCCTAAATTTTCAAATTCAAAAATTGAATTTCAAAAATAGTATCACACAAAAATTTTGGGGCTAAAATAACCTGAGTCCGTCCCTGTTACATAAGCTTCTAAACAAAACTGTCTAAAGTTAAATCCAGCATAAAAAACTAGGCTAGAATACTATATTTTGTCCTTATCTCAACACGTTTCGGAAATATTAAGGAAAAACCATCTTCAGGGGAGCCGATTTAAAGGACCGTAGCACCCTTAGGGGACGTTTGTCGAGCTATGCTTATATAAACTTTTCTTTCTATTTTAAGCTCTAGAAACCGCTGGTAGAATATTGCACACTTTTTTCGGGACACACTGTATTATCCACGCTCAATGCCGTTCAAAGGAAAATGCATATCTAAGATAGCTAGAACTCTAGTAGAGAGCAAGAGGAATGAGCAGGAACAGTGCCACTACTACCACAGTATAGCAAGCTGAGACCATGGGAAAAACACCCCACAACTACGACGTAATCTGTTTGTTATATGGACAAGAAGTTGCTGTTGCAGAGGTTTTTTAATGGAGTAGAACCCTGCATTCACTGTAAAGAGCGGTGAGTGCAGCAATCACGTTTTCCTCTGCACAAAAAGTTCTACTACTGCTACTATACGGTGAACAAAGGAAAGTCCTAGGTTTAAAAACATGCTGTACTATGGACATTGTTGCCGTTCTGATCAAAATACCAGGATCCACCACTGGCAGACATAACCAATGGAAGGCATACTGCATTGAAAAACGGATATAAATGAATCCGTTTCATATAAGATGGATGCATTTCTCCAAGTTTCGTAGGAAATACTCGGCTCGGAGGCAATTATTTTTCTGGTAGATAAGACCCGGTTGGAAATGTACAAAGGAGGGTAGTCGGTCTATGATGTCTATAACTTTTGATAAGCTGTTCGTATACGACTACAGTGGAGGTAACTACATACTAGCAGCAGGGATGCTTGGTTTAGCGATTTGTAGCCAAACTCGTGATTTTTGATATGCCTCGGTGACTTTGCGAATAAAGATTTGTTAGCGATTTTGAGGAATATTTTTGGCTACACTGGTGATTACATTATGCTGCGCCATCTATTGAGTCAACGTACAAAGCAATTAGCAGCCCTGTTGTCGAAAATATAGCTAAATTAAACCTTAAACAAGAATTTTTGTGATATCTTAAAATTTTAAAAAGTTCTCCTGTTTCCATGTTATGACATCATCATCACTGACTCAGCTTGGACCAAAAAAAGGGTTATATCATCTGTATCTGTTGTCCGTTTCCTCAGTCATGTTTCTCTAGTGGATGGATATACAGTAACGGACAAAAGTGTATATGGTGCTGTATTTCTTTTTTAACTTGTTTTATTAATCCACCAACCTGTATACGTAATTTGTTATAGCTTAAAACTCATTTATACATAAATAAATTCATTAGACTCCCTTCAATGAAAAATTAATTGAAAAAAAACTGGAACTATGAAGGACAAAAATGTATAGACAAAGCAAGACAATTATAGGAAAAAGAATCAAAGTTCATTGAATTATAGAAAACCAACCATGTTTGTGTTAATATCTTGTAGCATAACCATTATTATCAATCACTGCCTGGCATCGTCTCGCCATATATTGTAGAAGATTCATGATAAAATTAATCAATCTGTCTTCACTTTTGCTCTAAAGCGGCAGAAAGTCCATCCTTGTTTGAATAATTTTTATCTCGTATCTGCTTATCTAAGTATTCCCATATAGTATCCCATATAGGGTAACATGACATGCTTTAGAATGTCTGTGTATACAAACTTATACATAATGCCATCTATTCTATGTAAAGGTCCCATCCCAAACACCGAAAAGCACCCGCAAACCATAACAGACCCGCCTCCATGTTTGACAGTGGGCAAAGTGTACTTGGGGTTCAGTCTTTGTCCACTAGGATGTCTAACGTAATGAACGCCATCTGATCCAAACATATTGAACTTGGATTCGATACTGAAACATACCCTCTTCCAGTCACAGATTCTCCAATCAAGATGCAACCGTGCAAATTGTAATCGGTCCTTACGGTTTTTTCTCGCGATTAGCGGCTTCTTACTTGCAAACAGCTCCAAATCATTTAATCTTCTACTTATAGGTTTCGTAGAAACACTGACAATGCCTTTTGTTTCGATTTCGGCTTTTATTTGTCTTGGGGTTTTAAACGGATCTTTGGACGAAATTACTTTTATTAATCTAACTGATCTAGCATTTAGCTTTCTAGGCCGACCACTTCTCTTAGAGGCTTCCAAGATACCTTTTTGTTTATACAGGATGTCCGCAAAGTTGGGGTTTTCCTTTACACGACGTGTAGATTTTGAAAAAATAAGCAATTTTTCTTAGTACCATATACACCAATGTCTTAAGGGAACCGAGATAAAAGGCTCTGCAACATCAAAAATATCTGAATACCGTCCTGTAGCCGCGACATCCCCGAGTGGTACTAGGACACTAGCTCAACCCGACGACAGAACTGGGTCGGGGTCAGTGTGTCAGGTCAGTATGCAACCTTCAACCGACGGTTACGGTCACACGTGTAGAGGTAATCGCGTAGACGAGAATCCCTCAACAAGCACTAGAGACGTGGCTAGAGAAGTGCAAGTATCAAAAACTAAAGTGTGGCAAACGCTGCGTGAAAAGGGGCTGTATCCGTTTCACGTCCAACGTGTACAAGCCCTTCAACCTGACGATTTTCCAGCAAGAGTGTGGTTTTGTGAGTGGTTGTTGCATCAACATGACAATAATCCGAACTTTTTGAAGTGCATATTGGTGACAGACGAATCTACGTTCACGCGTAATGGGGTGAATAACTTTCGCAACACTCATGTTTGGTCAGTAGAAAATCCGCACGCTGTTCGTCGGGCACATTTTCAACAAACATTTTCGGTGAATGTTTGGGCTGGCATGGTGAACAATATGCTCACTTGACCATTTATTCTCCCAAATCGATTGGACGGGATGCAATACCTAGACTTTTTACGCAACATTTTGCCTGCCTTGTTTGCCTGCGTCTGCTCGGTAGCGCATCAGCTGATTTCATTTTCTGTTGGAGCGGTATGATTTCGGACAGAGACGTACTTAGCCCTTCTTCGTCAGAGTGAGTACTTTTTCCCTTATTTTTTTTTACTTGGTCGCCCTCGTTTCACTACACATTACCTTTGTTATTTCAAGGGTAGTTGTTTCTGAAAAGGAAAACCCCAACTATGCGGACACCCTGTATTTGTTCAATATTGCCTTACGCTCCAGCTTCAAATGTTTGGCAATGTCGACTTGACATTGACCATTTTTGTATAACTCAATGATCTTAGTTTTCACATCGAAAGAAATTTCTGGACCACGCGGCATGGTCTTAAAATCACTCAACTTATTCCACAATACTTGGTTAACACAAACTACTAATCTTCTTTTGACACGAAACTGTACTAAACTAATGTTGAAAAGAATTTGTCTACATATTTTTGTCCCTCACAAAGAAGTGCGTATATTCAGACTTGTATCGTGTTCATTGCAGATAATGTAAAAACAAGGAACTTAGTTTTTCTACTAATAACGCATTTGTTTATGGAGCAATGAAGTATGAATTCGTCTATAATATTCATATTTGTCTATTACTGTATTTAATTCCATCTATGAAACCGGGGTAAGGCAAATTTTCTTTTTTCATCCCGACCAGCAATCCGCCATCGCAAAAGGGTACCCAAATGCATTCATCAAAACTTCTTTAATTATCGGCAATCAGTTGCATGAAAATCCACCTGCTAATTTAGCTGTCAGATAACAAAATATTTTTTTTTCAATAAACATAAATGGTTTTTGCACGGTGGGAATGTGATTCAATTTCTGTATTAACTATATGGTATAAAAAAAAACAAATCCTGGATTCTGCACTGAAAACATTGATCAATCCATGCAAAACTGGGAACTGATGAAAACAATCATCGTAATGTATGCTATCAGTGAAGTCAATCTTGAAAATCCATTGTTTTGTCAAATATACCATATTTTTAATCACTTGTACTGTGTACTGTTACTTTACCCAGAGGTCCGGGCAATGTAAAAAGCTTGCACCTTTCTGATTTAAATTATGTATCTATGATAACTGCAACTAACTGAGAATTATTGCTTACTATTTGAAGAGTGATGAATTATTTTACACATTTTTCGTAAGTTTATAATAGTAAGCAGTCGTGTAGTGATAGCAGGGAGCTTTAGAACAGAATCAAACAAGAAATCAGCTTCCAGTACCGCTTTTGTTTATTTTACTGTATAAGCAGAAACCTCTATTACATGTACACCACTACTAGTCGTACAATTTTTTCCATTAAATTATTATAGTTTGTTACAAATTAATTTCCATATTTTTTGCCATTCCAGTTTTAATTTAAATAGGACATTTAGGAGAGTGCATAATAATATGAATATATATGTATACAAAAGCTGCGCTAGTACAAATATGCAAGCCGAGCCATTTACGTTAAAATTATGAAAACTATGTGGTGTTTATCCAAACATATTAATTCGTCGCTATGGTTACTGCTTCGGTGGAACCTGCAATGTTGCACTTTGTTATGTCCGATAGAGGTGGAAATGCAAACTATGTGCCCCTGTTAGTATTGAATGATGCTAGTCAATTAATATAATAAGATTAAGGGCCGATTTCACCAACATTAATATTATGGACCAATGGGAAAATACCTTATCGAAATTCAATTTGACAGAAGCTGTCAAAGGTCTCAGAATATCAGCGATTTCTATTAAAATATTGAATAAAATCGTGAAAATTCGACTGTATTATAAACAAGACCACTTCTTTATTCCAACATGATGCTTTTGTACAGAGAAAACAGGTCAACTTTCATGTATTTTGATTTGTGTTATAAATTTACATTTAACAGTCAGTTATCCTCAAGAGCCAATGGGAATGCGGCAAATAATAGGTCGATTTTCTAGCTGTTACATTTTGGCAGGAGATTTGGACGTTTGTTAATGCATGGCAATCTCGAATTTAAGTTAAGTTAAGTATACTGTTATCATTACATACCTTGAATAGTGTGGATTTCTCTGTATTTTGCAAGAAAATAGAATATAAAATACATTCCATCCAATTCCTCATCTTCCTTTAGATCATAATAGTAATCATTTATTAATTTACCGGTTAATAAATTTCTTCAAAGCAATAAAAACATTGTCCTCTCCATCCAAAAACACAGATAATATGGATATAGACAAAAAATTATGAAAAATGTCTCACAAATAATGTCTTTTAAGTCCAAAAATCATAAAAACTATTAATGTTTATTGTTTGATTGCCTTTTTCACTGGTGGAGTGGGGTTATTTATCTGTCACTCGCAGGGTTGCCACGTCTAACAACGATCATGTCCCGTGGTGAAGGGTGCGCCATGAATCTTTTATATTTGCTGCTTTCGAATTTAAAATAGAAATACAGACATCGTACTTATGATAGTTGGAGCTGGACTGATAACACTTCTTGAAGAATATTTGAAAAATGTGAACACCGTCATGGTCTGTTGTCAAATTGCAAATGAAGTATCTGAGAATTCTTATATATAGGTACAGTGGACCTTCGTCATAGTTTACTATCCTGATTATGATCATTTTTAGCAGATGTGTTGTATCATCAAATTGATGAACAAATATATGAAAGCTCTTATACAGGGTGTTCCATAATTGTTGCGACAAAATGATAGGGATTGTAGAGGGCATAAAAATATGCAACTTTGCCTTATAAACCCCTGTTCGTAAATATGCCGTTTGAGCACTACCGCTAATTTTACCTTAAGGGCTAATAGGAGAAACAAAAAATTCACCAGCTGCAAAATGTTCGTCTAGCACATTTCATGGTCTCGCCGGTTTGTAAAAAAAAGCCTGCTGCACTCTTTCTGACACAGTCCGGATCGAAAGATGACGATACTCGTGAAATGTATTGATACTTCTAAATATAGGATCCTATCGAACATCTGTACTGTCAAGATGTATAACCCGAGGTAGCGACGGAGCTATTTTGCGGCGTCATGGAAATAATTTTAAATTTTCATTTGCATTTGTGTGCAACGATTTTGGGAAAAATTCCACGAATACTCTTATAAAGCATAGTAGAGTATATTTCAACAGTTGGCGGAGCTTACTCCACTGGGACCAGGGGGGTGAAACGGGATATTAATCCACAATCTGGCAACCATGTCGCATCCTCACAAAATGGCCGCTGACAACCATACAAGTCACCGTGTTGTCATTCAATAGCATGGAATTAAACCTTCTTCAGAGTATATGTTATGTGACTGGGACCAAGGGTTGACAGATCCCACACATGTGTCACTCGATGAGTCTTGTAATGCAATAATCAGCTGTATTCAAATAATGTCTAATATAAATTTGTAGTTTTTTTGCAGGTTTTAGGTTTGCTGGTAGCTTTAAGGCATATATTTGGGAATTTCTTAATCGCTGTGAATATAGTGTGGATGTTTGTTCAGTTCCTGAACAACGAAAAATATTCAACTTTATGGATGTGTGGATATCAAAAGACCTGAATGGTTTTGTGGGAATATCAATCTAAGGTGCCATAATGGTTCTGATGAACGGCAAGTAAATGAATGAGTGTTTGGAAACGAGCAATATCTTTTGGTAGAGCCTGTCATCAAGTAGGTGGTTAATGGCTATCTGCAAGAGGTTTATAGGGAAAAAAACACGGGAGGTGATGTTAAATCAGTAAAATTGCAAACTATGATTGAATTATATGTAATTTCTTAATATTCAATAAGCTGGTGATGTTTCAATGACAAGATTTCATCTCATACTTTGACAGTATTTTGTTTTCAACATTTCATAGCTATTGGTTGCTACAATCTGTTGATTGGAACTTTAAGCTCATTCGTTGTATTTAACGGACTGTTACCATATAGGTGGAGAATAATGGACTGTTGATTTGACAACCTTGGTGAAACTCACCCTAAATGTGGCTACATAAATGTCCAAAAGCAGACTCTCCTTAAGACGTAGCAAAAGCATTGTACATGACAACCTAGTAGAAACAAATTGATTTAATATGAAAGTTGACATGACATAGAGCATACTCTCATTATGAGATTGTAACCAAAAAAACTCCTCCAGATTTTGATAAGGTCCAAAACTACAATACGACCAGTTAGTCGATTTGATAGATCTTTTTCTTGCAATATTTCCAAAGCATACGTCAATATTTAATATCCAAGTCGCTAGATAGTTTTGCAAAGTTGCATGTTTCTGAGATCTCGCTATTGTATTGAACATAGTTAAAATGTCTAGAAATATTTTTTCCCCAGTTTTGTATGCTACATGATTACATATTCGACGCAAGGGTTTTTCATTCCCCTTTACCAAATGACCCGTCATCCTCCGAGAAACGGGCGACTGACCTCAGGAATAACGCAGTTACAGTAAAGGATCCGTCGCAGACCCAATAGATATATCAACGAAATCGATATGTTGATAGCAATACACTTTTGAGCGGTTATCGCACCCTTCCAAGGGCGAAAGTGTCCTGTAAATATTTGAAGACCCTCCGATATGTAGGCGGATGCTATTGAGACCTTCTCTCAGATGGAATGTATATATTGGAGTAACTTTCTGTAAAAAATTCAATGAACTTGGAGGAGTTGTGGGGTTATTATACCCAAAGGCGAGGATAGCCGTAATGCTAGGGCTACACCAATGTTTGCTGTCTGATATTATTTGTTAGGTATTCGTCTACCTTTGCGGTTGCAGGATATTTTCTGTGTTTCTATAGATGGATGGAGTTTCCGAAATATTTCATTAAAGCTTTTCGATGCTAGCTTTCCATTTCCTTGTCTCATTGCTACAAGTGACAGTAACAATTGAGATGAGCATGTTTGCTTTTTGTCTGTGTTACCACGACCAACCATAGACAGCTCTGTTTCATGCTCATTAGACACTATTCAATGCGGTGTAGCTTAGTAGCCCTGTTGTTCTGTATAAGCGTGGGTCGGAGGATAAAAATTGCCTAACGGTGGATTTCACAATTTAACAAACCATTATTCTGCACCAATAGGGTACGAGTACCAAACAATCCGTTAAATATACCCAATCAACCTCAAGATCTCTGCGTCAAATTTTTGGCAGCAAATAGCATCAAAGTATTCAAAACAAAACACTGTACAATATGAAGTGACAGCTTGCCATTGAAATCATTTCAGTTTATTAAATATTATGAAACTATGTAAAACTGAGACAAAATTTTAAAAAATGCTTGATGTCTAAGTAAGATCTATTTTTTCAGAATAGCTGAAGGTTTTTCCATGTTTACTGCAACTTTTGTAATCCATATGTGATTATATCACCTACTGCATGCTTATAGTTTATCGTATATTTGCAAACTTGCACTTCCAAACCCTTACATGAAAAAGCCTTTTCACTCAAATTTTTGTTAGGTGTTGCATTTCAACACATTCATACACTTCTTTCCAGTTCCTCAACGATATTTTAAACCCACTGGTCCGAAACTGTTCAACAGTTTCAACATTCATTCATACAATTGCAGTTGCAGTTTTTTGTTTTAATTTCAGTGTATAATCAGTCGCACCATCGGTGATGGTACATTCAACATAACCACGTATTTAGGGGTTCATGGAGATTTAACGTGTACACGACGTCATCATTAGCCGCTCCTCTGGCGATGTCCGATTGCGTTCAGGTGCCTTCTGCAAGTACCTCTTCACCACGGTCAGGAGTTGATATCAGCGCGGTTCTCGTTTTTTTTGCTCTAGGCATGGCCATCCTCAATTAATCGCACAAAAAACAAGTCCAAGGCAGAAAAACACACCCGAAGACGAACACCAAAACAAATCTCTACCGCAAATTCGTCAACAACTCAAACAAAAACAACAGATGATTCACCGCCTGGCTTTGACCGTAAATCGTCGTGGAACACGAGACACCACAGAATTATTATAATTACGTCAATACGAGCATAGAACAGTATAGAAAGGGCCATCCAAGGGTAAGACGAGTTCCGAAACCACCGGAATCATGTCAAAAAATGGATGTGACGTAACCGAAACGTTTGACCACCACTGGAAATAACTAGCTAGTTACCATCTGGCGGCGTAACATGTGGAGGACACTGGTGTAGAAACAGCTGATCCTTAAATTCGGTTACGTTAAGTCGTGCATGAACCCGACATTATTTTTCAGTAATTACTAATAATTTTAGGTCGATGTCTACAGTAATTGCATTATGCACCTCGGAGATGTAGAGATTAACATGTTTTACACATATCGGTGTTTTAGGATGGGGACGACCATACTGTTTTGATTGCTTTGAAGAAATTCATTAACCCATGAATTTATAACAAATGATTACTACAATTAACAAATGACCAAACCTGCCGCCAAATTTAACAGCTAGAAAATAGACCTATTTTTTCTCCCATTCCCATTCGCTGAGGGGATAACGGATGGTCAACTGTACACCTATAACATAAATCAAAATACATGAAAGTTGTCCTGTTTTCTTTGTACAAAAGCATCATGTTGGAATCAAAAGGTGGTCTTGTTTATAATACAGTCGAATTTTCACGATTTTATTCAACATTTTAATAGAAATCACTGATATTCTGAGACCTTTGACAGCTTCCGTCAAATTGCATTTCGATGGGGTGTTTTCCTATTGGTCCATAATGGGATACCTATTATGTGTCTTCAAGTTAGCGGAACGCAGTTATTTCTATTATCAATGCCAAGTAGCATTCTATAGAAATAGTCTTCTTCAAATAACCACGCCATCTAGCATTGTAATAATTTTCCCAGTCTAGACGCGCTTGTCAGTTGTTTAGGATTTCAGCTCACTAACTAGAAAGGGAGACCGGGGAGAGAGACAGAGTTAGCAATGGAAACATTTTTAAATCATTTTTCAAACCCTCCCTTCTATTGTTTTATGTTAACCGCCCCTAATCTACGTCATTATCCTCCGATTATGTGGGGCTTGCCAGGCGAATGGCGTTGTAATCCCTAAACAGGCTGTGAGTGAGCATGAAATACTGCTTCTCTCAATTTTAGGGCTTAGGCCCGTATCGTTAATCGTTCCTACATTTGTAGGTCGCCTTTATGGCCTCTTTGACTTTCGTAGTTTTCCCAGTCCTTCAGAAAGGCACTATATTTTGAAGTTATGTTATAAATATATATTTGCATCAAATTTTTAACAGTGTGAAATTTCATACAATTCAAAAAGAAATCATAACTCAAAATAGGCTCTACCAGAAGTTTCATAGACATTGCTCGTTTCCAAACATTAATTCATTTACTTGCCGTTCATCAGTACCATTATAGCACCGTCGATTGATATTCGCACAAAACCATGCAGGATTTTTGATATCCATACATCCATAAAGTCAAATATTTTTTGGTTGTTCAGAAACTGCACATACATCCACACTATATTTACAGCGATTAAGAAATACTCAAATATATGTCGTAAAGCTACCGGCAAACTTAAAACCTACAAAAAAATAGGATCTGTAATAACTTTCTTGTTTCACAGAGTACACATTCTAGGTTATATTTACATTAGACATTATTTGAGTAACAGCTGATAATTATACATTTCAAAACTCCCCAACGAGTGACACATGTGTGGGATCCGCCAACCCTTGGTCCCAGTGGAGTAAACTACGCCAACTGTTGAAATATACTCTACTAGGCTTTATAAGACTATACGTGGAATTTTTCCTAAAATCGTTGTACAACACTTGAAAAATGCAAATAAAAATTTAAAATTATTTCCATGGTGCCGCAAAATAGCACCGTCGGTACATCGGGTTATACATCTTGAGAGTAGGGATGCTCGATACGATCCTGTATTTAGAAGTATCGATACTTTTCCTTCCCATACCCGATATTTTGGATCGATATTTTTATACACGACACTTGGGTGTATCGATACATTTCACGAGTATCGTCATCTTTCGATACGGACTGTCTCATAAAGAGTGACTAACTTCAGATTACTTTTCTTCTTTGTTTCCTTCCGCTGGATATCGATAATTCTATCCAAATATGTTAGAGTATCGATACTTCCTAAAACGATAAGAATTGATACATGAGAGCATATTTACCTATAACATCATTCTCTACGATTTCTCAAAATAATTTAAATATTTCTATACTTGCCGAAAAAGAGCTGAAACCAATAATATAGCTAAAGGTTAATTTTATGCAGTCTTCATAGTTTTATGCGCCATACCAGTCATACATATGCATACACACTCAGGCAGCCGGGCACATGAGAGGCGTAGATTTGGGTTGCCTATGATTAGGAACGCACATCCTCATCCCTTACTCCGCTTACCCTAGATTGATTTTTGTGCTTACAAAAGGTACAGACTGGTAGATTACCGTCATTACCTCATCACCGGACAAGCAATAAAGAAACCGAAACCTGTCTGTTTTCAAAATAAATATTTAATTAAAATGAGAGTTAATGAGTTCAGGGGTAAAACAGAAAAACATTCACAATCCTATAAGCAAGAATCGAAAAAGGAGTTCCCAGAATGGTTGCAAAGTGTCTTGAAAGAGCGACCACTATGCACATTGTAGAAGTTGTAATATGCCCTCAAAAAACATGCGGTGTGCGCGGCCCAATACAATAACATATGTTTTTCATGACTCAAAGGTCCTTGGTCTACGAATGATCTTGGAACAGCATTTTTTTTTGCAACACTGCAGATGTGCAGACGTGTTATAATAATAGAAATAACAAGAAGATATAACAATGTTTGGATATATATTTTCATAAATAGGTATTTTTGATTCTGACTAATAATATCTAGAAGATGAATAATAGGTGGATGTGGATACTTTTACAAATATCGATGTTTTAGGATTCAGAAATGCAGAATATGCTATTTGTTCACATTGGGTGTGGATTTCTAGAGCAAAAATTGTTTTTGATGTAACAAAAGGTGACGAACCAGTTGGAATACGTTTTACATCCCTTTTTTTGCAAAATAACAAAAATCGGTACATTTCTACAGGTACGTATTAAGTACAACACCCTGTACGTGATATACAGATAAAACTAAATTGCCATGTATGAACAGTTGTCAAGAACAGTGAAAACAACCTAATAAATATAATAGCTAGAAAATCGACCTATTATTTCTCTCATTTTCATTGGTCCATTTAAATAACTGACCGTCTTTTGTGAAATGATAAAGCTTTGAAATTCTATTAAAGTTATCCTAATTCTAAAGCACAAAGACGTAATATTTTATCTATAATGTACCCTTATTTATAAGTCAACCGTTTTTTCACGACTTCATTCAACATTTTAATAGAAATCACTAATATTCACAGAGCTTTGACAGATTCCGTCAAATTACATTTTGATAAGGTCTTTACCTGTTGGTAATATTAATGTTGGTGAAATTGGCCCCAAATGTTGTATAGAATCAGTAAATCTGTAAAGTTCTTGCAGATTCTCCATTTTAACCTGCCACCTATTGTGTTAGTTTGACCACCGTTAATTGTGGCCATTGTCCGTGTATTATCCCTCGAGCGCTAACGCGTGGCGTTGTGTGGCTTCCCACAACGAAAACATGCGCCATAGGCGGTGCAAATACTATTCGTTAGAGAGGCTATCTTAAAAATAACCCAATTATGCACCAAAGGTTCCACGAATGCTTTATTTAGACACAATTACACTAATCTTTATCATTTTAGTTCTGTAATAATTATTCAATTTTAAATTGAGGAATACATTTATTACTCAATATGGCGGGCGGTTATGGGTAATCATGGCATCGTCCATATTGTCTATGGTTTATTGAAACATCTTGGTGTTATCTGCAGATCTCTGAAAGAAAATACGCACAGAGTCAAACGCCTTACTCAGAGTTTGTACTAGATCTATATCTTCTGCTTGGAAAGTTAATAAAACCTTTAAAACGAATATTTATGCGATGCTTGTCTTAAAATATTGGTTATAACACTTAACCTAAAAAGATGACAGCAGAAAGTCAGGTTATGGTGACGTTATATAAAAGTTGTGCTATTACTACAGAAGTACAGCCACAGAGTATTATACAGAGGCGACACTCGGTCAAAAATCAGGTTCTATCAACGCTAACTTGAGTCTCAAATATGCGTTTGGTGGGATTCGTGTTGCTATGACATATAGGATTTAGAGGCTATGAAAAACATTGAGTCTTATCAATACTGTATATAAATATATAAATAGCTTTTCAAGGCATAATAATTATTATTTTGTCAAAATGAACGTGGGTAAATGAACACAAATAAATTTCTTGAGTATGGGAAGAATCCTCCGGGCGCAAATGAACATAAGCGGGAAATGTGGTAAGCAGTTGGGGACACGAATATCAAAGGGACCGACAGCAGGTGTCGCATCTGTATAATCTGTGGTACAGCCTTTAACAGTTACTAAACGACGGCTGTATAAGTGCTTCCGTTGGGAGCAATTTGTTGGCTAAAGTAATAACTTTGCACACAAATACAACAAAATTCGAGTTCGTTGTACAAATTTTACCGTGGATGCCACTTCACAATTATTTTGACTACTGCGCAAATATGCCGTATAAATAGTTGTATATAAGCGACTATGCAACAGTTAAGATTTTGTTTTAAAGGATGTTGCATGAATATGCGAGCAGTAGACAACTGAAAGTAAATTTTCCAGTTCTACTGTTGACTTTCTAAGCTGATTGTTTGCTATTCTCACCAATCTCTGTGACCTCTGTGTAGTAAATGCACGTGGTCTTCCACTTTTTGTGAGATTCAAAAAAGGTTGTTTTCAAAGAGAACTTGATATTATTTTGTGTCTATTAAGATTAAAGCTAATGAATTTTGTGCCAAAACCTTTAAGACATGTTAGCTAGTATAGATAAACTGGAGAGCATAACTATATCCTCACCAGCTACTTTCGATTCCAATTCCTTCGGTTGAATTATTACTAAATATAACTTACAGAAAAATAATAAATGCGATTATTGTCATTGATTTAACAGGTTAGGCGATTTGGTGAATGATGAGAAACGTAAAGGTGGGTGGTGCTCAAGCATAGCTGAGGTGTTTCGTCAAAACAGTACGTCGAAATGAGGCAGCACAAAGTGCCAGCTATTACCACACAAAAATGAAACGTAAATCCGTCTGTTAGAACTGTGTCACAGCTCGCATTTGACAGCCGGTTTGCTAATGTGGCCGCTAGTAGACCATTGATTCCCAAAGTGGTCTATATCGACCCCTAGCGGTCTCTGACAACCTGCAAGGGGTCTACGTCAGCGAAAAAAAAATTTGGGGGTCCATGAAATGAATATGGGGGTCCACAATAGTGGATCTCAACACATACACTGATAGTACCTATTTACTTACATCATACTATCTTATAATATCAAAACATATACATTATTTATAAAAGTACCTATGAAGTAAAAAATTTATTATATATGTTTATAAAATTGTGTAAGTTGTGAGATGTTGGTATTCGCTTTGTGGTCGCAATACATTTTGAACTTGTAAAAACCTGAGAGTCGCAGTCTCAGAGCTTCGCTACCTTGCACTGACTTGTTCAATTCGTCACTCTATAAATACGAATGTGGGACAAATACGTTTATTCGTTTCCTGAATCTTGAAAAGGAAAGTGCTAAGAAAATATTTTAAAAAATATAAACAGATAGTATATCACACAAATCATAGTGAGTCAGTGTTATTTTGTTTGAGGGTGCTGGAGAAAAGTAAGTACATTATTTTTTATTAAATTTTAGTTTTGTACTCGTAGTTAGCAAAGATAGATAAATTACGCCAATCATGACTTTAGTTAGTAGTAGTTAAATATTCAATCATGCAAAATTACCCGAGTACTCCTCAATAGTTTCTTTTTGAAAGATTTAGCAATCGGTAATATAATTACAGTGCAATCTCCGTAATTCGAGCTAATTGTTGCAAGAAGATGTTCGAATTATGGAATGTTTTCGGAAAAATCAAAAAACATTTTTAATATACAGCTGCTGGATTTTCTGTCTTATTTAAATAATTTAATTTTGCCCACAGATGACTGATGCCATGTCCGATTCTAAAAAGAAATGTAGACAGTACAGTGTTGATTATTTGAAATTTGGCTTCATTCCATCATTGCCGGACAAACAATCGCCTATGTGCCTTTTATGCAACAAAGTTTTGGGCAATGACGCTATGAAACTATCTAAACTGCAAGATCATCTGAGAAGATGCCACCCTGATAAAACAGAGAAAGATTTGAAATACTTTCAAACACTCAAAGTTAAATTTCAGAAGAGACCTACACTGAACAGAATGTTCACTTCGACGTCACAAAGAAATAATGATGGTTTGCGGGCGTCTTACAATATCTCGTTACTTATAACAAAATCCGGAAAACCGCATACTATCGGAGAGAAGTTAATTTTGCCAGCCGTTGAAGAGGTTTTAAAAACTGTTTTACACAAACCTGCATCTGATATCATTAAAAGAATTCCCTTAAGCAACAATACTGTTGAAAGACGTATTGATGAAATGAGTTCTGATATTGAAAGCTTCTTATGTAGTTATTTGCAAACGACTCATTTTTCTATACAACTGGACGAGTCAACTTTACCTGATAATGCAGCATTATTATTGGCATATGTTCGTTTCATTCTGAATCAAGAAATCTACGAAGAACTGCTCTTCGCAAGAACTTTGATAACCGACACTTAAGGTGAATCAATATTTCATGTTTTGAAGGATTACTTCATTGAAAAAGCAATTCCTTTATCAAATATAATATCAGTAGATACAGATGGAGCACCTGCCATGGTTGAACGTTATCGTGGATTTATAAGCTATTTAAAACAAAATGTGTCAGGGGTGTTAGCAGTACATTGCGTCATCCATCGACAACATTTAGTTGCTAAAAATTTGAGTGTTAGATTGCATGAATCACTTCATTTAGTCATTGATGCAGTAAACCGAATCCGAAGCAACTTGTTGAATACAATACACTTTCATCAATTACTCCTTCACACTGAAATACGCTGGCTGTCGAAAGGCTTATGTTTGACAAGATTTTTTGCACTTTTTGAGACTATTTTAGAATTTCTGGATACTAAACAAAAAATCTTAAAAGAAAATTTAATGAAGAGGAAAACAGACATCGCCTATTTAACAGATTTGTTTACAAAATTTAATATGTTTAATTTGCAATTACAGTTTAAATTTGATTAAAACAAAGTCCATCTTATCAGCGTTTCTTGCCAGAGTTAAACTAATGAACCAAAATATTGGAGGGGGCGAATTTTCTCAGTTCCCCAACTTGTCACAGACAAGCTGCCAGGAAGACGACGTTTCAACTTACGTTCAACATTTAAATGCCCTCTATTCAGATTTTGAGTCTAGGTTTGAGGATATTTTGACTATGGTAATACCACCGTGGATAATTAATCCATATGGTGACATTGAAGAAACGAATGTCATAATACTCGTACAAGAGGAACTGACTTAACTAAGTACAAACGAAGAACTTAAGGTTCAGTTTAAAAACAGATATCAGCAATTCTGGCTGCAAAACAACATACCCGTTACTTATCCCGTATTATGGAATATAGCGAGGAAATTTTTAACTTCCTTTCCATCGTCATACCTAGTGGAAAGGGGGTTCAGCGCTGTTACCAATCTCCTAACGAAAAAAATAAACAGACTGGACATCGTTAGCCGAGGAGATTTAAGATTAACCCTTACAAAATTGACGCCAAATGTTGATAATTTATTATTAAAGCATCAGGTTCATCCTACTCCCTAAAAATATTGACTTATTGCTTATGTTATTTTATTTATAGTTTATTTTATGTTTATTGGTGTCTGACCAATAAATGCCCGCATTGGGAATAAGCGCCCCCATTGATTTTTTTTATAGAAAATATTTTTTTTTAAATTATTCTGAAAATTCAAGGATAGGTAAACACTAAAATACGTTAATTTTTTGCCTATTTTTACATAACTTAAACGTATAAGAAGCGGAATTTAATCAAACTAACAGTGAAATTATTGTAGAACATACTTTTATGTTATAATTAATAAACGAACTCGCTTATTGTACTATTTTAAGTAAAAAACTTTTTTTTTATTATTTTTCACTTTTTTTATTTTATCCCTCTTATTTTTTTTTCAATGCTGGCACTCATTCCCAATGCGGGCACTTATTGGTCAGACACCTGTTTATTTAATGTTACGTATATTTTACATAACAGATACAACATTTTATTTTGAGTAGTTTTAATTTAAATTCAATTAATAAATGTATAAATTAACACGCGTTTTTACTTTAAGTTTTTAACACTAAACTTCACTACAGTTACAAATTTACAGGAAATCAATATCAGGTAAGTAGGGGGTCTACGTAACACGGAAAAACATGGCAAGGGTTCTACGACACAAAAAAGTTTGGGGAACTCTGGTCTAGACACTTTATCACTAGCATAAACAGAACAGTTTTATTTTATAAATGAGTTGAGCTGTTGATCGAACTGCTTGATGTTCTGGCTTCAAAATTGGCCCAAACGACCTCTAATGCACTTTTCATGTTAGTTGTGTTTTCTTTCGCTAGAAAAATACAGTGGTGGTATATCTAAAAACCAGTCAATTTTATTGCTTTATCATTAATCAGCATCAAATCAGCTAGTTTGTGTTTGAATAAGGTCAATGGTCATTGTTATTGATTGTTTTATTGCCTCCTGTAATTTATATACCGTGACATTTAAACCAACTTGATAAAAAACGAAAATTGTTGTTGATGTAGTTATGCTCTCCAGTTCGGGTGGGATGTTCATCAATTACCCTTTCACGATGTACCTATACCCCTTTTCACATACGCCTGGTCATTCAGCGTCCGGCAATGTACGAGAAGAGGGTTAGACTAGAGGTGGCAGAGTGGTATGCCGGTAGCTGGCGAAGCATAACACCGTGACGTCCTAGAATTATCCAGTAAACACCTAGGGCTGGTATGCGTGTCATGCCTAGGGAAATTATGCTGATAGAATACCGCCATTTAACAGATGGACGACGCTATGCTCTGCCGACCCACTTCCTACAGGTAGAACCAAAATATGCTTGAATTTCTTCTCCGACTGCTAAAACGAGCTCAGAGACCCATTGTTACTTAACTTTTTCAACTGTCCAAGCTTATTAGATCTGCTCTTCAGGCAGACTCTTCTACAATCTCGACACCGTGGCGACAAAAAAGCGGGCGTATCATGGAGGAGAGATTTGAGAAGCCAACTCCGTTGGCGTAGAAGATATCTGTATCGTCGACATCAGTTAGGAGAAGAGTCACCTATCAGTCAGACAGCCCTCACCTGAACAGTATCGAACATGGACGCAGTTGCGGCAGCAGCACTCCAAGCAAGTGAGCAGTGCTCGAGGCTGGATCCCATCTGCGCCTTGTACAGAGTCAGGAGGCTATGTCGAGAAAAGCACTTTTTAGTGATTGCTATTGAGGTGTGAAGATTAAACGGTTTGAATGATTCCCACATACACGAAGTACTACTACTGGAGCATATTCTTTATGGTTCTTGTATTTTATTTATATACTTTAACTTGTCCAATTTATTTTAATATGTACTGTGTTGTATTTCTTTGTTCATTGCTTTTGTGACTGTCATATATTTCATATAAAGGGTTGTCCAATAGGGACGCAGGAAAGTAAACGTCAATTTGACATAGACGCCATCTTTGTTTTCTGTCACCGACATGTCATTAGTTGAATGTTTACCATTGATCGCTATGGAGTCGTATTCGATTGAAGACCGCATTAAAGTTATTCAAGAGCACTACAAAAATGGTGCAAAAATAAAAAACACGTTTCGCGCGCTTCGTGAACATTTCGGTCGCAACAACCGCCCAAACGAAACAACCATCGGTCGTCTGGTGCGTAAATTCGAGGCAACAGGTTCTGTGGTAAATCTGCCAGGCTATCGCCGGCCAAGGAGCGTTCGCACACCGGAAAATATTGCTGTTGTGAAGGAGAGTGTGAGAGAGGATCCGAAACAATCAACAACGCGTCGATCCCAAGAATTGGGCATTTCGAGAACCAGTTTGCTCCTCATTCTCCACAAGGATTTGAATGTACACGCCTACAAGATCCAATTGATGCAAGAGCTGCGTCGGGCCGACCATTTTTCGCGCCGAACGTTCTCAGATTGGCTCCTTGAACATCGCCAAATTGATGCCAATTTTTCATCAAAAATCATGTTCAGCGACGAAGCGCATTTCACTTTGAATGGGACGGTAAACAAGCAAAACTGCCGCATCTGGGCGAACGAAAATCCCCGCGAATATCAAGAGCAGCCGATGCATCCTCAAAAAGTGACTGTGTGGTGTGCATTGTGGTCAAAAGGCATCACCGGACCTTACCTTTTCGAAAATGCGGCCGGCGACGCCGTTACCGTCAATTCTGAGCGATATCACGTGATGATAGAGGACTATTTTTTGCCGCAACTTGAAGGAATGGATATGGACGACGTTTATTTCCAACAAGACGGTGCAACATGCCCCACAACCAACGTCAATATCCATCGATTGCAGTCCTTCTTCGGTGATCGCGTGATTTCGCGCAGAGGAAATGTGCCATGGCCACCAAGATCGTGCGATTTGACTCCCTTGGACTTCTTTTTATGGGGATATTTGAAAAGCAAAGTCTACGTCAACAAACCAGCCACCCTCCAAGAACTCAAAAACAACATCATTGCCGAGATAAATGCCATAGAACCGACCATGTTGCAAAATGTCATTGAAAATTTCGACCATCGCGTGGACGTCTGTAAATCCAGTCGTGGTGAACATTTGAGCGATATTATTTTTCATACATAAATGGTATAAATGAACCTTCAAAATAAAGTACCCAACTTGATTTGAATATCAATCTTTCTTGTTTTAATATGCGTTTACTTTCCTGCGTCCATATATATACATATATATTGTTTTTGTTGTTGTTAAGGTATTGTTGCGTCTTCAAGAAATTATAACTTCCAGATCTCTCGTCTGCTTTCATTGCTATTCCAGGTGGTACAGATTAAACCATTTGAATGATTCCCAAATACACTAGGTCCTACTACTGTAGCATATTATTTATGGTTCTTGTATTTTATATACAGGGTGGCGCATCGAAAACGAAACAGACGCATTTACTGGCAGCTCAGTTTTTTTTGGAAAAATGCTCAGACCTGTCGATTTTATTTTCGAGGGACCTTGACGTGTTCTACGAATGTCGTGACAAATTACAGAACCAATAAGGATTATTTTGTTTTGTTTTATTTTATCCTTAGATCTCTTTTGACAGTGCGGGTGGCACTGGATATACCAAAAAAATTTATAAAATCAAACAGGCTGATTTTAAACGCAAACTTCAACTGTTAAATTTATATTTTACGGATTACAGCGTTAAAAGTTTGACGAATTTTGACATTTAAGATACTCTTAGATGCTGATCTTGATAGCACAATTCATTTTTTGAACTTTTCACCTACTGGATTTGGGTTGTTTGTATTTTTAAAAAATGCATTTCTAGCTAGAATATCTTTCTCCGTCTTATTTCCCTAATAACATTATGCGTTCCTAACCACGGATGAGCGCATCTAATAAAACCTCGTCAAATCGCGATGGCGATATCGATTGTTAATCTCCATTGGGAAGTTAATAGAACAGTAGTTACCATAGCAACCAACCGGAGTATATATGTATACCGCAAAGGAAAGCAGGAAGACCGAGGACCGAAGTTCATCAAGTACTCCTAGTTAACCATTCAGATGTGAAATTGTACGGCTCGGATCTGGTTCTGTTCGGTTTGTCTTGGCAAATTTCATTTGGGCCTGTCCGACTAAAATTGGTGGGTAAGTTTAATGCTTTTCCTTCCGAGTAATTATAGAATATCTTGTCCGACGATCTAGATGGATAATCAGGCTCAGTCATGCTTTCAGACGGATGAACTTTGCTAAGACTAAATCAGAATATCCTGACTGATATGTTTCTGTGGAGTGCTTAACAATTCTGGGATTTTCACCTATACAGGGTGACTTTGAAGATGAGTCATTAATTTTCAGATAATGATTGTAGAAGGAAGATAAACCAAAATGTGTGTAAAAATTAAAAAAAAATAAAAAAAAATGTTACCTTGTTTTAAAAAGTATCCTCCCGACAAGTATTTCAGTGCGGACCTGTATTTGATCGCGTGGTCTTGGAGCACCGGCATGCCCTCCCCTGTGAGGTCTCAAGTCACCTGATTCACGAGCCCTTTGTACTACATTAACAAAGGCACGAGGGGTTTGTTGCACTCGATTGCGAAACCGATCCGCATAAATCCGTGATGCCGCGGCAGCATTTTGTAAAGACTCCCCCCCTCCCGTAAATAAGAATCATGTCCACAAGTTCAGCATTTTCGTAAACATATGCCATTTTTTATTTCGTTTGAGCCACGCAACAAACACCACTATTCACTCACGCGTTACCGACTGACACATTGACTGAATACAACCGAATAAAATTGTAGTAAAAACATCGTGATAAGTGTTCCAAATTCTTTCGCTTTTTTGTTTCCGATGCGATGCACCGATAAGGCGGATTATATCCGTTGTTGCCAAACACAAGCACATAATATTATTACTGAGACAGGGCGCTACTCAAACGTCTAAAGGGCTATAACTTTGTTACTTTAATTTTACCACAAACATGTTAACGGAAAAAAACATTTCTTTTGATCAGATCTACTCACTGTTAAAATAAATGACTCAACTTCGAAGTTACCCTGTATAAGGATTTTGAAGATTTGTGGTTTGTTCGTTTATAACTTGTCGGTGACTGTCAGAATCAGAATCAGAGAGATGTTACCTGTTCGGACAGTCTATGAGTGTTTGCTGACACCGTTCTTGGCGGGTCAAAGTAAGACTACCGTTATACAGGGTGCGGCAGAGAGGACGGACGTTTTTGGGATGGGTAGTACTCTCCGCCTCCATCTATGAGAGAGGTGGGGAGGGTGCCGTTTGACTCGTGAGGTCCTAGCATTATTTTACCAGTTGTCGTTATGGAGCCTTGGATGGTGGATCACCGCGTTCTCGCCTATGATTGTTTCGTCCGAAATAATGAGTCAGTCATCGTCGTACAGCGTGAGTTTCGTCGTTCGAAACACCATCCTTCGTTGTGTTGAATCACTTCGCAGGCGTGGTGAACTGATCAAGAGAAGCACCGCGAACAGTTCGAACTCCTGAAAATGTTGAACGCGTTCGACAGGTCTTTCTTCGCAGTCCGACTCAATCTGCCCGGAAACATGCTGCTGCACTTCGCCTAAGTGATCGTTCGGTAAGGCGAATTTTGCATATGGATCTCCGCTTTCACCCCTACAAATTGGCCATTGTGACAGTTACAGCCCGGAGATTATGCACAACCAATGAACTTCGCACGTAAGATGGAAGCACTGATCGATCAAGATGAGAACCTCATTTTGTTTATGAGTGACGAAGGCCACTTTCACCTAAACAGCATGGTTAACCAGCAGAATTGTCATTATTGGACTAATCAAAATCCGCAACAGATACACGAAAGACCGCTGCACAGCCCAAAAGTAATGGTTTGATGCGCTGTATCCCAAAATTGCATCATAGGCCCTTACTTCTTCGAAGAAGGTAATGGTCGTGATGTTACCGTGAACTCAGAGCGCTACGTCGACATGATCACCAAATTCTTTCTCCCTGAATTACGACGGCGACGTTTTCCAATCCGACGTGTGTGGTTCCAGCAGGATGAGGCGACCGCCCACACAGCCCGAGCATCCATGGAAGTTATCGCCCTCTCTTACCTGGTCACCTTATTTCCAGGTTTGGCGATGTTCATTGGCCTCCTCGGTCGCCAGATTTATTCATATGCGATTTTTTCTTATGGGGACACCTCAAGGCTAGAGTATACGCGAACAAGCCCCGAACTCTGAACGAATTGAAGGGCGAAATTCGGCGCATTATTGCTAACAAAAATTGTATGTACTCTGCAAATTCAAATGCGGCGCTCTTTACATGAAAATATCTTCACTAACTGAATAGAAAACAAAATTCTCTAAGTCTGTATTGTCTTGTATAACCGGGCAAATTATTATAAGAAACATTTCTTGACCTTTCTCCTGTCCCGACCTGTACAGCCAACGGCTGCTGACGTAGACTTATACTTTTCCTCCATTATTACCACATTTAATCAGCCCCATATCACCGTCAGCACCGTACAACCTAAACAGCTGCATCTGAGCCCTTGTCAATTAGCTGCATGCGGGACCTTGTTTGGTCACTTGTCCATTGTTAATCAAGCAGTGAATGGGCGGCTTGCCGTGATACCGGACGAGGAGTGAAGGGATGAGGACGGACGTTGGCCCTTGGCTCTTCGTTATCCTTGTTCTGCGGTTCGTCGGAGATTTGTCAACATGACACCGTCACTGTGGGGGGTGAGTGTTGTTAGTGGTGAGCGATCGTTAAGTTTCGTAGCATAAAAGGTAGCCTGTGTGTTATTCCATTTTAGCGTGATTGAGTAACAAACGTCCACGCTGACTCATGTATAATATTAGCAGGGATATGCTTATGTAGTTAGATAAGACGCCATCTATGGGCCAGCATCTTTTTAAAAGTAGATATCGAATTATTGCTCAAAGAAAAAATGGTAGAAGTGACAAAGTTAGTCATCGATTAAGTGCAGCAGCATACAAGGCCTCATAATCTAAAGTTCAGCAATAGCGGTGGCAGGAAATCTAATATATCAAGGAGGCGAATACCCACTTCCGTGAATAATGTGAATTTGATGTACTGTTTCTCACTGAACTTATCCACGATCTAGACGGCGCCGTCACACCGAAACAAACGATTCAATCTCAGAAGCGCCATGTTATGGCACCAACAAAATAAACAACTTCTACGCTCATTACCCAGGGGCGCGCACTCCTCGGTTTGAACGTGGGCACCAAATTCGTAGGCGTTCCTCCATTCTAGGGGATGCTTTTGACAAGTTAGGATAACAGGAAAGCTTTCAAGTTGGTTAGTTATGAAAATTTGGATTTTGGCCAAAGAAACACGCAAATTTCTTTATAGAGATCTGACTGTCTTTAAATTGGTTGAACTTCTGATATGTCGCATATTTTTAATCGTTCTGAACAAATGTCAAGATGAACACAACCTAATAAGCTTTAAGGGTTGTGAGATGAGAATGGTTGAAGTTGAGTCACCTCAGATTATAAAGTGCGTAGCACATTCAACATTTTTTGAAGTCAAATACACCGTCGGTCATAGATGACTGAGAACTCGAAAAAGATACACAAACAAGGTAACTTTGCATACATTTTTATGATGCAAAACGTTCAAAATAACCTATTACCTAAAGCTGTAATGTGCGATCATGATATATTGGGTACAACAGTGACAACAACATCTTATATCAGTTTTCCGGAGACATCTGCTGCTTGGAAATATGGTGGTTACGATGAAAATTGTGTGTGAAGGTTAAAATACAGAATATGGTTTAACATTCATTGAAAGAATTTTTCAAGATCTTTGCCTCAATTAAATCGCAAAGTAAATCAGCTCCAGCCAAAATCTGATGAAGCTGTCGTTGCGTGAATGTGCAAATTATCATTTATCATTATCCGGGAAATATTCCAATGTCAGCTAATAGGTTGTTTTGGACGTTTTGTGTCATAAAAATTGGTGTAAAGTTACTTGTGAATCTCGTTTTCGTATCTTTTTCGAGTACCTGGTCATCTCGCCGACAATGACTTGACTTCAAAAAATGGTGAATGTGCTATGTACTTTTCAACTTCAACAATTTTTATTTCAGAGCCATTAGGGTTTAGGAGGTTGAAACCATTGAGACATTTATTCTAGACGGTGATATTTGCAACATATCAGACATTCAATCAAGTCCGATTTCTATAAGGCGATTGCGTTCTTTAACTTCAATTTTATTGAAATTAGTTTCATAGGCATTGGTTATTTATTGTGAAAACACTAAGCCCTTCAATGTTGGGATATTAGCTGGTTTATACAATCAGATTGGAGATTATTTAGGTACTTCATGATAGCGCCAACAATATCCGGATGGGAACTATCATATTGGAAAAGAGGAATTTGTAAAGATCACGTTGCAGCATTTTCTGGGTGTACCATTACGCGATAGGCTAATAAAAGCTAAATGTGACAGCACCATATGCACCCCAAAAAATAAACAGTTTGAATGCCTTCAAATTACTCCTCAAATATTGCAAAATGTGCGGCAATATTTTGAGCAAAACACTATTATTGCATGGAGAGTCATAGTGGCAATTTTCAACATTTACTTGAATAACGGGTCAGTTCATTTTTCATTTTTAAATTACTTTGCTGCCAAATGTATTGATCTCCATTAATGATAATGTATTAGTTTTATTTAAGCTTTAAATCAATAAATCTTTAAAACTACTGAACTGAAGTACATTAATTTTATATCATTATAAAAGGAATTGAAAGACCTTTAAAATAAGGTATCACTCGACCCCCCTTCCATTTAAGATTTTGGGTGTGGTGTTACCCCCGCTTAGGGGGCTGCACATGGTAACGTGATTTTTTGCCAAACTTTTGTCCCCCTTGAAAACAAAATCGACGGGTCTGAGCATTTTTCCAAAATAAAACTGAGCAGCCAGTAAATGCGTCTGTTTCGTTTTCGATGCGCCACCCTGTATACATTAGATTTGGTCATCAAAATTAAAAACTCGAGTGTAACTGTTACGATGACGATACTCTATTATTATTGAGCTTTCTCCTGATGATTTTAAAATGGCTGAGGCTAAAATTAACGTAGATCTCGAAAGTATTAATAGCTATTTTGCTTCTAATAACATGGAGCTCAGTCCTTAAAAATCAAATGAACTTTCTTCGATAAAGAAAAGAGGGTACATCTAAAAGCAGGTCTGTTCTTGAAAATAGGCAGAACACGATTAAAACTTAATAATGTATGCAAGAAGTTGGGTCTACTCATAGACGTTTCCGCATCCATGCTAACGAAGTCCGAAACACCAACAGGCACCTTCTCTGCTTTAAAACAAAAAAGCGATTATGCGAATCGTTAATTATTTCCAAAATTTCAAATGAAATCATAACGTAGTATCCTTGCTTAAACCAACATACTACAGAAAATTAAAAATTGACATGTATCGTTTAATTTAGATTACGCCCTACGGCATGGATCCAAAATTGAGTGAAAAGGTGACATTTTCTGGTCATTATTTTTGACGTAATTTTTAGAAGCATGGGAGCCTTTTCTCCCCTGTTGAAACTGCGCACATTCCAGCCATCTCCAAAGCACACCAAATACGAGTAGTCTGGCTGCGGCGTTGCTGCATGTGATGAACGAGCTGCACGAGATTAATTATGACAAGATAAAGTGCACCTTGTGCATTCGGATAAGGGCGCCTCAAGTTGCCGGATTAGATGAGTATTCCAGTTTGATTAGAGGGGTCTTACGGTTATTACGTTTGTGAACTGATTGGTCTAGACAGCCTAGTACTCAAAGATAGAACTCGCCTTTACAAATAGACAGGCTGTTGTTCCAGTGGGCCTAAAGGGTAAACAAGGTGTCCAAAAAGTCTGGATACACCAAAATATCTCGAAGTTGTAATGTTTGAAAAAGGTCACCTAGCGATGACCTTGAACGTAACCTTGAGTACGACTTTCTAGGTCATTTGAAGGAAATCCATACTTTTGACACAGGAAATTTAAAGTGCCATAATGAGAGAACAAACTGTCTCAAAAATTACGCCACCTAGATAAAAATGACCTTGAACGCAACCATGACTGAGACCTTAAAGGTTTTATGCTGATCGGGGATCTGGAGCATCGCGAAATCACTGTTTTGGAAGCAAGCACAGGAGTATTCTGTTAAAAAATTCATTTGACCCTCATATGAGTTCAAAGATCACAGTCAAAGCGACATGACAATCACCTCGGTCGTAAAATTGTCAAGTGCCAAAATCACGTAACTTTTTTTTTACTATTTTGATCACTCACTATTAATTTGAATTTCTCTTCATTAATCGTAGAGTGCCCATTCCTAGGCCAAACCCGTTTTATTGATTTTATTTTGATAAAGTAGTTTATTGATTGTATAATTTCATACTATTATACATTTCTTTCTCAGTGATTCAGTATTGTGTTGGAATAAAAACACTGTGGTTTTTCTCCGTTACTTGGTTCCTTTTGGAACATACCTTCTTCAAGGCCACTCATTGAACCTTCCTTTATAAAGTAAGGTATTTCGTATCAGTCACTTTCCTCCTAAGGTTGTGTTGTGAGCTCCATTCGTTTAACCTCCAAATTCTGGGATAGTAGGTGCCGAACACCAGTTTGTGGAGTAGTAACCCATCATACAGTGCCTTATTTTTAGCGGTTTTGGTTTCGGTGCTACCCTGTCTATTTGCTTATGGGACTTTAATCTTCAGCGTAGGAAGGCATTGCGAAGAACCACCATATACTCCTCCAGCTCTGTTCCCCTTGACAAAATGTTTCTCTGTTTCATAGTCCCGAAAAGAAGAAAGCTCAGAAATTTATGCGACCTCTAAATTCTCTTGAAAATCATAGTCAGTTTCAATGACAAGGATATACTTAAAGATGCAATTACTCCGCATTTTGCCATTTCAGCGACTAAAAGTGGTTGTTAAAAATTAATTTGATATCTAACTGACCATAATAGTAATTGTCAAAGTCATGGACATACTTGAATATAAAATCTGTGTCGCTTTACATTTCCTGCATCAAAATTAGGTGTTTCCACTCAATAAAACTGCATTTACTTCCAAATGACCTTGAAAGTAATAGCTAAGTTCATGTTCAAGGTCACCGTTAGTTGATCTTTTCTTAACCTTACGTCTATGTTTTTTATGAAATGCATTTTTCGAGATATTTTGTCCTTTCCATACTTCTTGATCACTTTGAAATACCCATGAAGGTCATGGTCAAGGTCACAGGCAAAGAGATAAAAATCTCACGAAGCTGTATGCACTGAGAACTTTTGTCTGAAAAATATTATTTGTAGTGGTCTTACTGGGCCTAAGCTGTGCTTATAAACATCAGAAGTCATAGAGCTCATAGGTAGAACGACCTGTATGAGAGATAGGGTACCGATTGCCGAATCTAAATCGTTCATTACATGAACTTCAACGCGATATACATCACCGACATTTAAAAGACACTAGCTCATCAAAAACATCCTCCAACAGATCGTTCGAAAGATCTCAAGCTGGTTATGAATGTGACGTATTTGGAGCAATCTATTTCGGTTTCATAATAATATGCAAAGGGCTGTATAGAAATGCTGACCGTATATCCAAATTGGTTTGAGGTGGGTTATACATGGAGAAATGAATAATGCAAAACTTCATTCTCCGCCTTAGTCTAGTCAATTTACTCCCAAAGCTGACAAACCGCACTACTAGTCGTAAGTAGAAGAGTGATAGAAAAATCTACCACTAGAGGATATTTGCAATTACTTTTGTGGATCTTTGCTTTATTCTACAACTCACTTACTAAGATCTTGAAGACGCATTTGTTTGTTATTTTGACCTCCTATCTCTAGTCCTGGTGCATTGTACATACATATCAGACACAAATATTCCTTATCGATATCCGCTAGATGGCGCACCCAGCGCATGTTTCAAGCTATATCTAATACTACTTACCATCAATTTTGATAAAACCGTGACATCCAGCTGCTGCAATACCTTGTATTCAGCGGGAGACTGATACTAAATATCTCGGCGTATTATCTGGCTGACAATCTGAAGTGGAATGCGAAAATTGAACATGTTGTGGAGAACATCACGGTTACGAAAATTGAATGTTACCAGATATTTTGGTCATAAAATACAATGAAAACGGTTTATCATGATAAGAAGGGGCAGCAACAGTGTATTTAAAGTTACTGGACGCTCTCCAAAACATTTTGCCAAGGTCACCTTCAAAAAGTGTACGATTTATCCCTCGAACAGCCTGTTTTAAGTGTCCAAACTTCCATTTATGATACAACTATTTATTCATGACATCCTGATGTTTGATTATAAATATAAAAGCTGCCGCAATAGGATTGTTCATAACTATGACAACAAATTCCTAATCAATGTTTAAAGACAGGTTTTCAAAATGGATCTTTTACCTACTGCGACTGGGAACATCTGAACAACTTTTAGTGGTTTTGTAAATTTTTAGTCTGTCATCTAACTTGTACTTGAATGGTTTTAAATTTATTAATTTCAATTCGTTTTTGGGTGTTGTGGCGCTAAAATTTTGAACAGTGCTGTCTTGTATCAAACTTTGAACCAATGTCTCTAGAACTTTCTCAATGCATTTTTGTTCTCTTTTTCAGTCACTTTTTGTTGTAGTGCTGAATTGTGTAGTATTATTACTGTTTTTTATCTTAATTTACCTTCAATTTACCTCTGACAAAACTTCAGTAAGGGAAACAGTACTACCACACACTAGTCGCAGTTGCGTGGTTTAATATTTATTTATGTCAAAATTTGTGCATAGAAATATATTGTTCTTGAACGGAATTATGATATTACTATACATATGAATATTATATTACAGCCAATAATTGAATCATTATTATAATTACTAGTATCTGTAGCTCATAACGTTTTCGTCCACCTAAAGTAACTGGCCTATTTACTCGCCAATAAATATTTTGCAGGAAGTATATTCGATATTCAGGGTGAATGTTGATATGGCAGATCGAATTCCGCATCCGTTTTTCTAGCGTACGTCCACTTTTATCTGACAGTGATAAGAATATTCACATGAATATTAGATCTCTATTCTTTTTTCGTAAAATAAGCAGGTATCAGGTGTGTAGCTGCGTTTAGGAAACATTTACATTCTTCGTACTCTGCCAACTAAAGTACATGGATTATGTGAGGTTATTCAAGTTCTCTGAGTAGAGGATAGTTACGCTGCTTTTCTTCATTGTCCTGCCAGAAACTAAGCCTACACCAAGCTGAGGAGTTGCCAAATGCACAAAACAGCTGTCCGTGGTTGGTCGTCCGTGGTCAGTCGAACGAAGGCTATATTACTAAATAAACCAGCTTCTCCACAGAAATTGCTGCAAAGCACGAGACGCCCTCTCACAAGTCATAGAAAGAACAGTCAAGTTAATACAAGACTACCATGACTTAATCGCTGCAGTGTTAAGAGCTATGTAGGTTTTGAAATCCATTATCCCTATTAACTTTCAAATTTAAAGTTTGACCGGGTTAACGTTCCACGTTCTTTGAGTCAAATAAAAAAACTGGAGGATATGCGTATCTCAATTCGAATAAAAATTTCTTTTGCTCTCATAGGCTGAGACAACGTACTTCTCACGCCGCACTATTTGAAGTAAGTCAATTCGAAGGCCATATGTATTTCATTTTTAGGTCTCCCTGTACGAGCTCAGCCTAACACTTCAGCATCTGGTTTATGTTTTATTGCCCGTCTCCAATCTCATCCTGTATCCTCCGCATGCAGTGCATAAAACGTCCTGCTCAGCGCCGCCAACATCTAAATCTCGATAATCCGAGTCAGTAAGAGGATTTGGTGCTGAACTGTGGACAAAGAAAAATATATTCAGCTGGTAATATTTTAAAGCGAAGTTTGTGGGACAACGTATGTGGCTAAATAATGCAATAAGACTGCGCTATTCTGCATGCTGTCGGTCCCATGTGTAGTTTTCTGTTTTTATATTAAAGTAGAGCGTGTTTGGTATGCTGCAGGTAACTTGGAATACTTAGTTATCTAAATAAATATAAACGAGAGTCTGTACTTTTTTGCCGTGAATTTAATGTCGTAAATTTGACATTTGACATTTCCTGCTACCAGCCACACGGGAAGGAGTCTACTTTGAAAATTTTTTCGATAAGAATCCAATCGTTGATAATCATTTACGTTAAATCCTCATTGCAATTATTTGAACTTTTATGTGCCCTTGATAGTTTACAATTTTATTTCGATTTTGTGAATATATTTGCAATTAAATAATGTGACATGGAATTTTAAGTAAGGATGTCATGTTGTTAGTCTGGAATAGGTACAGTGCTTAACATATGGGTTGAGTGGGTTCATGCTGCTTGTGGTGGCTATGAATCCGGTGTGTATATCTGTGATTATTATAAGAACAGTACGTATGTAAGAACACTAAATCATGTGTTACACTACTGATTTGTGATTATTGTGACTGATTACATAATAGTTAATAATTATTTATATATAAAGTTATAGCCCTTTGGAAGTTTGAGTACCGCCCTGTCTCAATAATAATATCATGTACTCGTGTTTGGCAACAACGGATATAATCCACCTTATCGGTTCATCGCATCGGAAACAAAAAAGCGAAAGAATTTGGAACGATGTTTTTATTTCATTCAGTTCAGTTATACATACAGTCAGTGTCAGTCGCGTGTGAATAGTGTCTGTTGCGTGGCTCAAACGAAATAAAAAATGGCACATGTTTATGCGGATCGGTTTCCCAATCGAGTGCAACCAACCCCTCGTGCCTTTGTTAATGTAGTACAACGGGCTCGTGAATCAGGTGACTTAAGACCTCACAGGGCATCTCACGATCAAATACAGGTCCGCACTGAAATACTTGTCGGGAGGATACTTTATAAAACAAGGTAAAAATTTTTTTTTATCTTTTTTATTTTTACACACATATTTTGGTTTATCTTCCTTCTACAATCATTATCTGAAAATTAATGACTCAACTTCAAAGTCACCCTGTATACAGGGTGTTTCAGTTTATTGTTGCATAATTTTAAGATTCGATAGAGCTTTTCAAATTAATGCATAAAGTCTATATAAACATGGGTCGAAAAATGCGTGGCTTCAGAAATACAGGGTGTTTAAATTTACTTTCTAAAATAGTTTTTTTTAAATATTTCGAACAATATTTGATGTATAAAAGTGAAACTGATTCTTCGCACCTTTCTACATAAAAAAGCTCTCTTGTGAATTTTCATTACAGTTAGCCGTTTTTGGGATATTTCGATTTTTAAGGTTCGATGCTTTTTTAATTATTTATGATAAAATAATGTTAAAAAGTCAGTATCTCGATAATTTTTAGAAGTAGGCTGTGCCTGCAAATATTTTTGAAATTGAAAGCAGAATAAGGTTAAACGTCAATTAGTTGACAGTTAGTTTTGTTGTCTGTTGAAACCTGAAACGTTTTTTGCAATTGTGAATGCACGAAATTTAGTTTCTTTTACCTGTTTTTTATAAAAATGCCATTTTTATTCTCCAATCAAGAGTTACCGGATATTTATTTTGTGTATGGCTTTGTAAATGGAAACGCAGCAGAAGCAGCCAGAGAATACGCACAAAGATTTCCAAACAGACGACATCCAACTCGCTCAGTATTTGTAAGAGTGCATCGCCAAATAATTGAAAATGGTGTTGGAAATCTCCAAAGGGATCAAAACATAAATGTTCGTCAGCGCAGATTTACCCGTATGATTCTGCGTGAGTTTGATAGAGATCCGACCACATGTGTTAGGAGAGTCTCTGGTGCCTTGGGAATTTCAGCAAGCCATGTTCACCGTGTTCTTAGAAATGACCATAGACGTCCTTACCATTTGCAACCTGTGCAAGGAATACAGCCAGGGGACGGAGAACGAAGAGTCACATTTTGTCAGTGGATGCTTGATAGAGCTGATAATAATAGGCAGTTTTTAAGTAACGTTTTATGGACCGATGAGTCATGCTTCACTAGACGTGGAGTGGTAAATTTTCAAAATCAACATACATATTTGGTAGCATGAAAATCCGCATGCAGTTCGGGAAAGAAATGTTCAATATGAATTTAGTGTGAACGTGTGGATTGGTATCTACCGTAATCGACTATTTGGACCCTACCTTTTGCCAGCAAGGTTAAATGCTGCGACCTTCTTGGAATTTTTAAAGGCTGATGTTATGTTAGATTTAAGAAGATTGGCCTGGTTCCAGCTTGATGGTTGTCCAGCTCATTATTCGAGAATAGTTAGAAACTGGCTGGAAGAAAATTATCTAGAAAGATGGATCGGCCGTGGAGGACCAGTCGCCTGGCTTCCACGATCCCCTGAGCTAAATCCATTAGATTTCTTTGTGCGGGGATTTCTAAAAGAAAAAGTGTACCAGACTTCCGTAACCACAAGAGATATGCTAATAGACAGAAGCAGGAATGCATGTGATGAAATAAGGCCTTATTTGAATAATGCTATACCACGTTCGATCATTCGTAAATGTGAATTGTGTATTGAACAATTGGGTTTACATTTCCGGAAACTACTTTAGATTTTGTATGTTTGTCCTAACTGTCCAATAGCATTTTAGTTGTAAATAATTAATTTAATTTGTTAAAAATAATATTGGAAAATTAAACAAATTAATATTCTGTTTTTGTGTTTATTTGGAGTTAGGAATTATTGCTGTGTTTAAAAACACAATCTGAACGATCATCTTAATTACTTGTAATGCCCAAATCGAAAATGTAAAAAAAATATTATTTTCCCATAAATAATTAAAAATGCATCGAACCTTAAAAATCGAAATATCTCAAAAACGACTAACTATAACTAAAACTCACAGGAGAGGTTTTTTATGCAGAAAAGTGCGAAGAATCATTTTTTTGTTCAAAAAGCAAAAAATTGCACTAAGAAAACATTTTCGGTCATTTTAATACACTACAGGTACAATAGAGAGCGGCTACAGTAAAACTATGCCCATTGTTCGTTTTGTCGTACCAAAAAATTCTTGTATACCAATTTTCACTGTTATACATTAAATATTGTCCGAAATATTTAAAAAAAAACTATTTTAAAAAGTAAATTTAAACACCCTGTATTTCGGAAGACACGCATTTTCGTTGTTAAGGGCCCACCTTGGCCAATCCAACGATTTGGATAAACAGTTTGTAAATAATTACGAACCGCTACACTGAAATGAGCTGGTGCACCATATGCATGTACCACATATTGTTTCTTATTACTAACGGAACATCATCAAACAGCAAAATTGATGATGAAAATTGAGGTAAGTCTGTGCGTCAAGTCGTCCCGGCAAGAAGAATGGGCCATTAAAGTGGTTGCCAATAATTCCTGCCCATACGTTAACCGAAAATTGGTGTTGTAAATGGGTTTCGGTTACGGCATAGAGATTTTCTTTTGCCCACAAGTGATTATTGTGGAAATTCTGGATGACATTCCGAGTAAAATTAGCTTCGTCCGTGAACAGAATCATTGATTCAAATTGCGGATTTTGTGTAATTTTTGAAGGTCACACGCCTTGGAAAATCAATGGGAAGTAATGCCTGTACTCTTAAAATATGGTAAGCATATAACAAAAAATCCACTAAAATTCCCCAAACAATTTGATGGCAAATACTTAAGTGTCTAGCGATCTTTCTCGTACTCGTTTCAGGATGTTCTTCGACTTCGTGCAGCACTGCTTCCTCAATTTCAGGTGTTATCACACTTAGAGGTCTACCTTCAGATGTTCCTTTTCGGACAGAACCAGTTTCAACAAGACGACGATGAATATTAGAAAAGGTTTGACTATCTGGCAAAGCACGATCGGGATATCTCTGGTGATAAATCCGTCTGGCATTCTTCTATTATTACATTAATTTTCTTGGACAATAGAATGGTTTTTATTTTTTTACTCAAAAATGGCGTATCGAAAGCCAGCAACTCGGGAGAGATCATTTGTTTTAAATTGACGGGGAATTCAAAAATAATTTTTATTTGGCAAAAAACCATTGGCGTACCATGTTTTTCTGAAAAAATATCGAAGTCAATACTCGTACGCACGCCACTATTAAAGCTAAAAATTATTTTTGCATTGAAAAATATGCAACTTTTTTAATTTTCACTACGTACTAAATATCAGTGAAATATCTGAAGGGGTTCTGAAAATATTAATTAATTTCCATTTTTCCCCTAAAACTTCAACACTCCGAGTTTTTGTAAGGAAAAATGTTTGGACCATAGTTTATAAAGCAAACTAACATTAATTTTATATATATATATATATTTATATTTTATATATTGTTAAACAGATTAATTACCAAAGTCTGTAAAACGGTTACAAAGTTGAGAAAAATATTATATTCCAAATTACCTGCACCCTAAGTAAATTTACGCTTCCGGAGCTTTTTATTTTGATAAATTGTTTGATGAGGTTCCTGGTTTTTGTCTTCTTTGATTGTTTATATCATTAAGATTTAATAATTTGCCAATAATTTATTGCATTTTCTATTTTGCAATCCCGTTTGCCTTGCAATGTATTTCCAAAAAACAAACCAGTATTCCAAAGATGCTCTAGTCGTGTAGGAGCTCAAAGGAGCGGTCATAGCAGCCAGTTCTGGAGCATAAAACATGATCACCGACCAATCGTAGATGCAAAAAGGTCCGAAAAAAGGTACATCCGGCATCTAGTAGCATTTTTTATACGAATTCAGCGACGTATCATAATGTTACATTTATTTTCTTGGTTTCTATATTTTTTAAGTAGCCGTTGCAAACAAATGCTTGACTCACTATTGTTATTATGTGTATTGTTAATATTGCTTGACTATCGTCAAAGATGCCAGGAGGTCATTTTAACAACGAAGAAAAGTTCGACAAGCTGATGTGATACATTTTGTTCTGCAAAAATCCAAAAATACTGCCAAATGCGTCCATTTTCATACAGGTCGCTCGAAACTTAAATGAACAAGGGTTCATTCAAAAACTTGTTACGTCTCGAAAAAGGGAATCCTTACAGGAAACTCAGAATAGTGTTTTACAAGCAGTTGCTGAGACTTTTGAGATATCAACTAGGCGAATTGAGAAAAATACACGAACAGCCAAATCTTCTACTGTTAGAAGATCGTATTTATGTAGAAAATAATGGCAAAGTATTTGAACACCTATTGTGAATAAAATGAAAATAATGTCAAAAATTCTAGTTTTCCCCAAATATCTATGTAAGGCATGACATTTTTACACGTTTCGCAACGATATGTAAATGCGCCCCAAACAGTGCAGCTTTTTCCAGCTGTATCTGCAACAGGTACTGAGATCCCCATGCATAGGATCCTGTGTATGCACCTCAAAGCTGAGACTAGGGTCAAAGCATACTATAAGGTTCTTAATTAGGCATTTTCCCTCTACAGTAGCTTTTATAACTTTTTTATTCATGCAATGATCAAAAAGGCACGTCCACACGAAGGAACGGAGGCTACAAGCCCTGTCACATTTTAATTTTCAAAATAATCCTGCCTCGGATATGGCCTGATGTTATTGTTGCAAACATAATAACCGCATTATGTGCTATTTGACGTTGTCCCCACGGCTCTCAGCGGACAGCAACTGTGCCCGAGCAGTAATGGTTATTTAATACTTAATCAGATGTGACAATAGGGCATTCAAAGTGCTTATGCTGTTTCACTGGCCTCTCGAGGGTATACGTATATATGCGATTAGCGGACGCAGTTACATATCTGTGATGTGTGTTTGAATGATAATCGTCTTCGTTAGCGTAATGTTACTCTGCCATTTAACCTCAAACAACGGAAAAGCTCACTTGGGGTGTCGTAAAGTAAACAGGGCAAAGATAATAACACTGGACAACAAATTTTAGTTTTTTAATTGTATCTTGTGGGAAAAGTGCACTTCTTTGTTAATTTTGGGGCGCTGAATCCAAAAATGACAATGAAATAAAAAAATTAGTTGCGGTTTAGAAAAAAACTTTTTATTTTTAAGGATATATTAAAAAAAGTAACAAGATTCATATACTTATAAGAATCACTATATGCGCTGTCTTTTTGCTGTTCTTTTATGGATCGTTTCTGGAGCATCTCTACCAAGAGTCCAACAGTAGTCTGCAAGCATGGAAGGATTCCACTTTCCCTGGTACCTTTTTTCCATTGTTGAAATATCCTGATGAAAACGTTCGCCGTGCTCATCACTTACGGCTCCGCAATTGTCAGGAAAAAAGTCCAGGTGTGGGTGTAGGAAATGTATCTTAAGAGACATATTACAGCCCATCTTTTGATACGATGACAGCATATTTTTGACAAGGGTTTTATAGTTGTCAGCTTTTCTATTTCCCAAAAAATTAGTGACCACCAGACGGAAATCATTCCAAGCAGTTTTTCAATACCTGTTAAAGTGTTTTCACACTGTGTATCTTTCAAAATATTTCGAATCTGTGGCTTAACAAAAATACCTTCTTTAACCTTTGCCTCACTTAGTCTTGGAAATTTCTGACGCAGGTATTGAAAAGCTGACCCATCTCTATCTAATGCCTTGACAAAGTTTTTCATTAGGCCCAACTTGATATGCAGTGGTGGTAATAAATTTTTTTTCGAATCTACTAATGGCATATGCTGTACATTTTTTTGACCTGGCTCTAGGAATTGTCGAACAGGCCAGTTTTGTCTGGTGTAATGAAGTGCCTTTGCCCGACTGTCCCATTCACACAAAAAACAGCAAAACTTTGTGTGGCCTAGCTGCAACCCAAGTAAAAGTGCAACAACTTTCAAATCGCCACAAATATGCCATTGGTACTCATCGTATTTTATGCATGTCAATAGGTATTTCATATTGTCATATGATTCTTTCATGTGAACTGCATACCCTACAGGAAGAGATTGTAAAATATTTCCAATATGCAATAACACTGCCTTTAAACTCAATGTTGAACTGTCTATAAACAATCTCCATTCTTCTGGGTTATAGTTTATATTCAAAGCCGCCAGTAAGCCGTTAATGTAACTGCAGAAAACTCCATATTGAAAAATGGTTCTAAGTCTTTGTGGCGTTTACGAAAAACACATACCGAAACATCGTCTTCTAACAAGTTCCACTGCTGCAGTCTTGATCCAAGTAACTCTGCCTTACATTTTGGAAGTTCTAAATCTCTTACAAGATCATTTAATTCTGACTATGTTATTTTGTGCGGTTGGTGGCATGACGTGCTCGGTATAAAATCAGGATCTCTTGACGTTGATGGCATATCTTCTTCCTGACTAATCACTCGATCGCCATAATCTGATTCGTTTTCTGATTCGCAAGTGTAGGATTCTGGGGGTTTTGGAATAGGATTTTCGTCACTGTGAGGCACAGGTCTCATCGCAGATGGTATGTTTGGGTAGTTAGTAACCGATTTTTTTTTCTTGGACATACCTGTGGCTTGTCCAACACAAGGTACCATGCAAAAGTAACATTCATTAATATGATTTGTAGGCTCTCTCCAAACCATTGGGACAGCAAAGCGCATAGACCGTTTTTTGCCATTTAACCAGCTCCTCAGACTTGAAGCACATGTATTACAGCAGATTTGGGGTACCCACTGTTTGTCTTGATCACCTAGTTTACAACCGAAATAAAGCTGATATGCCATTGTTATTAGTGGAGTAATAAACCGTCTCTGAGACGCAAAAGTCACATCACCTCACACGTAACAAAACTGATCTGGATTGTTTACACACTTTCGAGACATCTTGCATGAACGCTGTCAGCCTACTGAGGAAAAAATGGCTAATATAAAACAATATAATGTACACGTATGTATAACGTAACACAATCATGCCGATTACATCATCTTTCCTTGCCGAATATAAAAATGTAGCACGTGCATTCTTGTGAATTACAGTATATTAACACTGTCACAGCAGAAACACATTTTTGCGCCATAATTTATTACAACTTTCAGAGACAATTATCGCAACAAAAAAGCCTTTCTGAGTTACTGTCTGTTTGGGACAACGAAGCGCCACATCAGTCGACAATTTCCCGTTGGTACGGAGAATTCAAACGTGAACGGGTGAGTCTGTAACGCTTCCTTTCCGCAAAATGTCCAGAAAAGATGGAATGCAATGAAGATTCCAACTTTTCTGCACAATCACAGAAAGGGGGTTACCATTAGCTTCCGGTAGCTCAGTCGGTGGCATGAAGACATCTACAGGCGTGTAGCTGTGTGTCGACCATGGCATGGCTAGAGGATAGAAGAACAAACAGAACACAAAAATTTAACAGATTTTATTTAACAAAAAAAAAAGGCATTTTCATTACATTACAATTTTACAAAAAATAACAAAATAAGTTTTACATCTTTGGCGCTGCTATAACGCTATCGACTTATCTTTCGCTGGTCCATTTTTACTCGACTGAAGCCAGGATGGCCAGGGGCTTGAAGGGGAGGTCCCAGTTATGAGGGGTGACCTCCATATAGTGGCTTCACAACCAGTTGAAGGCGAAGTTAAAGGCGATGGCGCTGCCAAGGTACATGCATGGGTGAAAATATTGGCCAAGGCTAGGCAAAGTGAAAGGGAAAGAGAAACGGGGTGGCCCCAATCATTTTTGTCCTATACGGACACACATTCTGGAAAATTCTAGCACATGGTGCTATATAACCTTGTGCTACTGAGAAGAAATTTCTAGCCGTTGTTCGATCGGCGGCTCAAGTGAAAAAGAAGCGCGAGGAAGATCGCAGATCAGGAACTCCGCATCAAGCGCTCCAAGCGGAAAATTTTCCAAGCAAAAAAGCTAGAGATGGGATTAATGAAATGATAATCGAGAAGTGATTTAATAAATACGATCGGACGGTGAAACCGTTACACTCGCCCCAACTTAACAAAAAAAAAAAATCGAAGAAGCATTTAAGAATTTTTTTTTTTTTTTACTAGGAAATTGAAAGTTATCACGAAAGGACAAATGTACAACCATTCGACCAGATAACAAGTAGTAAAAGTAAGGTAGAAACAAAAATGTTAGAAGAGAATTGGAGGAAAAAGGGATAGCCTCAAGTCTACCAAACAAGAGGGATGGTTATAGCACCAACTCGCTGAAAAGTACAGTGAAGTTGCACTTAAAAAGACTATCATCATATGATGAAAAACCCAAAACATAAAACATCGTCACACCTAGGACGAGAAAAATAATAAACCAAAAGCTTCAGCAGTAGTCCAAGCACGAAGTGAGGAATCACAATGGCATCCAAAATGCACGACTGATTACTAAAAACTTCAAAATTAAGCAAGTACCTAAACCATAAGAGGTACTAAAAAAATAATAATAATTTTTCTCAAAACAATTGCCAGATTATCTCGCAATACTCCAAACCCAAAAGAATATCATCTACAGTGATATTTTAAACCAATATCTAATATAAAAAAAAACAGTGCATTGCTATTTTCAAAATATGAAAATCAAAAGAAATTAACAAATTCCATTAGGAATTCAAGTCATATAACAAAACAATTTACAAGTACTAAGCCAATGAAAACTTGATCACGAAGGTATTTTAATCAAAAAAGATGTTAACTAAGTGCAGTTCTGATTCCACAAAAAAATTGTCGGGCGCCAGCAGTCTGTAAGACTACAAAATAATTCAAAATATTTTCAGAGAATTAAAGTATATAAGGGACATTCATGAAATATTGAAGTAAGATTTTCAAAGTCAAAATATAGCTTAAGTTCAATCAATGAACTAAAATTCAAGAGTAAGTTCAATCAAAATTTTCGGGTCATGTGACAACATAAGAACCAGACCAAAAAAAAAATTCTAAGTTCAATATAGAAAAGAGCAAAATAAATTTCCAAGAAAAACTAAGTGCAACACAAGTGCAACTGTAAATCTAATAGTATTAAAATCATAAAGTGAAAGGAAATATCAAAGCTATATGAGCATGATTTTATGAAGAATTCTCAAAAAAAAAAATACAAAAGTAAGCAAAATATTAAAAGTTTCATGAGTAATAAATGAGAAACGAAGTGAGCATATGTAAAATGCAAAATAGCGAAACGAAAATCACAAGATATTTTAATAAATCATGACACATGAGAGTAATGCCGCAAGCAAAAATTGTATGCAAAAATCTACGATATATGTAGGTGCAAAATTGGAGTTATAAAAAAAATCTAGTGAACAAGAAATAGAAATAAATATGATAGGTAAGAATTCGAATTTTGATTTAAAGCAAAAATATTAGAGAAAGACAACTTTCTAGGGTCACCATAGGTTCATTCCAAAGCCCTAGACAAGAATGTCTATAGTCTATGGAATATTCTCATGTAGATCACTGATATCATCAGCGCACTTCAAAGTCTACACTGAGAATAACCATAACATTGTAAAATGAAAGTTAAGTTCAAATATGAAATATTACAAGATTAGAAAAACTATAATAATTTACCAGTGTAAAGTATGAAAAAAAGAATTACTATACTGAATCTATAAGAATTGGCGATTACTTCAAGTCAAGACAAAAATTGAAAGAAATAAGAAGTCGGAAAAAAAAAATGAGAGCACACTATCAAAACAAATGGAATAATGCAAAAGCAAAATCACCAGATATTTCAAAATCTATAGCGAAACATGAAAGTAATGTCGCAAACAAGCTCAAGACTTAGCAATACGCACAAATGTGCACAAAGGCTGAAAGCATATATGAAAAATCTCAAGAAGGAATTGACAATTACTTCAAATCAAATTGAACTGATTGAATTGAACTGAGACATAAATAACTATATCAAAAGTGATTTTTACTTATACGCCAGAGGTTTTAAGAGTTTATCAATACGCACAGATTTGCAACTAGGCGGAAAGCATATATGACAAGTCTCAAGAAGAAAATAAAATGCATATGAAGAAAACACTTTCAATTAAAGAAACTGTGGATAGTACAAGACCCTCAAAGGCATACATCGCAACGAATCTATGTTACTATCCAGATTACAAAATACTGTCAAAGTTCAAAACCACTCAAAAATATGTAAACAAACATCAAAAGTTTGAACCAAAAACCAATGTAAGTCTGTGCTCTCGAAGAAAGTTATAATGAATTCAAAAAGAGGATACTATCAAAAACTTCAAAAGTAATAGTCTTCAAAAATAGAAGTACGTAAGTATGTAAAGGAAATTCAGAAAATATACGCATAAAAACATTATAAAATATTATACACAGTATTTGTCACATGATTTAGATCGGGAATGCAATTTAAATTTTGAGTACACTCAGAAAAATGAAATATTCAAAAGATGAAGTATACACATTAAATTGGAATCAGAAAAATAATGATTACTTGTAAATTTTGTACATGGTGGACTGACGTAATGGTTCAAAAGGTTGAAAGAACAACGATGATTAATGTCCAAAGTAAACATTCACCTGCCTTTTACAGGAAATTAGCTTAACAATTATCAAAGGAAATTCTTGTCCGTTCGCATCTGTACTTGGAAATAAATATAGGAAAACCTACTCGCTCCAATGTACAGATGGAAAAACTCGCCCCCTTCGATTGAGCGGAAATATGAGTATTGGACAAATTGTAATATTTCAAAAGGTTGAAGGATCAACGATGACAAATGTCCAAAGTAAACATTCAACTGCCTTTTACAGTAAATTAGCTTAGCAATTATCAAAGGAAATTCTTATCCGTTCGCATCTGTACTAGGAAATGAATATAGGAAAACCTACTCGCTCCAATGTACAGATCGAAAAACTCGCCCCCTTCGATTGAGCGGAAATATGAGTATTGGACTTATTGTAATATTTCAAAAGGTTGAAGGATCAACGATGACAAATGTCCAAAGTAAACATTCAACTGCCTTTTACAGTAAATTAGCTTAGCAATTATCAAAGGAAATTCTTATCCGTTCGCATCTGTACTAGGAAATAAATATAGGAAAACCTACTCGCTCCAATGTACAGACCGAAAAACTCGCCCCCTTCGATTGAGCGGAAGTATATATTGGACTGGTTGTAATATTTCAAAAGGTTGAAGGATCAACGATGTTAAATGTCCAAAGTAAACATTCAGCTGCCTCTTACAGCAAATAAGTTTAATCATTATCAAAGGAAATTCTTCTCCGTTCGCATCTGTACTTGGAAATAAACATAGGAAAACCTACTCGCTCCAATGTACAGATCGAAAAACTCGCCCCCTTCGATTGAGCGGTAATATAAAAGGATCCAAAACACTATAAAAAACTAACAATACAAACAAACAGTTTCAATACAAAAACAGGAGCAGCCGAATCTTAAAAAAAATTATTTTATATCTGTCATACATTAAAAAAGTACAGAGACGTTCAAGTCCTGTTAATCCAGTGGAAAATCAGACAGTAATGTTCTAATTTCCCCCAAAGGATATGCCAGATAAAACTATAAAACATTAAAATTATGAAAACTTATGCTCCAAACAAGAGACAACATTACTACATTAGTTACTGAGGAACGTATACTATATATTTAAACAACAAGTTGACATTTAATTACCATAAATGAGTATGTGTGTCTTTGTATAGGTAAAAATGATTTAGGAGTCACCCCCTCATTGAAAAGTAGCAAAAATATAGTCAAGAAAAACATCATTTGTTTCTTGAAAAAAAAAAGGTAAGTATCAAAGTACTATGTCCAAGTGTCAATACTTGAAAAAAAGTAAACCGCCAAAATATACGAACAATTATGAATATCAATTTCATATAATTCAGAAAAATGGATAAATCGCAAAATGATTTACTCCAGATAACTCTAGTCAGTAGATTAATTCCATCAGAATGAAAACAAATGATCAAAAGTACAGTCAAAAATTCAAAAAGTAAATACATTTGGGGAAGGCAAAAATAATTTTGAAAGTAAATTTCCTACGTACCAAACATCATGAGAGCTATATCAGTACACCAGAGATCCAACAATTAGGCTATATATGCATACATGAAAAGTCTCAAGAAATTAAAAAACTGCACATGAAGAAATACTTTCAAAAATTAAGAGGTTAGTGATCAAAAATGAAAAGCATATAAGAATATATCAACTATCAACAACAATAGTCACAACCTCAATCAAAAGTTTGATGATATTCGACAAAATGCTGGGAAGCCTAAAGTCCCCAGACTATCAATATTCAACAAAAAATTATCAAAGTATCATCAATCTCAAAACTACAATGAGAAAAAAAGTTATAACTGTCCCCAGCAGTAAATAAAAACTATAGTAGTATGTGAGACAAAAAAATTCTGGCAATGATCTCGCTGACTACTAAACAAGACAATTTAAAAGTTAATAGTATGCCTATGAAATAAACAGGTGGAAAAATTTTAATCTTTTGATAAAAATTTTAAATATTAAGCAAAAAGTAAGGATGATTAAGGAATTAGAAATTTGAGTACCAAAAGCAATTAAAAATAGAAATGCTGCCAAAGATTGTAAAGAATTTTGAAAACTATGTTCTGTCTGCCAATCTTCCACTAGCAAACCACTTGTCGACAAAGCCAAACACCTATCGAAGCCTCACGTTGCGGGTGCCAATTTATGTAACGCTTCCTTTCCGCAAAAAGTCCAGAAAAGATGGAATGCAATGAAGATTCCAACTTTTCTGCACAATCACAGAAAGGGGGTTACCATTAGCTTCCGGTAGCTCAGTCGGTGGCATGAAGACATCTACAGGCGTGTAGCTGTGTGTCGACCATGGCATGGCTAGAGGATAGAATAACAAACAGAACACAAAAATTTAACAGATTTTATTTAACAAAAAAAAAAGGCATTTTCATTACATTACAATTTTACAAAAAATAACAAAATAAGTTTTACATCTTTGGCGCTGCTATAACGCTATCGACTTATCTTTCGCTGGTCCATTTTTACTCGACTGAAGCCAGGATGGCCAGGGGCTTGAAGGGGAGGTCCCAGTTATGAGGGGTGACCTCCATATAGTGGCTTCACAACCAGTTGAAGGCGAAGTTAAAGGCGATGGCGCTGCCAAGGTACATGCATGGGTGAAAATATTGGCCAAGGCTAGGCAAAGTGAAAGGGAAAGAGAAAGGGGGTGGCCCCAATCATTTTTGCCCTATACGGACACACATTCTGGAAAATTCTAGCACATGGTGCTATATAACCTTGTGCTACTGAGAAGAAATTTCTGGCCGTTGTTCGATCGGCGGCTCAAGTGAAAAAGAAGCGCGAGGAAGATCGCAGATCAGGAACTCCGCATCAAGCGCTCCAAGCGGAAAATTTTCCAAGCAAAAAAGCTAGAGATGGGATTAATGAAATGATAATCGAGAAGTGATTTAATAAATACGATCGGACGGTGAAACCGTTACAAGTCTTAGCGACGATCCCAGGGAGGGTGCACCAAAAACGGCAGTCACCCAGGAAAACGTCGATGCTGTGCGCAAACTCATCATTGAAGATAGACATGTGACATATCGCGAGATTGAGTCGTCCTTGAAGATCTCAAAAACCTCAATTCAAAAAATTTCACATGAAGAATTAGGAGTAAGAAAATTAGTTTCTCGTTGGATACCCCACCTGTTGACTGAAGAGCAGAAAGCAGCCAGGGTTAATTGGTGTCAAAAAACGCTTGACCGTTTCAATTCCGGAAACTCAAAAAATGTGTACAGCATTGCTAGTGGTGATGCATCGTGGATTTATTGTTATGAACCAAAAAAAAACCGACAGTCGGCTGTTTGGGTGTTCCAAGGTGAAGAAAGCCAACAAAAGTCATCCGTTCTCGAAGTGTTTCGAAAAAGATGGTCGCGACATTTGTGTCAAAAGCGGTTTATATTGCAACAATTCCTCTTAATGAGCAAACAACTGTTACTGCGGATTGGTATACCACCATTTGTTTGCCAAAAGCCATCACCGAGCTTCGAAAAATCAACCCCGAAAGAAGAATCATCCTCCACCAAGACCTTGCAAGCTCGTACACAGCCCAAAAAACAAGGCAGTATTTAATGGAAGAAAACGTAGAATTATTGGACCATCCTCCATATAGTCCTGATCTAAGTCCTAACGATTTCTTTACTTTCCCGAAAATTGAAAACAGACTGCGTGGTCAAACGAGTGGAATAAGTGCTTCGAAAATTCGAGCGCATGCAGATGTGTATTAATCTTCGTGAAGAATACTTCGAAAAACAATAAAGTCATTTAAAACCACCTACCGTGATGTTTCATTTCCATAAGCAAAGACATCTCTCCTAATACTGACCTAATCAATATTACGGATTTTTGTAAAAAGCACTGTCTCAGGGTCAATCCTGAAAAGAGTTCAAATATGCTTTTTTCTCCGAAACACATGTATAATAACATAAAGGACGCAACTGTACTCATTATAAATAAAGAGCGCATCCCCATGGTAGAACATTCTAAAAACCTGGGTGTTATCTTGGACTACAATTTGAAGTTTGATAGACACATCGATTTCCTGTCTCAAAAAACTGATGCCAATTTAAAACTTTTATACTCCAACCGGTTCATTTCAAACTTTAAGACCAGGAAAAAATTAGTTGAAAGCTTGGTCCTGTCATCTTTGCAACATTATCTGATTTTATTCTATTCTTATTCGGATCAGTCGGATCGGTATAGGTTACAAAAAATTCAAAACAGCTGCTGCAGGTTTGTGTTTGGACTTCGAAGATTAAATATTTTAATTGGTTAAAGATGGAATCACAGTTTGTTCATGCTATGAAGGTGTTTGTCCATAAAGTAGTTCGCACAAAAAAGCCACCGTACATTTTAGAAAAGCTAGTACCTACTCTAGAGATTCTAGAGAATAATATTCCCATTATATCCCATTTTTACCCGAATTAAGACATATCATATATCACATAAGAGTAGAGAGGAACTTATCATATAGTGTTGTCGCTAGTTTAAGGGTATTTTGATATTTCTTTTTTCACCCTCGCACAAGGATATCCCTTCTTCTGATACTTCATTTATTTATTACCGATTTGAGATTTCTTCAGTGTGTATAGTGTGTGTATATTTTGAAGGCAAATAATAATTATTATTGTTATAAGAGTGTACGTCTTAGTTTCTGTTGTTGATCCCATCTTGCTGTCAGAATGTAACACACTTTCATTTGAAAACGGGAGATCACAGAGCTTCCGCATCGCTTAAATATTTCCAATCGGAATTTTTAATTTATTATTAACAGCTATCTAACTGCATTTGAAACCTAGACAATAATAAGCTTCCAGATATACCCCGCTCAGGATATGCACCGTCAACTTTGAAGTTGTTAATTGAGTTTCAAATTAACAATGCATATTCCAATTTCGATCTGATGTATGCAGAATACAAAAAGCAACAGTCGCTCCGCGCGGCTGAAGCTTCTACGGTTTCTCACAATAAAACCGTACGCTCGCGAAGTTTCACTCACCTTTTGAGCTGTGTGGAATCAAAAATTAAGTTTATGGTCAAATACTACACCCAAATCCTTAATTGAGTTTTAACGATTTATGTAAACGTCCCCAATCGTACAATTAAATTTACAAACAGAAGTTTTCCTGGAAAAGCTGACTACACTACACTTAGAAGTATTAAGAAATAAATTAATCTCGTCACACCAAGCTGCTAAAGCATTATATACTAAGTGACATATAAATCCGAACACCCAGTTTAAATGGTTTTATTTTAATAAAAGTTGGTGAATGTATTTATCTTACTGTAAATAACAAGTGAAAAAATTTTCAGCCTTATCAGTTGGACATTCCGGTTTTTATACTGCTTTTTTTTAATTCACTAACGCTCTAAAAATGAATATTTCAGCCGCAGTAAAGAATCAACGTTGGCGGATTTTGGTTCTTGACATCCTTTACGATCGGTTACGATGCCTAGAGTACGGAGACGTGTACGATTTCGTCAACTTAGTGAGTTTGATAGGGGCCGTATAGTGGGACTTCGGGAAGCTGGACTTTCTTTTCGGGCAATTGCAGTTAGAGTGCAAAGAAGTGTAGACACTGTGGTTAGGTGTTGTCCGGCATGGCTTCGAGAAGGCCGTACGCAAAGAGCAAGGGGCACTGGATGCCGCCGTAGAACAACAGACCGTGAAGATCGCCGCCTAAGATTATTGGACTTAAGGGAACGTTTCTCTACTACCAGGTCCATTGAAAATGAATGGTTTGCAGAACACGGAAGACCTATTGGCATGCGAAGTGTTTACCGACGAATGAGAAGTTTTGGCTTGTTTTCATACCGGCCACACTGGGTCCTCCCTTTAACTCGAGAACACCGACGTAATCGCCTAGAGTGGTGCAGACAACGGTCACTCTGGGATCAGGAATGGAACAGTATTGTCTTTAGTGACGAGTCTAGATTTTGTTTAGACATGCACGATGGTCGTGCCAGAGTTAGAAGGCGATGTGGTGAAAGGAGGAATCCACAGTTTTTTGTTGAAAGACATGTTCATCGCACTGTTGGAGTTATGGTTTGGGGTGCTATAGCTTATGGTTCCAGGTCACCTTTAACCTTCATTAGAGGTAACATGAACGCGCAGCGTTATATCCACGAAGTTCTAGAAACCCATCTTTTACCCTATCTTGACACCCTGGCAGATCCAACTTTCCAACAAGATAATGCCCGACCACATGTTGCAAGAGTCACAATAGGCTTCTTTCAACATAATGATGTCACATTGTTACCATGGCCACCAAGATCTCCCGACTTATCCCCAATTGAGCGCGTGTGGGATATGATGGGTAGGAGATTGCTCAATTTGCAACGTCCTCCTCAGACTCTAGAAGCACTTCGAGAGGAGTTGGTGGTTGCCTGGAATGAGATACCACAGGAGGACATTGACCACCTGATCAGAAGCATGCCTAGGCGCGTTGGAGAATGCGTAGCACATCAGGCTGCATCCACACATTATTAAAGGTCAAAGGGCTTTAAAGCAGTGCAATCATTTTGAAATTTTTATCATTTACTTATTATGCTTCATTAAGTACTTTTACAAAATTTTATTAAAATAAAACCATTTAAACTGGGTGTTCGGATTTATATGTCACTTAGTATACATATACACTCGATAATTGTAAATAGTTTTAAATTATTCTCAGCGAGGAGTTTATTACAATTTTAATATCATCAATAAATAAGGTAAAGGATAAGGGACCAAGATTTGAACCCTGGGGCACTCCAGATTTAGTTAACATACATACCGGTATGACTTAAAGCCATTGAAAATAACATATTGATTCCTTCCATAAAAATAACTGTGAATGGGTGCTAAAGCTGATGAATGAAATCCATAATAAGAAAGTTTATTTAAAAGTATGCCGTGGTCCACCCTATCGAACGCTTTAGCAAAATAAGTATATACTACATCTAGTTGTCTTTGCCTGTCGACACATTCAACAGCGAACTGAGTAAAGATTGTTAAATCAGTTACTGTGGATTTCTTAGTAAGAAAACCATGCGCAAAACGGGACAGAGATCTATCATCTGCGGAGTAAATTCTATTATGCAATATTATCTCCAGCAATTTGGAGAGATTTGACGATATTGCCACCGCTCCATAGCTTTTAATATCAGTATTATCGAATAATTTGAAAATAGGTGTCGCTCTAGAAAGTTTCCGAATATCAGGAAATGTATTTGACCACTGACAGTCAAGTTACAATAAAGGGACAGGAAGAATCTGCCGTTTTGTTAGTGCGCGTGTTTCTGGTCCACATTTCTCTTGCTTTTGCTGACTGAAAAACAAGGCAAATCGCAAGAGCACGTTACCATCGCGCGACATCGTCGCCTTTGATGAAATCCGCTACGCGGCACGTGCAGCAAGGTGCATGCACGCGTTCTCCCCGGAGCACAGGAGACACCGGAAATTGGGTTACCGGAAAAGTCCAGCCGGAGCCCGCGGCGAGGCGGCTGGAGACTGGGGACTCTGATCGGAGCGGGGGTCGAGACGCAGCCCGACGCTTGGTCTGTACACGACCACAGATAAAAGAGGACGTTATGCATTTAAATCTAAAAAACGTGTGTCTTTCAGCAGTGCCGGGATGTATTCAAAATTCAAATTACAAACGGCAGAGGTATTATGTAAGATACCTAAAAAAGGCAAACAAAAAAAAACAGACGAAATGTCATTTCGTAGACTAGTGTAATGAAGTTTCTTTTTCGGTGAATTGCGTACTTCCTGACCTCCCCTTCTCGAAGACGTTAAATTTTAGATTAGTCATTAATTATAGTTCCGGTATTCTAAATTGGGATAGTGCTCTGTTCTATACAGGGTGGCGCATCGAAAACAAAACTGACGCATTTACTGGCAACTTCTTTTTTTTTTGAAAAACGCTGACACCGTCGATTTTATTTTCGAGGGGCACACAAGTTTGGCAAAAAATCACGTTAGCACGTGCAGCCCCCTGGGCGGGTCGAGTGATACCTTATTTTAAAGGTATTTCAATTCCCTTTATAATGATGTAAAATACATGAGCTTCAGTTTAGTAGGTTTGAAGATTTATTGATTTAAAGCTTAAAGTAGACTTTAATAGGTAAATCAGATTAGTTTGTACTACTTTCAGAAGAAATTTGACTGAAAGAATTTACTTAGTAAGTAAATGCTTTTCTTCACTACGCCCATAGTTTTTTTAACATTTTTTTGAAGAAAGATAAGGAAATTTAGTACATAGATAGGGGTCAGTCGCCAATAAAAAACGCAACATTGAAAATCCCATAAGGAACAAAGCACTAGAAGTGGGAGTTTTAGGGAAAGTTTATGTAGATCCTACGTTAAGTACCCGCAAACTGGAGACCGGGTGTGGTGTTAGTCGACGTACTGTCCAACGAATTCTAAAGGGCCATAATTTTCATCCGTATAAAATTCACCTGGTACAAGAACTTAATGAAGACCATTTTGATCGGCGACTACAATTTTGTGAAGATATGAGTGAACGAATTATAAACGATGAACATTTTATATTCAACACTTGCTTTTCCGACGAATGTTCCTTTTTCTTAAATGGCGTAGTAAATCATCATAACTGCCGATATTGGTCCGATTCTAACCCCAGAATTTATCATGAGGTTCATACACAGCAGCCGAAAAAATTAAATGTTTAGGCTGGTATTTTTTGCCATCATTTAGTTGGTCCTTTTTTCTTACCTGGAAATTTGACCGGTGAAATGTATTTGGAAGTACTGGAAGACGCCATAGATCCTCCATTAACAGTCATAATTGAAAATCGGAATGATCGGCGGTACATTGCGAATAGGTTGATGTTCCAACAGAATGGTGCCCCACCACATTACTCCTTAACTATTGCAAAATGTGAGGCAACGTTTTGAGCAAAATCTTTATTATTGCATTGAGAGTCATGGTGGCCATTTTCAACATTTACTTGCCTAACGGGTCAGTTCATTCTTCATTTTTAAATTACTTTGCTGCTAAATGTATTCATCTCCACTAATGATGATGTATTATTTTTATTTAAGCTTTAAATCAATAAATCTTCAAAACCACATTAATTTTATATCATTATAAAGGGAATTGAAGGACCTTTAAAATAAGGTATCACTCGACCCCCCTTTCCATTTAAGTTTTTGCGGGTGGTGTCACCCTGCTGCACGTGCTAACGTGATTTTTTGCCAAACTTGTGTCCCCTCGAAAACAAAATCGACGGGTCTGAGCGTTTTTCAAAAAAAAACGCAGCTGCCAGTAAATGCGTCTGTTTCGTTTTCGATGCGCCACCCTGTATATTATTTTATCTGCTATAAAGAGTCTCGAATCCTCAAGCAAATCTTATGTTTTTATGACATACCACAGTCGTTTTTGTTGCCATGTGTTACACACAGGAATAGACAGAAAATGGGGATTTTCGTTTTCCGTATTAGAATTTATTATAATGAATGAAACGATTTAAATCAATTTTTAAGCCTTGTAGTAGCACTAAACGATATTCAGGACGTCAGGAATGCGTCATGAGGCAGAATAGGTTCAGGGATTTGCAGGGGAAAAACAACACGCCAAATTGGCGTATCGAGGCACTGGCTGAAATAGGCATGTAGTCCCCTTATTACGAATGAGAAGTCTTTGTTCCACATCCCGAGACCTTAGAAGACTTGTCACACAAGCCTCTTGGTGTTGTGGGCCCTGAAAGGTCTCTGACAATGGGCCAAAGCCATTAAGGTCCCTTTTTGGTTGTAGCCATATGCCCTTTTGAAACTTGAAACCCTGCAGAGTCTGATCTAGCCCTTGGGAACGAGATGCTCTAGGGGTGTGGGCATTCATTTTATAGTATACCCCATAAGAAATCGAATAGAAATACTTTTGGTTCAATCAAATGCACTACGTCGGTGTCACGACGTCAGGAAGACTCGCAATGGCGGACGGTATGACGTCGCGACCAAGGTCGGTTCTAGAACATTGGCGAGCGTACCGAAGTACCCGCTTGTACCAAGAGGTAAGGGGTGAGTTAAAAGGGTGTTCCGATTAACCAGTGCGTTCCGTTTTAGTGATATAGTTGTAATTTTTCTAACCGAAAATGAAATATCTGGATTTTTTTTGAAATTTTGCTTACCGTATAGAATCCGGGTGATTTTATTTTTCTCTGATTGACTCGTTCTTTAGTCATAAAAAATGTAGTGTACCGTTTTCAGTGTATATCTTTGGTATACGAATTTTGAGAAGAGAGTTGTTTGTCTCCCGTTTATTTTAAATATTGACCAAACTAGTTTGCTGAAGGAAAAACATAAGTGTGAGTTAGATTTTGAGAATATTTTAGAACCTACCGTTTATGAATGGGTTTACAAGCCTTAGCGTAATTTAAATTTGAGCCTTAGTGAATAGTTTTGAATTCAAGTTGAAGGATAGGAATTTAAAACTGGAACGGCGTAAATGAGATATTTCTTGTTAAATCTTGATATCTACGTTTGAACTTGGTCTAAGCCTACGTGGGTCCTAGTGGACTTCTCTGGTGGGAAATAAGAGCTGACCGGTGAAACAACCGTACCGTCCCGTTTGGTCTATAGCTTTCACTTTGGGCACTTTGAGAGTTGACTTGTGTCAAGTAGGTAGAATCTGCGCGCCAGTATTGGTTAATTGCGGTACTCTGGAACCTCCATTATACAAAAGTGCTTTTATTGAAAACTATTTGCACATATTTATACATCAGACTGGTGATCCGGCATACCCGACCGCATCTACCAGGCAGTATTCTCAATTCCTCTGAGTACGAACCCCTCCCTCGAATGTTAGATGCCGAGTTCTCGAAAGTGACTGGTGAGGCCGGTCTTACTCGGTACAAAGGGCGTTTTTCTTTGTGGTTGGCCTTGCAAATTATATATAACATACTAAGTGACATATAAATCCGAACACCCAGTTTAAATGGTTTTATTTTAATAAAAGTTGGTGAATGTATTTATCTTACTGTAAATAACAAGTGAAAAAATTTTCAGCCTTATGAGTTGGACATTCCGGTTTTTATACTGCTTTTTTTTAATTCACTAACGCTCTAAAAATGAATATTTCAGCCGTAGTAAAGAATCAACGTTGGCGGATTTTGGTTCTTGGCATCCTTTACGATCGGTTACGATGCCTAGAGTACGGAGACCTGTACGATTTCGTTAACTTAGTGAGTTTGATAGGGGCCGTATAGTGGGACAGGAAGCTGGACCTTCTTTTCGGGCAATTGCAGTTAGAGTGCAAAGAAGTGTAGACACTGTGGTTAGGTGTTGTCAGGCATGGCCTCGAGAAGGCTGTACGCAAAGAGCAAGGGGCACTGGACGCCGCCGTAGAACAACAGACCGTGAAGATCGCCGCCTAAGATTATTGGCCTTAAGGGACCGTTTCTCCACTACCAGGTCCATTGCAAATGAATGGTTTGCAGAACACGGAAGACCTATTGGTATGCGAAGTGTTTACCGACGAATGAGAAGTTTTGGCTTGTTTTCATACCGGCCACACTGGGTCCTCCCTTTAACTCGAGAACACCGACGTAATCGCCTTGAGTGGTGCAGACAACGGTCACTCTGGGATCAGGAATGGAACAGTATTGTCTTTAGTGACGAGTCTCGATTTTGTTTAGACATGCACGATGGTCGTGCCAGGGTTAGAAGGCGTCGTGGTGAAAGGAGGAATCCACAGTTTTTTATTGAAAGACATGTTCGTCACACTGTTGGAGTTATGGTTTGGGGTGCTATAGTCTATGGTTTCAGGTCACCTTTAATCTTCATCAGAGGTAACATGAACGCGCAGCGTTATATCCACGAAGTTCTAGAACCCCGTCTTTTACCCTATCTTGACACCCTGGCAGATCCAACTTTCCAACAAGTTAATGCCCGACCACATGTTGCAAGAGTCACAATAGACTTCTTTCAACATAATGATGTCACATTGTTACCATGGCCACCAAGATCTCCCGACTTATCCCCAATTGAGCACGTGTGGGATATGATGGGTAGGAGATTGCTCAATTTGCAACGTCCTCCTCAGACTCTAGAAGTACTTCGAGAGGAGTTGGTGGTTGCCTGGAATGAGATACCACAGGAGTACATTGACCACCTGATCAGAAGCATGCCTAGGCGCGTTGGAGAATGTGTAGCACATCAGGGTGCATCCACACATTATTAAAGGTCAAAGGGCTTTAAAGCTGTGTAATCATTTTGAAACTTTTATCACTTATTTATTATGCTTCATTAAGTACTTATACAAAATTTTATTAAAATAAAACCATTTAAACTGGGTGTTCGGATTTATATGTCACTTAGTATAATATATTCTTACGTCCCTGAAGGTCCCAGAACTACAAAAAGATACATACAAATAACTAATTGTCTTCATTATATCCCAGCAAGGTCCTAGATATACAGAAGTGTTTTATAGGTTGAGTCATTGTGTCACAAAATGTTGCGTCTCCGATATTATTTATTTAAAGGTTTGGTAAACAAATTCATGAGGGAGCTATCAGTTTAGTTTAAAGGTTCATTAGCGATAGTAGGCGGGTTGATTTTAGGAGTTTTATAATTGCTTTGGGGTTCAAGGAGCAAGCCAGGTAGGCACATCTTTGTCTGCTGTGTGCTAAGTTCCCTGGGGTGCAGATTGAAATCCAAGCGAGAACGAGACAAACAGAGATTGAAGTAGGTGCGGGTTAACAAAACACCTGGTCTTATTCTTCATCCAAACATATCCATATTGCCGAAAACCGTTTATCGCTTTGGGCTTATCGCATCGCACCATTACCGCTTGCTAGGTTGAACGCATACTGCTTCCGCTTTAACCGTTGGTTTTTAACCGCTTTTGATTCCATTCGATCCCGAGTTGAACCGAATGTCCTCCTTCTCCGCTCTATCGCTAGGGTAACTAGATTTCTCTCATTTGTACATATAACTTGACATACAGGTATCCCGACCTTGCATGAAGTGTATATATTTGCTGTTAATATACCAGGTTGTGTTATAAGTCTTGCTTTTAATCACAAATACCGTGCTGTCTGAAGTAAGAGATACAAAAAGAGAAGCAGTAGAAGTAGAAAGTAAAGAGTAAGTATCTCGAGTCTGACCCTTTGAGCGTGAAGCATCAAATCCCTGAATTACTTTCTTTACTGAAGCTACCAGGTTTCAGTCGATAGTGTTGTCTCCACACTCTAAACAGGAGGCTGGCTCCCGAGGAGTTGCTGAACTAGAGAGACAGGTAGTTCGCCAGTTACTGACCCCGAGGAAAGAGCGTTACACTAGGTAGTTTTTAGTGTAAAAATAGTTCATTCCACGTTTGCAATACCCAGATAAATCCGCATGCCAGTTGGCGGTTTTGAAGATATTAAAAAAATGTTTTTTATTTTTGAACTTCAACACCACGTATCTTTATAATGAAACTCTCGAGGAAAATATATGTTAGAAGATCCCCTTTAAAAGCGGTCTTGTGTATTATGCTCCACTTTTGGTCACGACTTGTGAATCAACCTGTATCTTTACTTCTAACGATATCACTATCATATCCTATGCTCAATTTCAAAAGTTTCTGTTCATTTTTATATTCTAAATATACTAAGTGACATATAAATCCGAACACCCAGTTTAAATGGTTTTATTTTAATACAATTTTGTATAAGTACTTAATGAAGCATAATAAGTAAATGATAAAAATCTCAAAATGATTGCACTGCTTTAAAGCCCTTTGACCTTTAATAATGTGTGGATGCACCCTGATGTGCTACACATTCTCCAACGCGCCTAGGCATGCTTCTGATCAGGTGGTCAATGTCCTCCTGTGGTATCTCATTCTAGGCAACCACCAACTCCTCTTGAAATGCTTCTAGAGTCTGAGGAGGACGTTGCAAATTGAGCAATCTCCTACCCATCATATCCCATACGTGCTCAATTGGGGATAAGTTGGGAGATCTTGGTGGCGATGGTAACAGTGTGACATCATTATGTTGAAAGAAGTCTATTGTGACTCTTGCAACATGTGGTCGGGCATTATCTTGTTGAAAAGTTGGATCTGCCAGGGTGTCAAGATAGGGTAAAAGATGAGGTTCTAGAACTTCCTGGATATAACGCTGCGCGTTCGTGTTACCTCTGATGAAGATTAAAGGTGACCTGGAACCATAAGCTATAGCACCCCAAACCATAACTCCAACAGTGTGATGAACATGTCTTTCAACAAAAAACTGTGGATTCCTCCTTTCACCACGTCGCCTTCTAACCCTGGCACGACCATCGTGCATGCCTAAACAAAATCGAGACTCGTCACTAAAGACAATACTGTTCCATTCCTGATCCCAGAGTGACCGTTGTCTGCACCATTCAAGGCGATTACGTCGGTGTTCTCGAGTTAAAGGGAGGACCCAGTGTGGCCGGTATGAAAACAAGCTAAAACTTCTCATTCGTCGGTAAACACTTCGCATGCCAATAGGTCTTCCGTGTTCTGCAAAACATTCATTTGCAATGGACCTGGTAGTGGAGAAACGGTCCCTTAAGGCCAATAATCTTAGGCGGCGTTTTTCATGGTCTGTTGTTCTACGGCGGCGTCCTGTGCCCCTTGCTCTTTGCGTACAACCTTCTCGAAGCCATGCCTGACAACACCTAACCACAGTGTCTACACTTCTTTGCACTCTAACTGCAATTGCCCGAAAAGAAAGTCCAGCTTCCCGAACTCCCACTATACGGCCACTATCAAACTCACTAAGTTGACGAAATCGTACAGGTCTCCGTACTCTAGGCATCGTAACCGATCGTAAAGGATGTCAAGAACCAAAATCCGCCAACGTTGATTCTTTACTGCGGCTGAAATATTCATTTTTAGAGCGTTAGTGAATTAAAAAAAAGCAGTCACTTAGTATACTATTATTTACTTTCTGTGTGTTTACCATTGACGTGGTCTATGTCATCCTGTGATGATCTGACTGTTATGTTTGATAAAAGCAGGATAACTTCGTCGTCAGGTCGGAATTTCAGCGATTCGGTGTACAAAAGGCGACTATCCCACACGATTAAGTTCTAGATCGGTTGATTTATCGGGAATTTTCGGGATAGTTTCCCCGCGAAAGTTTCCTGAACTTCAACGGCTGTCGCAGGAGAAGTATTGCCTGCTTTGCATCGTTTCACCATTGGGAAATTTCTACATTACGCCGTTCAGCGGCGATGTAAAATATTACAGTCGAATGCTTCAAGAAAGCTGCACGAGTTTGCGGCTTGTTTATTAGATTAAGCTGGCTAATAAAATATTGATGTGCCAGCTGGGACTAGCGTACTCGCACAAATACGGGCAATGGCGGGAAGGAGACAATTTCCTGCTCCTGTACGACCACGATTGCGATATCGGAAACGGTAAGGGGTACGGAGTCACTTGAATAACGGAAACATTATGTATTTAGGTAACAAACAAAATGCCGCTAGAAAATCTGCAAAACTGAAACTAATTCCGGAGAGAGACAGAATTTTCCCAAAACCGTATTAGTTCTTTCCTGATTTCATTTGTGGTAGGATTTGAAAACAAATCGTCGTCCATAACAAGTGGCGTATATCTCATTTTTTCCAATTTTACAGGAGAACGCCTTAAATATTTTCACGAGATTTGAGTTGCTGCTGACAAAAAGGTATTATTGCTACATAATTGATTTGTGGGTATATTTGCTCATATTTACAAGCTTTTCAAAAATGAGCAACAATTAACCCATTTTTCATTTTATGTATTCAAAAGGGTCGTACTTCGTAGAATAAAGATTTAGTTACGTCCATGTTTTATTAAAGTGATGAAAAATAAAAACATATGAAATAAAAAGAAATGTTTTATCACGAGACAAAATGGTTACAAAAAGGGGAACAGTGAATATTATGGCGAAATATATATCCGCAGTACTTATAAACTATATAACTGCCTATAAAAGTAAATATGGCAGCACAAATAAAAGATTCACTCAAATAATAATGATATAATAATATCTGTTAGCGATGAACAAAATAATAATTAGTATTCCATATATACTAAGTGACATATAAATCCGAACACCCAGTTTAAATGGTTTTATTTTAATAAATTTTTGTATAAGTACTTAATGAAGCATAATAAGTAAATGATAAAAATTTCAAAATGATTGCACTGCTTTAAAGCCCTTTGACCTTTAATAATGTGTGGATGCACCCTGATGTGCTACGTATTCTCCAACGCGCCTAGGCATGTTTCTGATCAGGTGTTCAATATCCTCCTGTGGTATCTCATTACAGGCAACCACCAACTCCTCTCGAAGTACTTCTAGAGTCTGAGGAGGACGTTGCAAATTGAGCTATCTCCTACCCATCATATCCCACACGTGCTCAATTGGGGATAAGTCGGGAGATCTTGGTGGCCATGGTAACAATGTGACATCATTATGTTGAAAGAAGTCTATTGTGACTCTTGCAACATGTGGTCGGGCATTATCTTGTTGGAAAGTTGGATCTGCCAGGGTGTCAAGATAAGGTAAAAGATGGGGTTCTAGAACTTCGTGGATATAACGCTGCGCGTTCATGTTACCTCTGATGAAGATTAAAGGTGACCTGGAACCATAAGCTATAGCACCCCGAACCATAACTCCAACAGTGTGATGAACATGTCTTTCAACAAAAAACTGTGGATTCCTCCTTTCACCACGTCGCCTTCTAACCCTGGCACGACCATCGTGCATGCCTAAACAAAATCGAGACTCGTCACTAAAGACAATACTGTTCCATTCCTGATCCCAGAGTGACCGTTGTCTGCACCACTCAAGGCGATTACGTCGGTGTTCTCGAGTTAAAGGGAGGACCCAGTGTGGCCGGTATGAAAACAAGCCAAAACTTCTCATTCGTCGGTAAACACTTCGCATGCCAATAAGTCTTCCGTGTTCTGCAAGCCATTCATTTGCAATGGACCTGGTAGTGGAGAAACGGTCCCTTAAGGCCAATAATCTTAGGCGGCGATCTTCACGGTCTGTTGTTCTACGGCGGCGTCCAGTGCCCCTTGCTCTTTGCGTACGGCCTTCTGGAAGCCATGCCTGACAACACCTAACCACAGTGTCTACACTTCTTTGCACTCTAACTGCAATTGCCCGAAAAGAAAGTCCAGCTTCCCGAAGTCCCACTATACGGCGCCTATCAAACTCACTAAGTTGACGAAATCGTACAGGTCTCCGTACTCTAGGCATCGCAACTGATCGTAAAGGATGTCAAGAACCAAAATCCGCCAACGTTGATTCTTTACTGCGGCTGAAATATTCATTTTTAGAGCGTTAGTGAATTAAAAAAAAGCAGTATAAAAACCGGAATGTCCAACTGATAAGGCTGAAAATTTTTTCACTTGTTATTTACAGTAAGATAAATACATTCACCAACTTTTATTAAAATAAAACCATTTAAACTGTTCGGATTTATATGTCACTTAGTATATTACTCATGAGGAAGATTTAGCTGGAATCTTTGGTATTCTGTTAAACGAACTACCGGGAGATCTCCTTCCACAGCGACTTCAAATCCCTATACAGGGTGGCGCATCGAAAACGAAACAGACGCATTTACTAGCAGCTCAGTTTTTTTTTGAAAAACGCTGGGCGGGGGTGACACGAACCCTAAAATCTTAAATGGAAAGGGGGGTCGAGTAATACCTTATTTTAAAGGTCTTTCAATTCCCTACTTCTGTTTCAATAGCAATCATAGCATTAGTAGCATCTGAAATGACAAGACACGTTTATTCGTGATGTACATGTCATGTAGCTTCCAAAAAGTGTAATACCTCATTCTCGTTATTTCCCGGGATTAAAGCGCTCATTTATTTTGTTCAAGCTTCCTTTCAAATGGATTAGCAGAGGTTTCTAAACTGTTACATATTGGTGCGAGCGTTAAGCGTTTCGTATAATACAAAGTGTTCGATTTTTCATATGCATATTAAATTTGATATCTCTAATAAAACATTGTATATTTTATTGCCACCATGAGTCCGCGTGATCCCTAGCGTAAACTTTCCAAATAAAACTGTCATAAAAAATCTAGTCAGCTGAGATTTTTCCAGTTGATGTCATTTTACTGCTTACGATGCGTGCACTTTGTAGCTCATTTGTACTTCTAATAAATCTAATACTGAATAGAACCTCCTTTATAATCCCTAAGACTTATAAGACAATGTATTAGAATATTTTCCATATTGCAGTAGCCGTGGTGACAGTGCTTAAGAAGAGCTTTATTTTTGTCAGCTTAAAGTTTGAACTATACAAGGCTCCACAGTTCGCCATATCAGTGTGGGATCATGGACACCCACCGGGGCGATCTGATATCCCCGTAGCCAGGGTCCTCGAGTAATTTCACTTGGGCACCAATTGAGGATGCCAAAAATATAAACCCTCGCTTACACTATCTTTAACCCTTACAACAACTTCATCTCAAATTAGTTCACAGTAGATGCGTTATGTTTATGTCAGTTTTTTTTAATTTTTTAAAAATTCCAAATACAACGCTATTCTTTTTTGGTATTGATCGGAAAGAGCATAAAAAACTCCAGAGCAATATCTTTGTTCATTGTGCATAAATATGCTTAAATTGCAATTTTAAAGTACTACTGAATAAGACGAAAAATTCAAGCTATTGGTTGATTGTGTAAAATGTATCAATATGATAGGATTTTAAGATGTTTTACTTGGAAATTTGTTATTTGAAAAACGACAGACTTCAATTATACCTTATCAATCAGGAAACATTGTGCTGTTTACCCACTTGTATTATTTAGATCTTTGAATGGTGCAAATTATGTTATATAATTTTAATATTATGGAGGCTGTTTTGTTAAAAAAAGCGTAATAATATCTAGCGTGCCACGTCATGACATTCTGGGACAGGATTAATTTAAGATAACCGAATACCAGTTAACAATAGCGAGGCATCCCTTTAACCGGCGCATTTCACCCTCTTTGCTCTGCCCCCTTCCTTCCTTTCTTTCTTCTTCCTTTCTTTCTCCCTGACTTCGTCTGGTATCTGAGCAACCAGACTTGACCGACCCACTGACCTACGATACTTTAACGAAGAGCGAAGATCCCACGGACCGCTCTGATGGACAATGACGAACAGAGGGCATCTCAAAAACATGATACCTCATTTTTCGCGCTTGTTCGTTTTGCACTGTTTATTCATCGCCAAGGCAACAGATAACACATACCACTAGATATGCAACCAGACATAATGGGTGATTTTTTTGCTAGTATCTTTTTGGCAAGACTGTTTTTGACAGATGACCCGTGAATCGTGTCTTGTGTCATTGACAAACTTGTTCAGTTTGGTCTATAATTTAACCACGAATCGACTTACGAACGAACAACGCTTGCAAATTATTGAATTTTCCTATCAAAATTCATGCTCGTTTAAGATAGTGCATCGAGCACTGCTTCCAATTTATGGGCAATTTGGTGGGCCTACTGAGGGATCTATTCGGATGCTTGTGACTAAATTTCGAACCCAGTTTACAATATTGGACATTAAACCACCAACACGCAGACGTAGAGTGAGGACTGAAGAAAATATTGCGGCTGTATCCGCCAGTGTTGGTGATGACCGTGAAATGTCGATTCGCCGCCGTTCGCAGCAATTGGGCCTCTGTTACTCCACTACGTGGAAAATTTTGCGACAGGATTTTGGTGCAAAACCTTATAAGATACAGCTGGTGCAAGAATTGAAGCCACACGACCTCCTACAACGTTACCAGTTTGGTGAATGGGCGCTGGCAAAGTTGGAGGAAGATCCACATTTTTATCGAAAAATTGTGTTCAGCGACGAAGCTCATTTCTGGTTGAATGGGTACGTTAACAAGCAAAATTGCCGCATTTGGAGCGAAGACCAGCCAGAAGCATTGCAAGAGCTACCAATCCATCCCGACAAAATCACTGTTTGCTGTGGATTATGGGCCGGGGGCATCAGCGGGCCGTACTTCTTCAAAGACGACAATGGCCGGAACGTAACTGTGAATGGCGAGCGCTACCGTGCGATGATAACAAACTTTTTTTTGCCCAAAATGGAAGAGCTGGACCTGGCTGACATCTGGTTTCAACAAGACGGTGCCACATGCCACACCGCACACGAAACAATGGCCCTATTGAGAGGCGAGTTTGGTGAACAGTTTATCTCACGTTTGGGGCCTGTCAATTGGCCGCTTAGATCGTGTGATTTAACGCCGTTGGACTATTTCTTGTGGGGCCATGTTAAGGCTAATGTCTACAGGGATAATCCAGCAACGATTGACGCACTGGAAGCCAATATTGAAGCATTTATTCGTGAGATACCGGCCGATATGTTGGAGAGAGTGTGCCAAAATTGGACCTTGCGCATGGGCCATCTAAAGCGGAGCCGCGGCCAACATTTACATGAAATAATCTTTAAACATTAAATTATATCGACCGTTCTATCGACTCAAATAAAGATTTAATCGTTTTTTCCAAATTTTTTGTGTTTTTTTTTTGAAAATCAAATCCTATACCTCTTAAAAAATCACCCGTTACATGTGTTCAGCTGAGCGTGGTATACCCTCACACAATACTTCTCGTGTGGAAAGTAAAAGTAGGTTACATATTTCCTTCAACGAACCACCTTGTGTTGACCGCATTCTTCAGATCGTTCAAGTGACCATCCAATAAAAATTCTTCAGGACCCCCGAACGCCATATCGCATATAAGAAATTACACATCCAGCGCATCAAGAGGATACGTCGGCGAGGCAGTAAACAATATTCTTAAAAGTTGGAAGCTGTCCTACGGGAGCGACTGACGAAATTGCTTTCGACTACCTCTTTCGCAGCCTCCAAGAAAAAGGCGCAGGCAGCCTTACGCTCGCTATCGGAGACTGATGACTTACCGTATCCATTTCCGTAATCATACCGGGGGGATATACGCAGAAATGGGGTCAGGGTAGATCGCGGATGAATGGGATAGAGAGAAACTTTATTTGGAGAATTGTTGTAAAAGGAATATATTGAACATACAGGAGGTTATGATTTTTTTAAGATAACCAACCAACAACGAGTAACGAGTCCACGAGCTCCTTCCCACTTCAGTTGGCCCACTTCAAGATTTGTACCAAAATATGCATTTATGACGAAACTAGTTACTTCTAAAATAATTTATTTTCTCAAAAACATATTAGATACACTCTAGTCGTAAAGAATACATATTTGAAATCACTTAGACCTATAACTAGTAGAAAATCTGAACAAATAAACAATGTGCGAATAAATGGGCGAAGTTAACAAAGCAACAATTGAAAGATTACCATTGGGTAACATCACATCATTTATTTTTTATTACGGCTAATTCTTTGGGGCATAGTGTTAACCAAGTTTTGGCAAAAATTTGGTATAAAACAATCACATATTTCTTGAAGCTTTTGTCTCAGTTCGGTGATAGTACGAGCAGGATGTTGTCGTAGAACCTTTTTCATCTCGTGCCACAAATTTGACAGATCTGGACTGCTAGAAACCATTTCAAAAGTGGTACATTATTTTCTTGCATCCATTTTATAGCCTTCTTGGGGTATGGCACACTGCACCATCTTGCTGAAACACAAAATCTTGACCGGATGTCAAACATTCTTCCATCACTGGTAAAAGCGATTCTTCTAAAATTGCCAAATATTTGTTTCTATCAACATTTTTATCAGTAAAATGAAGTTTTCCTACTCCTTTTGATGACATACTGCCCCAGACCATAATGGATGCTGGAAATTTCACTTTTCTCTTCAGAAAGTCAACATGGAATGCTTATTTTTTTTGCGAATAACTCTACTGCGACTGTCACCAACACAAACTTCGAATCGGGCCTCATCACTCCATTGTATTGCACACCATTGTTGGGGTGTCCATTGTCTATGTTCTTTAGCCCATCTAAGCCGATTTTTCTTTTGCAGTGGGGTTAATAGTGGATTTTCTTTGGCCTAGAAACAAGATGTGCAACTTTAGGGCTTTTACTCCACGTTTTTTATAAAAAAACTTACTTGTGGACCTCGAAATTCTCCTTCAAACAGCATCACTCCACAGAGCACTTAACTGTAAATAATTGGGACGCCTGTTTTTCACGATTATTCTTCTTAATGCTCTTCGGTCGTCATTTGTGATATTACTTTTTTCACATATCATGGCTTAATATTAACTGAACCAGTTACGTTATATCTTCAAACAATATTTCTCACACTGTACCGCGATAAGTCTAACAAAGTTGCAATTTATGAGTTTGATTTCCCAGAATTAAAAAATTTAATTATCAGTAACCGAATTTTCTCATTAATAACCTTTCCTCTATCCATTTTGAAAATCCTAACTACCCAAAACTATTTTAAACGTATTCTGACAGCTGTGATTAATAAAAACAATTGTCATGGCTTTTATTTTTCATAGCCACCTATGCGTTATAGACTTATTTTGCATTGAAATGAAAATAGGTTGATATGCTGTAATTGCAACATGTGTTATTTTTATGCTGCAAATTTCATTAGGGAAAGATAAAATTGGTGTTTTCTACTATATATTATCAAAATATTCATTGTTAATATTTTAAATCTATAACTCCCTGCTACATTTTTATTATTTGTGTTTGATAAGAAAAAAACTAGGATTTCAATAGTTGGGCCAACTGAAGTGGGAAGTGGCTCGTATTACTGTACTGTACACATTATTAACATTAAGGTGGTATATCTCAACTATTTTGCGAAATTTCGAGTAAAAATTTTAATCACTTTCTATTTAACAGTAGGCCTAAAACTTGTAAAAATATGCTCAAAATTACAGCGCTCCTGTAGGTGTTGTATTTTGTATGTCACTCAGTATATCTTTCATGCTTTTTGTCTTTCTAAAGTAACACAAAAAAATGAACAAATAGCTATGGTCTTCATCAAGTTAATAGGCATAGTTTTGCTGATTATTGTTTTACGTTTAAACTAAGTTAGTTTAGGTTTCCACGAGACAACATGTTTTTTAACCATTTGTTCGATAATAAAATGCTATAAACAAATTGGAAACATGAAAATATTATAGTGCATCTTACCGAGTTTATAAACAGTTTTTCAGTTGTTTGGTATTGCAAACTACCAAAACAAGATAAGTGCGTGTGTAAAGTTGGTGCTTGATAAAGCTGTCAGACGCAATTGACATGAGCTATACAGGTAAAACAAGACAACAGTCATGCCTCTGGAACAACCCCTGATTTCGACTCACACCGGCAAAACAAAGAACCGACATGTGGTTCTTATACTGATTCTAAGATTCTCACAACAGCACTAAAACAAATCTATTAAAATGAAAAAAGTACCTTGTTTGTTTTCGCTGTAAAGAAACTTGCAGTGTAGTCTATAGTTTTAATGCTGTTGTTGCCTGCTGTCTGAACAGCCTCATGCGGCATAGATTTTATTTTCAGAAGATGCCTTAAATACTTGTCAAACCTTGAACTAGTAGTAGCACAACTTGATTAACTTTATTCTGTCTAAAAATGAATATATTGATAGGTGCTGCAAGGCACCTAGCGCAGCATTTCCGGTGAATTATAGGTATTACGAGGGATCTCTTTTAAGTTTTACATATAGAAACATAGTAGGCCGCGCGGATCGAACGCCAGTACTGAATCTTAACCTCACTCTTTAGTAAACTTAAATTCAAAGTTTCACAACAATACGTGCAGTGTTCTCACTACAGTGAATTTTTAAGTGTCACCAAGTCATTCGAAAAATGGAACTCAACCGAGAATATTTTCGCGCCATAATTTATTACAACTTTCAGAGACAATTATCGCAACAGGAATGTCTTGCTGTGTTACTGTCTGTTTTCGACAACGAAGTGCCGCATCAGTCGACAATTACCGTTGATATGGAGAATTCAAACGTGGACGGGTGAGTCTTAGCGACGATCCCAGGGTGGGTCCACCAAAAACGGCAGTCACCCAGGAAAACGTCAATGCTGTGCGCAAACTCATCATTGAAGATAGGCATGTGACATATCGCGAGATTGAGGCGTCCTTGAAGATCTCAAAGACCTCAATTTGAAAAAAATTACATAAAGAATTAGGAGTAAGAAAATTAGTTTCTCGTTGGATACCCCACCTGTTGACTGAAAGCAGAAAGCAGCCAGGGTTAATTGGTGTCAAAAAACGCTTGACCGTTGCAATTCCGGAAACTCAAAAAATGTGTACAGCATTGCTAGTGGTGATGAATCGTGGATTTACTGTTATGACCAGAAAATAAACGACAGTCGGCTGTTTGGGTGTTCCAAGGTGAACAAAAGCCAACAAACGTCATCCATTCTCGAAGTGTTTCGAAAAAGATGGTCGCGACATTTGTGCCAAAAGCGGGTCATATTGCAAGAATTCCTCTTAATGAGCAAAGAACTGTTACTGCGGATTGGTATACCACCATCTGTTTGCCAAAGGTCATCACCGATCTTCGAAAAATCAACCCCGAAAGAAGAATCATACTCCACCAAGACAATGCAAGCTCGTACACAGCCCAAAAAACAAGGCAGTATTTAACGGAAGAAAACATGGAATTATTGAACCATCCTCCATATAGTCCCGATCTAAGTCCTAACGATTTCTTTACTTTCCCGAAAATTAAAAACAGACTGCGTGGTCAAAGTTTCAGTCACCAGAAGAAGCAGTTGACGCATTCAAAAATGCCGTTTTAGATCTGCCAGCGAACGAGTGGAATAAGTGCTTCGAAAATTGTTTCGAGCGCATTCAGATGTGTATTAATCTTCGTGGAGAATACTTCGTAAGCCAATAAAGTCATTTAAAACTATATACCGTGTTGTTTTATTTCCATATGCAAAACTTAAAAGACATTCCTCGTACATGCATTACCTAACAAGTTTCTGATAACAATATAGGATCTTACCATCCAGTCTCCGATAGACGTCCTGGCCTGATAAAAACGATCCCGCAGCTACCCTTTCGCCCTTACAATGCCACTGCTAAGGCTACCATGATTTATAGGGTGCTGCCGAATCCACCACCATAGGCGCTACCCCGTCAGTGGAACCCCATCAGATTTATGTTTCCAATAAAATTCGTCTTCATTTACGTCTTTCTGAGCTGTTTCGGCATCGGACGGATTCAACCGGATACTCCGATAATTTAGTGGACCTGTCGCATGCCGGACACTGATAAAATCTTAAGCAAATCAGAAATGGCATCTTTACGCTCACATCTCGAGGGTCGGTCATTTCTTGTGCCGTTTTCGTCGTATTTTGAGATTTTTGTTAGTATTTTGGGGCACATTCGACTGATAACGGATATAGCAGGGTTTGAGGCTACGGCTGTCGCGGATGCGAAAATTTTGTTCTGCCCATTTGCTCCAACACCAAAACCTGTTTGACCGAGTAAGAGTATGCATGACGTCGTCAGAATCATTTGAGCATTTTTTCGTACGAACCATTTTTTTATTCTTTCTACTGATGGAACAAGCAAGTTGATGTCACCCTCACTAAACAGCCAAAGCACTGCTATGTTATTTTTCACCTCTGTGAGTGTTGAAATTCTCAAGCTTTACTACTTTCTGTATATCCGTTCAGCCCTTAGCTACTGCGTAGTTTGGCGACGGAACTGCTCTCGCATTGGTAAAGTGTTTATAATTCAGATTTCTTTTGAGAACAATAGCTTCTAAGCATTGTCGCTACTCATGTAGAGAGCTCTTTAAACAGTTGAATACAGTGACAGTTAACTCTCTTTATATCTATATATGCCTTATTTATCTTAAAAAAATTGAGTCAGAAGATGTACTTATAGCCCCACACATACTGTCCTTAACTTCAAAATGTTATGACTGTAAAGATTTGCAACAAGTTGCCAACTTGTATAAAATCTATAACAAATGTCTCTCTTTTTTTAGACCAAAGTAGCATTGAGGAATCAATTGTGTATTTGACTGAAGTTCACTTTTGAATTCATGATCGTTCGTCTCAGGTTGTGTTGTGGGTCAAAAAACCATTGGCGTACCATTTTTTTCTTAAGAAATACAGGGTGTTTCAGTTTATTGTTGCATAACTTTAAGATTCGATAGAAATTTTAAAATTAATGCATAAAGTCTATATAAACATGGGTCAAAAAATGCGTGGCTTCCGAAATACAGAGTGTTTAAATTTACTTTCTAAAATAGTATTTTTTAAATATTTCGAACAATATTTGATGTATAACAGTGAAAATTGGTATGCAAGAGTTTTTTGGTACGACAAAACGAACCATGGGCATAGTTTTACTGTAGCCGCTAGAGGGCGCTCTCTACTGTACCTGTAGTGTATTAAAATGACCGAAAAAAATTTCTTAGTGCAATGTTTTGCTTTTTGAATAAAAAACTGATTCTTCGCACTTATCAACATAAAAAAGCTCTCTTGTGAATTTTCGTTATAGTTTCGATTTTAAGGTTTGATGCATTTTTAATTATTTATGATAAAATAACGTTAAAAAGTCAGTATCTCGATAATGTTTAGAAGTAGGCTGTGCCTGCAAATATTTTTAAAATTGAAAGCAGAATAAGGGTTAAACGTCAATTAGTTGACACTTAGTTTTGTTGTCTGTTGATACCTGAAACGTTTTTTTGCAATTGCAAATTTAGTTTCTTTTACCTGGTATCTACCGTAATCGACTATTTGGACCCTACCTTTTGCCTGCAAGGTTAAATGCTGCGACCTTCTTGGAATTTTTAAAGGTTGAACATGCAAATATGTGGTATGATGATTTGTTAGATTTAACAAGATTGGCCTGGTTCCAGCTTGATGGATGTCCAGCTCATTATTCAAGAATCGTTAGAAACTGGCTGGACGAAAATTATCCAGAAAGATGGATCGGCCGTGGAGGACCAGTCGCCTGGCCTCCACGATCCCCTGACCTAAATCCATTAGATTTCTTTGTGTGGGGATTTCTAAAAGAAAAAGTGTACCAGACTCCCGTAACCACAAGAGATATGCTAATAGACATAATCAGGAATGCATGTGATGAAATAAGGCCTTATTTGAATAATGCTATACCACGTTCGATCATTCGTAGATGTGAATTGTGTATTGAACAGTTGAGTTTACATTTCGAGCAACTACTTTAGATTTTGTATGTTTGTCCTAACTATCCAGAGCATTTTAGTTGTAAATAATTAATTTAATTTGTTAAAAATAATATTGGAAAATTAAACAAATTAATATTCTGTTTTTTTGTGTTTATTTGGAGTTAGGAATTATTGCTGTGTTTAAAAACACAATCTAAACGAGCATTTTAATTACTTGTAATGCCCAAATCGAAAATGTAAAAAAAATATTATTTTCCCATAAATAATTAAAAATGCATTGAACCTTAGAAATCGAAATATCTCAAAAACGGCTAACTATAACGAAAACTTACAGGAGAGCTTTTTTATGCAGAAAAGTGCGAAGAATCAGTTTTTTTATTCAAAAAGCAAAAAACTCCACTAAGAAAAATTTTTCGGTCGTTTCAATACACTACAGGTACAGTAGAGAGCGCCCTCTAGCGGCTGCAGTAAAACTATGTCCATGGTTCGTTTTGTCGTGCCAAAAAACCCTTGTATACCAATTTTCACTGTTATACATCAAATATTGTTCGAAATATTTAAAAATAACTATTTTAAAAAGTAAATTTAAATACCCTGTATTTCGGAAGCCACGCATTTTTCGACCCATGTTTATATAGACTGTATGCATTAATTTTAAAAGTTCTATCGAATCTTAAAGTTTTGCAACAATAAACTGAAACACCCTGTATAGAAGTCAATACCCGTTTTGGATCATAGTTTGTAAAGCAAACTGACATTAATTTTTCTTGTAGATTCACACGCGTAAATATTCGCATATCATTAAGGAACATCCTGTATATAGAAAATATACCTGAAATGGATAATTCCAGTACTACTAATTGTGTAGTCATCCGGAAATAAAGTTATTATTATTATTACTATTATTATCATGCTTTTGTTACTCAAATAAATTGATAACTAATGAAGAACAATGTAATGTGGGATAGGAGGTGAAGGAGGCAAGCATTGTCAACCTCGCCTTTGTCATCTTCACTAGAAAATAAAGTATTAAGATGCTCTGTTTTCCCCATTTAACAACAGTATCATCAGTAAAGGACTGTAAAGAAAATAAAAGTCGTCGACTACGTTAATACTTGCTGCGCGCAGAAACGTACTGACTATTAAAATGTCAGACAATGCGTACAGTGTAACCGCCTTGTTCTGACGAGGATCTAGCTGGCAACACTGCGTGTGATCAAATAAGACCGGCAGGAGGTTAGACGCCATCAGTCGTTCTGTGGTCGCCATGTTTTGGGATGCGTCACCTATCTTTCTCTAATTCATTTGCCTTATCTGTCTTCTCTTGATACAGCTACACTTTGCTCATTGTCCGTAAATGGATTTGATTGATTTTGCTGCATATTGCCACTAATGACAATACTTTCAGCTGATTTTAATCCAACCTGTGTAGCAATATCGGTAAATTAGTCAAATGGATCTGAATATGTTGATGGAAATCCGATGGTGTGTTTCTGGCGTCGAATTATTTCATTTTGTTCGAAATGGATTATTTTTTGATTACCATGAAAGCAATTCGTGCGGGGTAATGTAGTGAATGTTTACTGCTACCTGTTATTATATTTGAAAATCTCTTCATGATTTGATTAAATTACCCTGGACGGATTTAGATGTAACGCCATGCTATTTAAATGTAGTATACAAAATCGAAAGCTTTTCGAAAATACTACTTCTATAAAAGAAAGAAATAATAATTCGTTTACCTGAAGACAGCTTATCGTATATTGTATTCCGGCATCTAAAGAGGACTCTGAAATATGCTAGCGCCATATGTTAGAGAGTATTAAAGGTCGCGGTATCATCACAAACTTGATCAGATGTGTCGACGATTGGAATAATATCAACAATTCTATTATATATATTTATTATACCTGGATTTTGTGGAAGCGATCGATCAGTACCTCACGCACACCTTGTCTACAAGCTGGAAAACCTAGGAATAATTGGAGAAATGTTAAAGTGGCTAAAGACTTTGCTTAGTAACATAGAGGCCACGGTGAGGCTAGGCGACTTTTTGTCAATCAGTAGGGAGATGACTGGCAGCATCTACAGGGTTCCATCTTGGGGCCTATGCTATTTCTTTTATACACAACGGATGCCAACCACCTGCGACGCCAGAACTAAAAACTAATAAATGAGAAATTCCTAACTGCACCTCGTCAATGTTCCCTCTTTAATCTCTTTGATAGTTGGAATAGACTGCCCAATGACATTGTTAACGCGTCTCCCTTTAACAGGTTCAAGAACCATTTCCATTAACCCTGTCAAACTAATTGTTGGTACTTCAAGAGATGTAGGAAAGAAGTCATCGTTAAGCCATAATGTACGTGACTAATTTACATAACTATGACAAAGCATTAAAAATATTGCAAAAAAGATACGCATATGTCATCAAGTCCTTTGGAATTATGCATCAAAGGGGGAAAGTTGTATTTAATATTATGTAAAACCCGTCTGTTGGATATTAAAATGAAACTTTGCCGGTTGCTTTTGTATAATTCATTAATGGTCATATTTCCGGACTACGTTTTGAATTTGAAATAGGAGAAAGAATACAGGATCCACATCAGATCCATTAGGAGTAGAATACAATTATTCCACTGGTTGCATCATGAGAATAAATAATACTGATTATATATACGTATGTATCTCCATACTCATCTTCTTCTCATCAACTCCCAAACTCTTTCGAAAACATTAGGGTCATTTCTTCTTGGGTTATACCCAGCAGTTATCCATTCTTCTAAGTCTTCCACATCTCTCACTGGTCTCGTGTGAACTCTTGACTGTAGGTGGTTCCGTAGGAAATAATCCAGAGGGTTCACGTACGAGGATCAAGCAGGCCATTAGTCAGGTTTCACCTCAACCAATCCAGCGATCTATGTATGTTGCTGTTGAAAACTGTTATACTAAAATGAGCTGGTGCGACAACATGCATGAGCAAGATTGCCTGAAAGATTCTCCAATAGCTTCCTCAAAGTTAGGACTTTCCTTCACATGGCGTATAGATCTTGGAAAAGTAAACAGTTTTTTTCTAGTAATATACACACCAAAGTCCTGAGGTTACCAAGATGCTGGCTCCGCAATCAACCAAGCTTAAACAAAACCTAATGCGGTTCTACATCTCGATCAAATCAACGTGATCACGTGCGATGCGGATCAGTACTCAATCAGGTTTGTGAACAAAACCTTTACACATCGGTTCTAAAATAATTAAATCAAAAAATGGCACACGTATACAGCAATATTATTTTCATTTACGGTGAGTATCCTCGAAGTGCTACCGAGGCTTCGCGATGCATGTGTATCGTTTTTCATGATTCTTAGCCTACACTGATGCCTGGCTACGTCGAGCACATACATGTGGCTTTGAATCTGTCGCAGACAACTTTGAACGTTACTTAAAAGTGACAGAGCTGTAGTTAAAATTTGTTATTACTTATTAGCTGCACATTAACTTTGTTGTTACAAACGTACTTGTGTCTGCAAAGGAAAGTTACAACTTTCAGCACACTCTGTATAATGGAGATAATGAAACACCGATGCCATGCTCAGTCACCAGAAGAATTATGGCATACACGTTCACGTCCGCGTTCTAGAACTTTCAAAGTTTTCCAAGTTATCTGTTGAATTCCCACACTAGCAACCGGCGTGCCATGGATATCACTACAAATCTTCCGAAGCGCAACACATACCATAAATTTTCCATTAGACTTGGCTGTGTATCTTGTACCGTCCCTTGTGATCTGTTTCCGATAGAATATCTAAAATTTACAGGGTCAGTGATTGCCAGCCAGACACCAACACTGCTATTCGGGATCGAAAGCATGATTTTGTACTGAAACAAGCACGAAAGTAGGAATTTAAATATTCCTGGGTTATCTTTAGTCTATCCCATCTAACTCCTCACTATGAAATATAAACTTAGGGAAGGAACAGAATCTTCGGGATAGTTACAACATGTCTTTTTCCAGCTTCCAACCTTGTACATTTTTGTATGGGGCCCAGTACGCTAATTTGCTAGTGAATGTCCTATTAGTTTTACAATAGAAAGGACTTAACAATTTTCTTTTTAACCAAAACGCAAACCATTAGGTATCTCGAAAATGCGCCAATTCCAACCTTGCCTTTAGACCCGAATCAAGACAGCAGTTTATCAACGTGCGATACTGGAACTCAAAGAGTTCACGTGATTTCTTTCATCAACTATGCCAAGACCGTTCTAAGTTTACGTAATTGGTTGATCGATTCTGGTAAAGTTCACGACAGAAACCCAAATAAAGCCTATGTTTGCCAATCTTGATGTGTGATACACTGCAAATTTCAGAGAAAGGCCCTGTGTGCTTACTTTATTATTGTAGCATATTTCGCAACCCCCCATAAAAGGTCGTGCAGGCGTTCTCCCTTGATAAACACGTACAAAAGAACAATAACAATGCCGTAAACAATTCGTATAAATTCCAACTTTCCTCGTTTGGAGGGTGAAGGTACCATTTCAATTACTCCGAGGGTTCGCAGAGAGTTACCGGAGTCACAGTCAGTGACGGCTGCATAACAGTGATTCCTCCACGGTAAAGTTACGTAGGAACTTAGTGTGTTAAGCAGTTTTTGCAGCCTGATACAACAAAATGTCAATCCAAATCCATGACAATTTTAAAATTAGTTTTTTGGATCAAGCTCAATATCACAATACCAAGGCACCTCTCCTACCATCGCAACCCTCCCTAGTTGCTCTTCCCGGTTCCTATTTTCTTTTTTTTAACCTTTTAGAGCAGGAGGAACAAATTTTAAATATCGTGGAAATCAATGCAGATATCAGCACTCGGGAATTAGGCCGCCGCGTAGGGATATTAAATTTCCGTTATACTCACACGTGGGCCCAAGAAAATCCTCATACCATTCGTGAAGGTTATTTTCAACAACGTTTTAAAATAAATATTTGGGCGGGTATTTTTGACGATCAGGTAATTGGCCCTTTTGAATTACCCTCAAAGTCTTCAGGAGAAGGATACCTTATCTTTCAGGCCAACGACATACCAGAACTTTTGGAACAGACCTTAGACAACATTCCATTACAACGGCGACAGAATTTGTGGTTTTTTCATGACGGGGCACCACCACACATTTTTGAGGTGTCATTCAGTATTTGAATGAACGTTATCCAAATCGCTGGATCGGTCGCATTGCTCCTAATCCTCGGAAGTGGCCTGCAAGATCTCCTGACCTCAATCCGATGGATTTGGGGAGAATTTAAACGGATGGTTTATGAGGCTGGTCTAACAACAACTGAAGCACAACTTCGCGAAATGAAATTTAATGCGGCTGGAATAATAAATGAACAACTTCGAGGACCTAGAGTAAGAAGAAACTGGGTTTGCCGTGATGAAGCTTGTGTGGAAAGTGGAGGTCGACATTTTGAACACATTCTTTAAATACAAAAAAGTGCAGTGTGGGTTTTAAAAAGAAAAACAATGTATGTATCAAAAACGTGTTCCCTATTTATAAGTGGATTTTTTCAATACGTTCAATAAACTTTCACACACCAGGTGAAGCGCTGAGACAGTTAGTGGTAAGTCCGTTTTTTTAATTGTTTGCATTTTACGAGTACATTATCAAATAATGAAATAATACCTAAGAGCCAAAAATAACAAAATCCATCTTTATTTACACTGCGTTCAGTCGTAAAAAAATGCTGTTTTGACCGCCATGTTATAGAAAATTTTCTCTATCACCCATTTGAATAATGACTATAACAACGTTTCCACCCTGTATGTGTGTTGGAGGAAATATAATCCAGTAAAGATAACATTTTTAGCTGCTTATTTGCGCAATCGGCAATGTATGCGGATTCATCGATATTTGACTATTGATTTCGATGTGCTAGAAGTATATCCAGAAGGAGTTTGATAGGTTAGCAATATCTGGCATAAGTAATCGCAATTGGAGATAGGAAATTGCAGTAATATAATAAGGGTGTTGCCAGGTTCTGCCACAGATACACTACAAACAGTCTCTGGAACACTTCTTATGACCATTTGAGGCAGCATCATCTAAAGAACGCGATTATAACTAAGCCAACACAAGCGATAATTTCTTTGGAGTAAACTCATACAGTGAGGCTCATGTCGTTGTTCTTGATATCAACTGTCACATACTGCCCTCTTGTGCAAGCTACAACATGGTAAGGAGTTGCCAGATTGCACGAAACAGCTGTTGGCCTGTGGTCAGACAAACAAAAGCTATATTACTAGTTGTTCAGTGGCGAGTAAGCCGTATTTACTATAACATCATAATCGGTGGCATCTAGCGGCCACAGTCGCGACTCAGCTGAGAATACAAACTGAAGTATAGTTCTAATCAACAGCTTCCTGTCTTCACTTATGCAGTGGTCGATTCTGATTAAAGACTGCACGTTTTTGTTGTGTTATTTCGAAATTCTTAATGAAGTAGCTAGCAGCAGACAGCAGCTTGTAACCTTCAGCAACACTACTTCCAGTACAACGACTGCTTCATGTAGCGTCCCACAGGGTTCTGTGCTGGGACCACTTTTATTCCTAATACTCGTAAATGACCACCCGGTGTATACGCCTCAGCTATTTGCCCCACAAAGGCGCTGCATCAGGGTCATCGCCGGTCTGATTTATACTCAGTCATGTAGGACGGCATTCATCATCCTGAAATCCTTAACCTCCCATCTCTATAATATTTATCTGCATATGATATGTACATAATGATTTGCATCTCTACAAAACGCACATTGATGCACACAGTTACGATGAACGTAACATCGTTTACAAAGAGCCAGACTATTATGAAACCCGCTTTCATAATGTTCTTCCTGAGGTACTCATTTGAGTATGGAATTTAGGCGTACCTGATCGAAATAATAAATTTTGGGATCTCTCATAATGGTGATGTAGTGTGCAAAATTTACTTTTATTTATTTATTCTATAGTTTTGATAATAAAGGTTTCTGTACAAAATACCACAGCCCGCCACTGGTCGCCTTATCTGCGCTGGGCTCTTCGTGGTGACCTTGGGTGAAAGAGCCCTCACGGGACCTATCCGAATTTATTCCCCTCACTTAAATCGCTTACAAAGACATCATGAAGTTTTTTGTTGCTTGTTGTACGTGTCTCGTAAAATTTTGACACTTAAGATACGGGAAACCAAATTGGCTACCAAAGGACCATACGCAGTGATTTACAGACGTTTGTTTATGGAAAGAACTATTTCACAATGGCTAGTAGTAACAGGAGCTTTTTTTAATGATTTCTAAATGTAATCTCGTAGAAAATAGATTCGGAATCTGGGCATCCGATTTACCTGACAGACGGGCTGTCGATCAGATTGCCAAGAAATAAAGAGCTTTCAATCTATGCATCCGATTTACCTGAGAGACGGGCTGCTGTTCAGATCGCAGCTTGATTTGAGGTGAAAGCGCCTAATAAACGATACCAAATTCATTTTCGAAGTGCAGGAGATGTAAGAACTATCGGACATGAGGAGCTGAATCAAACTACCCAGAGCCGTATTCGGTACCTATGCGAGCGATATCGGTGCTTACGGAAATCTATCACATCGCTGGTCAACCACTACTCGGTGTATCAATGATTAATAATAATAATATTTAATGGCTCGTGAAACATAATATAAAGAATGAGTAGATAAATACAGATGAAACAAGGGTCCATAAAAGGCATTGTCTGTGTTATTAATCTTGCAATTGTGCATAATATTGAAATATGAATAAAAATACAAATACCCAACGAATTATTTGTTGTTTATACTTACTTGTAATGTCTTGCCAGACAAAAAATCCATTACTTTAATATTTTTTTGAAATCGTCCCCAAAACCTTTTATATCGAGAGGTAAATTTACGTATAATTTTGGTCCTAAATAAAGGTCGTTGTGGTATATCAGCCCTGAGTTGGCCTAACGCCCCAAAACGTGATATTTGTGAACTTATTTGAGGGCTAATTAAAGTTTTATTTCAAACACTATATTTTTGGTTTCTTTAAATGTTTATGGAAAGACGCAGTTATTTTTAAGGCGCTTTTATTTCCAAATCGTTTTTTTTTTGCAAAATGGTTTGTACATAGCAAAATAAATGATGGAGACAACTTAAGTTGAATGATCTGCTTATTCCCTTCGATGAAATACAGGTAGAATTTGCAAAACAAATATTAACAATTTTCGTTGCTAAGAAGCTGATTTTTGACGTTTAATGCATTGCTGTGGTAGTTAGCAATTGGAAATGGCTCATGGTAAAGCTGTTTCTGACTAAATAGGAAAAGAGATCATGCACTTGCATTTAAAATGCCAAAATGCTTCTAAAACAAATCGAGGTATACAGTTGAACATATTATTAAATCATACAAAGCAATGGGATCTCTGGCTCAAAAACCCAGAACTGGATGTCGCCCGCGTTATTCCAATACAAACTTAACAGCCTCAAAACGCATTATCAAGGAAAATCGGTGTGCTAATTACGAGTATAACGAATTGAAAATAACATATAATGGAATAAGACAACCACAAAAAATTGTTCAAGAGCAACTTGTCAACGAGCTGCCCAAAAACTGGGATTCAAAACTTACAAGGTAGGCTTAAGTTATTTTTTTAATTATTCGTTTTCAGTTCGGTATTTATGGGCAAAAGGGAAGCCCTTACTAACAAAGATGCACAAGAAAAACAGACTAGCGTGAGCCAAAGAACACAAATTATGGCCTCCTAATCATGGAACTCCAATTGGAGTAATTGGAGTGATGAAGCCAGATTTGAAGTATGAGTTGGTGATAACAACTAAAGAAAAAGTGTTTCAGAATGACTGTCCTAAAAAGAGTCAAGTTTTTGGCTTTTGTTATGAATGAAAACTTACACTTTGTGGAAGGTATTATAAATGCTAATAAGTACAATTATGTGCTTCAAAATAAATGAATACCCCAAATTGCTAGAAAACAATATATCAGTTTTAAAATGGAGGTCGAGTAGTCCAGATCTATCGCCGATTGAAACCTTGTATCTTATCATGAAGAAAAAGCTCCAGCCGAGTCTCGCAAGAAATGTTCCAGAATTGCGAACCCGTCTCTAAGAAATTTGGAATAATTTTACACCAGATGACTGCCAAACATTGGTCTCTATGTCAAGAAGTATCGAAGCAGTAATCATTCAAAAAGGCGATGAAATGCAATGGTGATTTGTTGCTATTTGGTTTCGTTGATTTCTATTAATCGGCAGTTTTTTTTCTTTGTTACAAAAAATGTAGTTAGTATCTTCTGGATTCCGTGTCTGAAAAAATGCGTAGAAAACATGGCGACTACGTAGAAAAATAGCCTAAAGATCAACGTTTCCAATGGTAAATTCCCTTTTCAAATAAAAAATTCCTTGTGTCTGAAAAAAATGTGGGTACCTGATTTTTGACACAACCCTCGTAAATGAAGTCATCCATCTTTGTAGCCTCACAGTCCATGACATAACATAATTATATGGTCAACACTCATATATAAAATCGCCGACAACCAATTTTTTAGTCAACTTTGACGACATAATAACTTATCCTACTTGTCGACTCGTCTCTTGACCGAGGATCCTCCAGAGTAACTTCAGCGGTCTTCGTATAAAAGAAAATATTTTAAAGCGAAAAAACCTCGTTAATTACTACAAACTGAAATAAAAAACTAAATCACATAAACAGTAATGTGAGAGTCGTCCATCTTTGTAGCCTCACAGTCCGCGGCTTGATTCGAAGTAAAAGCGCCTAACAGCGCACTGCCGCACTTTCGTGAGCTTTCATAATTACATGCTGGAAACTCTGCGCTGGCTTAGATCTTGTGCAGAGAAAATTGCATCATCGTAATTCATATTTATTTTGCAGCTAGACGACCCGGTCTTGACTCCGTTACGTTTTCATCAACTTAAAAGTTTCTCGGCCGGTGTATATTTTATATTTTAAGCCAAGGTGGGTGCCTGGGATGACACTAGAAATGGGTTGTTCGCCGTCCAGACTAAATTGAATTTGCAATAGCTGAAATAGGTTGCCTACATCCATTTTGCCTGTATGATACAGATCAGCACCGTTTTTTCAACCTGTGTTGGAAAAATGTATTTGAAACATTGAAAAAATCAGCTAAGAGGATTTGAGATACATCCTCCACCACCCCCACATACATATCTCACCCCCTGATGACAAGGAGCAGCAGGCAAAAAATCAAATATTGGACAATTTTCGTTTTTTTTTTTTAGTTTTTTGTGCCTAGCTCTGCCGTCTCTGGACTGGTTATCAGAAACTACGAAGGTGCTTCATTCCTGGCATAGCGGTAACCTTTATCAAAATTTCATCAAAATCGGAGCCGTACTTTTCAAGTTATAGAAGGGCCAAGGACTATCGGACAGACAGACTGACAGACGGACAAAAATTAGTTACATAGTTTTCCGTAATGTACGTATGATGTACAGGGTGTTTTCAAAGTTGAGTCGTTTATTTTATCTGCTTGTAGGACTCGTTGATATACAAATCACCTGTATAAAAGTTGCATAATATGTAAATTTAAAAAATGTACGTCGTCGTTTACCTAAATTTGGCAAACTTTTTGTGTTATTGTATGATTTTCGGTACGAGTCTTTGGTTCGATCACTTGTATCAGTCTTTTAATAGTGCATATACTTTCATTTGTCTGATTGTTTTGTGCGTAAAAATGGCCCAGCTCGGCAGAAATGAAATTAATTTTGTGTACAGACAAGGCCACATTTACACGAACTGGAGTGCACAATTTCCACAACAAGCATGTAAGTAAATACCATGATTTACGTATGTATTTTGATATGTCATTTAAACTAATAAGCTAATGTGTGGTGTTGAACCTTTTTTTACCAACACAACGATTTTTTACACTTTCACATCTATTTTCCTTAGTACTATAGAGTGTATGTTATATTCTTATAATTTAGAGCATCTTTTTGTACAAAAATCAAAAAAAGACAGCATATAAAACAGCATTCTATTCTAGAGTATTACCACCCAAAATGCAACTTCGAAGTTCTATAAAATAGCAAGCAGAGAGTATCTTAAAGAAAAAATTTTCGTAAAAGTCACATCCTAATCTTTCATTTTAAATAAGAAATGAAGTATTTGCGATATGCGCTAAAGTATAATCTTACTTAGTGTCGCTTTGGTTCGATATAAAAACAGAAGTACCATCCGCATAACGAGTAAGTCTATATTCAATTGTTCTAAATCGTTGATGTATAAGGAGAACAACACTGGACCCAAAATAGATCCCTGAGGAACGCTTATGGTGCTGTCAGTGATTTCATATCTTATGGGCATGCTTGTTTGATATGCACGCATACTGAGACATATTCTGTAAATATGATTTCCTCCAGCAACACGATGGACTGCTTAAGCCATATCTTGATAGTTCGGACAACAGAACTTCATGACTGATGCAGTTAGATGCGCTGCTGAGATCGCAGAAGATCTCAACTGGGCACTCACCTGCATCAATCATTTCAAAAAGAGCTCCATAAAAGTTATGTATTGCTGTTGACGTAGAATTAGTGGACAGACAGGGGACCGACATAGATGAGTGTACAGTGGACCTCCCGTAATCCGACAAACATTATGCAGGGCAGTGTCGGACTATCGAATTTGTCGGATTATAGAGCACTGCCCTATAGTCCGGAATTTTTTACAAAAGAGTACCCTGTAATCCGAAAAATTACACATATATGTTATGTATATGTATGTATGTACTTTGAAGTACAAATCATACATAGTTTATGTATGTTGAATTTAGTAAATTAAATTACAATAGAGAGCTTACGTTTTATTATAAAATTAAGCATAAATGCACATACATATGTAGCAAAATAATCAAGAATTATTAATCAAAATCATTAATGAATTTATCAAATTATGAAGCTTGGAAATATTCATCAATTTTTTTTTCTTTAACGTTGTTATAACGCGAGATCAGAGCTTTGTCCATTAGTCTTCTCAAAAGTAAAAGTTCGTTGTAGGATGTACCATTCTCTTCAGCTCATTGTAAACCTAGCTCAAAGGCATTAATTGCGTCTTGTGCTGTGACTTGTGGAGCAGTTGCAATCACGTCATCGTTATTTTCGTGATTGTTTGTTGTATAATTAGAAACCTCTTTTATAATCTCTTTGTCAGACATTTCATGAAAAACATTTTCCTCTTTATTCATTCCACGGCACCTAGATTTCCAAATCTTCCAGACTTATCTGTGTTTCAGTAGTGACTTGTTCTATAACTAACGAAGTAACACTGATTTGTGGAGTGTTGCTAGGAGTGGTGACTATATCTGCCCATAACTTTTTCCAAGACGATTTCATAGTTGACGACGGTAACGCATTCCACGACTGACAAAAAGCAAAAACCAAGTCTTTCATATTAAATTCTTTTGAAGTTTTTTCTATTGGTTGGTGTTTTGATACGGCTCTCAGAAGTAGGATTTTCTTATAGTCTTGCTTGACAAGCTGAATGATATTCTGGTCCATTGGTTGAATCAGTGCAGTGCAATTTGGCGGAAGAAACATCGCAGTGATGCATTTACCCTCAGTTGTTAGTTCTTCTTCAGACGGATGACCGGGAGCGTTATCAAGAAGCAACAACGCTTTTTGAGGAAAATTATGATCTTTTAACCATTTTCTAACTTCAGGTACGAAGCATTCATCAAACCACTTTTTGAAAATGTCTTTTGTCATCCATGCACTATTTTGTCCGTAATAGTGTTATAAATCAATGTTTTTGAATGCCCGTGGTTTATTAGATTTCCTAAAGACCATCATCTTAAGCGCGTGTGTGTCCGCAGCGTTAGGACATGGTAGTATGGTTACACGCTCTTTACTTACTTTTCGTCCAGGTACGGATTTTTCGTTACAAGAACCGAAAGTTTTGTTAGGCATCATACGCCAAAAAAGCCCCGATTCGTCTGCATTGTACACCTATGACGGGTCAATATTTAAATCGTTCAACTTTTGCAAAAATATTAATTTAAAGGGCTCTATGCAGGTGGCATGGTTAGAAAGTTTCTCTCCTGTAATAATCATCAAACGTATGCCATGACGACTTTTAAAACGTTCTAGCCATCCTTTGCTGGCCACAAAATCTTTTTTGTTATTTCCTTATAAAAACGCTTAGCTTTCATGGCCAACATGATTCCTGAAATTTGTGCATGCCTATTTCTTTCCTGAAGAAACCACATGTACAAAGCTTCTTCCACTTCTCGATGTTCAGCTTTCTTGAGTGTCTGTCTCTTGCCTGGCCCGCAGTCAGTAGTTGACACGAACCTCTTGATCCTCTCGTGGTTTCTGTTAATGTCATAAATTGTAGATCGGCCTACGCCGTATTCACTTGCTAAACTACTGAAAGTTTCATTGCGATTTAAGCGGTCTAAAATATCACATTTTTCTTTAATTGTCAATGTTTTGTGCTTTCGCTTCTGAGTTTGTGATGACATTACTAGATACTATACTTAATACACAATGAATAAATAGTAAACAATGAACGCACGCTAGTCCGTACCGCTATCACAAGTAGTCAAATTCAAACTAAGTAAAACAATGCTTACGCGTCGAGCACGATAGCGGTGGCGCGTACAAGTTGTAACCTGTTCAAACCTGCGTGATCTACATTAGCGAAGATTGTCAAATACGTATGTATGTAATACATATTCAAAGACATGTCGGATTGCAGGGGGCGCCGGATTAGACAGGGGCCTGATTATCGGGGGTCCACTGTATTTTATTTTGTAATGTAGAGATAATATGACATCAAAAAAATTATGTCTCATTCCCATCTTCTGCGATTGCGATGGTTCCGCACCAGTGACAAGTAAAAGTAAAATTTATGCCAGTGCTGCAAAATAACTCAAGATGTTGTGAAGTATTTTCCATTGTGCCAGAGACCGTGCTTCCTAAATCTATTCCCTAATTATTATAGAGTATAAAACAAATCATTTATCCCAGCCACCGACACGAAGAGCTTTCGTAAACAACGCTAATAATTGAGAAACACGTTTGCTGGGTGTTGCGGCCCTCCGACAAATTAATTTTGCTTTTCACTATACTGTAATTAATTCTGCTCAGTTTAACGATTACTCATTCACGGTATAATTTGTGGAATAAGTCACGTGCAGTTGAATGTCATCAGAGGTATGAATTTGTAATGCAAGCGTTTGCGTTGTGCAACTCTGAAGCTCGCCGAGAGGTTGGCTACGTTGGATTTTACTTATACCGAGTCTGCAGCGTAGGCAGAAGCCTAAATACCAGGGCACTTAATCGAGGACGAGGTCGGACGCGTCCAGATTTCCAATTTCCTGGGATAGTACCGGATTCGCAAGACATCTAGAAGATATATAATAATCATAATAATATTTATTCACTCAATGTACAAAGATAACAAACAATATGAGTAAATAAATATAAAATCAAAACAGGCCCAATAGAAGGCATCGCCTGTACATGGACCAATAATTTTAAGTTGCAACTGTAGAATGCAAATGACAAAAAAGGACAAACTTAGCTACAGTAGATTATATATTTACTTGATGTTCGTATTTATGAGTTTATGAATTTCAGTCCTAGATATAGAATGTAGCCACTTTTTTAAATTTCTTTTGAAACAATTTCCGAAACGTAAATCTTTTAAGTCTTTAGGTATAATTTCATAAAATTTTGGCGCTAAATAGAGATATGACCGCTGCATTATAGATTTATGCTGCTGAGAAACTACTGTGCCACGAATTTTGTACCTTGTATAATGATTATGTTTAATTTTTTAGTCGGCGTTTACAAATTTATGGTAGTGAGTGATACTGTGTAAGAAATAAAAAATATGAAAAAAAACTTTCTGTAAACTTGAGTCTTGGGTTTTCGAAATAAATAGAAAAAAATAATATCTTAAAACATTTTTTCGATTCTAGTCGAAATTTGAAAGTTTTATTTGTTCTATTAAGGGCTATTTTAGCCCTGACTAGATCAAAATTATTAGATCCAGTGACGGCGCGCGGACACCTTAGCGACTATTATTGGCAGAAAAATGTACGCCACTGCCTTTTTGTAACTTTTATATCCACTGTTTGATTGAGCATCTGAAAAATACAACTTCTTTGCCTCTAGTATTTTTTTTCGTATCTTACTTCGTTTTCGAGAAAAAATAAAAATCATTTTATATCACTGGAGGCAATTGGTTTATTAATGAGGATTTACAAAGTTTTTGCGCGTAAAAAACATATCGCATAAATCAATTACAACCTTTATGAATTCGACATATGATTTATGGCGATATTTGTTTCACTCCCCTACATCGAAATAGGGGTTAATGGTGTACGAACTCGGCAATAATGAAAAAATCACAGTCCCTGACGCAGAGCTCACAGCACATCAAACGAAATACCAAAAGTTTTTACGACCTACGAAACAAATACCACGGCTCGTTTCCCGCATCCGAGATCCAAACTAAGAATCGTATATTTTATTATACTTTTTTACAAACCGACAAAGCTGATGATGTTGTTTTGGATAACACAAGGTGGTATGAACATACCAAAAATGCCGTTCATCCAGTATTCCCATTTTAGATGATATGCCATTAAATTGTACTGATTCAGAAACATGCCGCTTTCAATCCCTCAAAGAAGGACGGCTGTACTTCAGAGATCGTTTGTTTATAATGCGATTCGTAGGTAAAATTTTTTGCCCAGTGGATATAATATTGATGAGTTCAAATACTCGTATGAGTCCAAACTCGTTCTTTTTCATTATTAATAGAGCTGGAATTTTGCTGTCTAGTGCCTTAAACACACATATTATATCACATGTTAGCATCCAATATTTAATATATGTATACAGCAATTCATATCAGTATCAAGTACCAATATACCAGTAGCAATCCTCAGATCAATATACACAGCTATTTCGTTGAATGTTATATATAGGGTAGACCATCCGTTGGTTTATTTTTCAAATTGGCATTAAGACTACACTCTTCAATAACTCGATACTTTATTCAAAAGAATACACCTTCCGATAATTTATGAAACACAATTTCAGTTAAATGGCTATCGCGGCTGGCCTGGCAGTAGTCCATGCTCTTAACCCAATTTTGAAGCACATTTTCAATAGCTTAAGGGCCTATTTCATCAATAGCTCGACGGATATTTTTCTTAAGAACATCTATTGCTTGATGATCGTTAGTGTAACAGCGGTCGTTAAAAGTACCCCATAAGAAGTAATCCATAGGCGTCAAGTCAAAGCTGCGGGCTGGCCAATGAACATTTCCAAAAACGCCTCAACATGTCTCTAGAGCGATCCCCGTTTACCGTCGCGCTGTTACCATCTTCATCTTGCAAAAAGAAGGGGCCAATAATCCCACCATTCCAAAAGCCACACCAAGAGCCCACACAGAGAAACGATATCGAGGCACCTTGTAAGGAAATAGTTCCAGGTCGTTAGGCAATATTCTCCGTACAGAAGTGCGACTGATAACATTTCCCACCTTTGTTCAAGATTAAAACGATCAATTGCTCACAGCGGAAGTTTGACACAATATATCTGTCAATATATTGAGCATGGAAATGTTACGAACTGTCAAAATAACACCAACTTAAAGAAACAACTGATGGTCCACCCATAAGAGAAAAGAGAGAATTTCCTGTTACCTAAACAATGATAAATTTTCACTTCGAATTGCCCTGTAGGTATCGAACATTTCCCTATAGGTTCGTATCTACAGATACAATTGATGAAATATGCATTTGTCATCTTCAAGTGCATAAATATCGAACTTTGCAACTCGATGTAATGTCACGTTTCGGAAACGATTCTTTGAGTTTAATCCGAGAATAAAAGCCCAAAGTAAACCTAAAAATACAATACTGAACCATCAGTGTATATGGTGACAGTTTATGGATTTTATCAAAGAAAGGAATTATAGTGTAGAGCAAAACACTGCAATACCAACGCTGGCAAATATGCTCACTGACTGGGCCTACAAATAAAAAAATGGTGAGGATTGTAAAAATTATACTGTGAAGCCTGTGTGATAGATAGATACATACATGTATATAGATAGTAGCTTTATTGTCCAACAAGGGCCCATTAACAGGACAATATCATACAAAATCCATACAAAAGATACAGAACAGTGTCAACTTGTAATAAAAAATCACACCGTCAATGTAACTTTGAAACTATTAATGGAATAATATCAAATAAAAAGTAACACATACTTTTGCCTTTTTACCTCTCACTTTACCCCCATAGACAAACTATGCTAATATCCTTCCGCCTAACACAGCAAAATAAAACGATCTGCATAACATGCGGTTCAAGGACAACTTTTCTACCTCAGCAACTTCCAAATCGTCCAATTCAATAAGTGCGAAACTTCGTACATAATCATCTCCTTCCCCCAGTTTCACCGTGGATAGGTTCGCTTTTAATTTACTGAATAATTTATGCCGCAGCAAGAATATCTCATTGAGATTCTGTTGCAAAGTTTAAGCTCTATGTCAGATTATGTAAATAGTAGAACAGCGATGGAAAACTCACGGAGAAACAGTGGGAAATCCTCCTCTTCCTTGGCTGCCTATGTTTGTCTGTCTCTGCGTTAGAAGTAATTTGGCAGAGAACTGCGCTCTTACTATTAAGCTATGATTAATTAGAGTGCTTCAGGTTACATTAGGAGTACTACTATTTAGCAATGCGAAAAATGATACTAGTCAAGAGTGCAGTGGATGAATGGAAGCTTCGGTTGGGCCTTCGAAATTGAATAAATTTCAAAGACTGCTATGGTTTCAAATATGATGAGGAATGTAGATTTGCGTAGAACAGCTATCGAGCCGCTTTACATCGAATAAATGTAGCCCTGTTTCAGACTGACATTGAGTCGGCGCCTTGGGGTCAACATATATCAAATAGATGACATCGATCATAAGGTATCATTTTTAACAGACACTATATTGAATATTTTTGATTTGATTTAGCTTTGGGTACTCGCCCAAACAACTTGTAGATACTTTTTCTTATTTGTAATTTACATGACATCTTGAAGCGAAAACTTCAACATAACTAAATGTCAACTGACAGTAAAGTAAGTAAACAAACTATTGTTTAAAAGGCAACTTGTGTGAATTTTGTGCGAAAACTTTTAGGACATACGTTACAGTGTGAGCTTTTCGTGTGGCATTGCTCGATAACTCTGTCATTGCGGACAGTACCGAAAAAGATTGTAGTCAGCAGTATGCTTCTTACTTGGAAAATATGTTTACCCCTACAGGGTGATGTATAACTATGCAGTGACACAAACATGCAAATGGAAAGCACTACGTTTTATTGAATATATGTGTACACCCTTTTATACAAAGCCGTTTGATGTAACATACCATAGCGTTCCATTCTCCGAGTCAGAGATACAGATACTTGACAATATATCGAATAAAACACTAAACTTTGAAAACCCGCACATCCGCAATTTGTATAGCTAGGGTACAAAATTTTTCGTTGAAAAATTATGATCCTATAGTTCGTCCTTATCTACCTACCTTCTTAGTTCTTTGAATAGTCTATACAGGGTAGTTGAGAAGCCAAAATCAACTAACTCTCAAAATTTTCAATTGGAACACCTTTTGATTTCTCTTTTCATGAGATTTTTTTGTTATCAAGTTATCAGCGATACCTTTTGACTTGCATAATGGTAGCTAGACTAAATTTATAGTGAAAATGCTGCTTGTGCCGAAAATAATTCAACGGCTCACCAACTTGATAGCATCTTTCAAGCACCTGGAATAAAAAATCCTATCCACTAAATTTGAATTTCTTAAAACAACCTACCCATTGATTTGTCTCGAATTACGTTTGTTGTGATTTGATAGCTAGATGATGATAAAACGATCTTCAAACAGAAGGTAGAGTCGTCATCAGATGCAGTAAAAATATTTTTTCTGCTCTGCGGATATTCTGCCCTGCATTGCTGTCACCGTTCGGGATGAACGTTTCCACCATCAGCCTGTCCAGTGTTTACGGATACCCGCAGAAACAGAAAGAAATACAGGATTTAATTATGTCAAGTCGTACATCATCTGGCGGACACTGGAAAGCTCACAAACAGAGGCGTCCCAAAAGGCGCCAAGTCCGATAACAAAAGATCTAATGCTCTTATAACACATGTCGCAGTTTGATCTAACAATTATCACTGTCATGGAAGTATATTATGGTCATTCTGACCGCTGATCACAATGCCTAGGTCGGTTGATCCTTCAAGTTCAAAGTCATTTCAGGATCAAATCCAGAGAAATTACTCAAGAAAATTGTAATGTGCTTTTTTGTCTCACTGAATCAAAATTTGACGACGTTTGTTTTGACTAGCGGGGTCATTCAGAGGTTATGTCAAGGTTATTTCAAGATCAAGGTTTGTAAAAGTATTTGAATCTATTTAAAAACCTTCAGCTACAATTTTCTTTTGGCTTTTGAACACAAATCTCGCATTCGTTTTAACAGGCTACTTAATTCGGAGGTTACTCCAAGGTCAAATAAAGGTTCTTCGAAGGTTAAAGTGGATGAGCTTGTCGGACAAAACAAACGCTAGATCTACATTCAATACAATACAATATACATTTTTTTGGGATTTATTCTGTGTGACCTTGAACTGAGCGTGATAAATATAAACCATCCCAAACATCGAGATCCACTACTATTTGTCTGGAGTTGAGTTCAAGATCAAATGAGCCGTTGAAAGACAGGATGGTCCAAGTCCAAATTTTCAGATATCGAAGTTCTGGTACTGTTCTGGATGGATGAATCTTTGTCTGGGAGAGTTTTGAAAAATATATCTTTTCGTTTTGCACACAGATGGCACCATTCTGTTTTTATATGTCAATGGAAAGCTGTAACCGTTATGAGGCAGAATGGGACAAGTGTGACTTAACCCACTCTGGTTTTCAATAGTAGTGCCAAGCGGACAGAAATAGCATCAAGTACGTGCCAGAAGACTAGTATACAACAATAAGAACCTGCAGGCCCAGGAAACCCTTTTACGTCTGTGAAATGGAGCGGTCTGATTTTTTCTCATCAACAACATCAGAAAAAGCTGTAACAAGACGAAAGAAAAATGATACTAATGCCACTGTATCATGGCTCCAGATCCAGTGGCTACACTTTGAGAAAAAAGAACCTTACAAAATTTTTTATAAAGATACTTTGAATGAAGAATTTCCATATGACTTTATAAATTTACTACCAATTCGAAAAGGTGCACCCAAAACTTCAAAAATATAAACCTACCTCCTTTGAGTGAATCCCCTCTTCCTGTCAACGACAAAAAGAAGAAAAACATGGAAGAGATTCTCCAATTCATACCACCAGTTCATCATAGTTTTTTTAAGAATCTGAAGACAGATGCAACTTTGCCAAATACTGCTTGTTACTGAAGAAGAAGAAGGAGAACAGACTCGAGAATTTCCAGAAATTCCATAAGGTCGCGTCAGTACAGTACAGTTTTTGTGTAGAAAATATACATTATTTTTTTACTGTATGGAGATTGATGTCTGTGGTTTTGTAATAAAATTATCAATTCACATAATGTTGTGTAACTCTACTTTAATACTCTACTTTACTATAATCGTTATACAAGTATGAAACCAAAGGTAAGAACCGTTTTAAGGCAGAGTGGGCTAAACCTTAAACATATGAAAAAAAAACACATGAACACATCATGTTTATGTTTTTTATGATAAGATACTTAAATTGATTCTACCTTTAAGGGTATTTTGATTTCTTACTGCAGTTTTATTATTCTTCATTTATCAGCCGCATCTAAACTTTAAAGCCTTAAATCTCGGAAACGTCTTTTTGTGACTTGGACCATCCTGGCTTTCAATGGCTCAAATGTTGACCTGCGTATTGGATCTAATGCCAAGATAAGTCCAGGAAGTATTTTCACGTCCGTTCAGAAAAAAGTATGATAAAAGACCGAATTTAACGAGTATGCTTGTTGCCAAACCCAAAAATTTGTTCTGGTAACTTTTTTATGCCTTTTGGTCACTCTGAGCGTAGAACATTTGAATAACTTTTGTTTAAAGTAGATAGTTTTCGAGAAATAAACGATTTAATATTTGATAAAGTGCAAAATATAAAACTTTCGATCCCGGAAAACAATACTGGCAAGTATTCTTTAAACATCTAATGAATGGTCCTAGAGCACTTCAAATTTGAGGAAATATGGATATTTTGTCTCCAAAACTTGCCCTCCCCGCCAAACGTGTACATGTGAAGCAATAACTTCTTACAGGAGGAATTACATTTTGCAATGCACGGTCTCCAAAATTTGGCTCTGCTTCTACGGTTGTAAATGTATAAATAACCGTTGTTACGAGACTTTGACGGTATGACATGAACTGTTCTGACACCTGCTGTAAAAATCAAATCCTATGGATAGGCATAAAGTACAGATGATTTAAATAAATGCTACTCCAATGTGCTGGCGACTCGATGAATTTGTTCAACTTCTGTGATGGGTATGTATCCGTTTCAGGAAGAATGAGCTTCTGGGATTACAACCGCGCCGATTTTTGCATTCCATTGTGTTTAGGCAATGCGAGCCAATGACGAAGCATATCCGGCTCAGATACCCAGATGGCATAACTCTGCGGAATCCATGGATATATGACGAGAAAATTCCAATTGTGGCCGCATATTTATCATTCGCTTTTTCCAATTAAATCCGATATTGTCAAACCTCCCGACGAAATATATCGATGTTCTGCCATAAATCAAACGTCGTCTGTTTTCCTCGCGATACGAATACATTAGATAGGCGCACGCCAAGGCTGTAGAGCCGTGAACCCTACACTTTGTGATGTGACTCTTTTTAAAACGGGAATGCAACGCTAGATGGGAAACGTAAAATTAGAAGGAGATAACAGACATTAAGAATTGTTTGTCGGTATGTCTGTCCCTTGATCGTTCAGTCTTCTATAACCTACTTTGACAAAATTTTGACACAGGCTTACTTGTATACGGAGGGCAAAAAAGTTTTGTCAAATTCCAACACTGATATGCATAAGCTTCGTTTGTCGATACCTTTAAGTTTTTTATTTTTATTGATTTTGAGTTTTTTGTTATCGTCGCATAGCAGACATTCCAATAGTTCATAATAAGTAATAAAATGTTGAATAGCTACAAATGCTTTAAAATTACGCTTTTTAAGTATCATTTTCTTTTTTCTTACTAACTTATTCGATAAAAAATGCAATTTTCTGTAAAAAATCTCCTAGTAATGAAATGTGCAAATTATTTAAATAATATCTCTATCTAACAAGCTTTCATTTGAGGTATAAAAGTTACAACTAACCCAAGTACAAAGACATAAAATTAAAAAAGATGAGTAAAGCTGTACGAACGATAAATACGTAGAATAAATAAAAGACTTTTATTTTCATTACAGTTTCATTTGATTACATTTCCTTTAGTATTTTACAGATTCTGCTCAAATTGTAATCCCCTGTTACGAATACACGCCTGCATTCTCTTACGTAAATCACTTTTGGTAACTCTAGTTGTTAAGCGGCTTTTTATTTGCCACAAATCTTATTCACTTCACTTGTCAAACGATACTGTTTGAGAATCTTTCCAGACGTGCATTTTATAAACTGCCTTTTAGCCTTGTAGCTTGTGTTTATAGAAATAAAATTGGCAGATAGTTGTTTTCTTAAAACTTCTCCAACAAAGATTTTTTTCTGACTTCTGAAGAAAGGCTTTGACCTTTTAACAATTTTTCGGTGTTTGTTAAAGGTGAATTTTTCTTGATTTTTTTATTTTTACATCTCTGTAGTCTTGTTTTATACCGCTGCGTTAATTTTTTGTACTTCTCTACTTTTCTCTCCAATTCCTTTAATTTTCTCACAGTTGCTGAGCGCTTCCTTAAAACCCTTTTTCTTCCAGCGCTTGATCTCCCTGAAACATTTGCTACATCCTGATTGTTTTCAATTTCGTTTAGATCTCTGGTAGGTGCTGCCGGAGGAGTGTTTTCTTTTAGCATCTGCGTAGCTCTGGTTACATGTTTTTTGTTTGTATTATAACTCCGTTTGTATTCTTTCCACTTTTTTCTTAATCTTTTTTTCTCCCTTCTGGATACTTCCCCAATAAGCTTAATTTTGCCTTGTTTTTTTCGCTCATAATATCTTTCTCTTTCCTGTTGCTTTGCTTTTTCATATTGCTCTGGATTGCTTCTTACTTTCTCTCTACGTCTGCGTTCACAATCTCTTTTTTGCTGCCTTCGCTTCTCTAAGTCTACCTTTGGCTTCGCCATATTTTTGCTAAAACAAAAAACCTATTAAACCACATGATTAGCATAGTCTTATAATTAATTTAAATTAAAGCGTATCCTTCTAAGGTTGAAAAACAATTACTTTTTCTACTCCATGGACACCAATCTGCTCCATGGACATACAAAAGTCCATGGAGCGGAAGTCCAGGGAGTCGATTTTTTTTTTTGGAAAAAAATAGCTTTACACTCGCAAAACAAAAAACACAAACTAATTTGTACATAAAATTAAAATGCCAATAAATGGTCACCTAACCGCAATATTTTTATTCAAATTTTACTTGTTCATATCATTTTAAAAGCCCCCATGGAGTGGAAAACAATAAAAATACGCACCTGCCAGCGCTCACTTCGACTGTCACTACCACTAATCCGCACAAAATTGGGCGATGCGTGCATGTCGAGCGACAAAACTAGACTGAAGCACGAGTACCGACCCGACGCGCTTAAAGATGCAATACCAACCATAAGGAGCAAAATTCCCCTAGGTCACATCTTTTTACATAATTTTTAATGATTATTTTTAGTAATTATTTTATTTTGGCTATATCATTATTATTATTGACATTTAATCTTTTGATAAAAACGATTGTTGTGACCCGAAACTATGTAGAGTTTCTGAAATAAAGCAATATCTTAGGCAAAACGTGTTGGTTATAGTCCATGGAGTGGAATTTTGGTACTCTTTGACAGTTTTTAAAAATATTTTTAAAGTCAAATTTAAAAGTTTAATAAGTGGTCCTAACTAAAGGTATTTCATTTTATTGCCTAAGCATGTTAGATAACTCTTGTTTTAGTAATTTTGGATGGTTACATCAAATTGTCCCAAATTTTGAGAATCACCCTGATAGCAAAAAAGTTATAGCCGAAAACCGAGGTAAACTGCAGGTTCTGACACTTGATGCTAATGCAACGATGGTTTCTCGCATATACTCGAAATTCTTCAAAATCGTAGGAATCGGACTTTTTAATAACCACAACAAAATTGGTCAAGTAGTTTTTGAGAATTTCTAATTGTTTTTCCCAAAACACCAGTTTTCCAGCCACCACTACTAGTTTGTTGAGCAATATACAGGGTTAGTTCATAGTTAAAAATACCTAATAAGGAGAATATTTGCGAAAATTGTTATTTATCATTTATTTGATCTGGAACGTTTAAAATCCTAACTGCTTTTGAAGTGTTGCCGAAGAGAAAAAACGGAATCGGTAGATGGTGTCGTTCAGTTTGGAAGGACAAGCATGAAATCGGTAAAAAAAGTATATTCTTGTATTGAACGCACACGCAACATTATATACTCTTTGAGGGTATATTTTCCTTAAAAAATACTAAGCTCTACGTATATATTGGAACCGGTACAATGAGCATACTGGTCGCTCCTCCACTTTCGTTTGCAACCAGCCTAGAAACTCCTTTTCCGGTTGTGAATATTTTACTGTCTTACCCCTGAATTCATGAAGTCATCACCTAACGTTCCTCATATTGGGAAAACTCTATTGTTCTGAAAAAAAAGGTCGTCAGCGTTATTGAGACATCCACATTATTCCCTTTTCCACGTATTCCCGACACACCCTTGCAGCGGGCGTGATCCGCATATTCCGACGATAATCGCACCCCTAATGACATATATTCTGTTGGCGGATTACAATCCCTCTGAACGTTGGGATCATCTTTTTCCAGGACGACCGTTAAACCAGGAAGAATGAATTTATCGCTTCGGACTAGGTATATTTTCGGTAGCTTTGTACCGAATATTGTCGAATTTCTACTCGGGGTAAGAAGGAACGACCTGAAGTTGGTAACACGCTGGATCTTTCCTTTACTGAGCGTTTTCCTAGTAATACATACACACCAATGTCTTAAAATGACAAAGCACAAAAGCAATTAGAGCTTCTAAACAAATATCAAAATAATCGGTTTCGCAAGTCATTCTGATTTCAAAAGGTTGCTAAAGAATTTGTTGCGAGGAGTTTCTGATCCATTAAAACTAATGCTGTTGGGGCTGATGGAATTTCACTGATTATAGTAAAATACATTTTCAAATTGCTTTTAGACCACATTACATACAGGGTGGCGCATCGAAAACGAAACAGACGCATTTACTGACAGCTCAGTTTTTTTTTTGTAAAAACGCTCAGACCCGTCGATTTTGTTTTCGAGGCGACACAAGTTTGGCAAAAAATCACGTTAACACGTGCAGCCCCTTGGTTGGGGGTGACACCAACCCTAAAATCTTAAATGGAAAGGGGGGTCGAGTGACACCTGGTCAAATCAATCGCAAACCATGTACTAAATTCCTATTTAAACTAAGCACGAGATATTTCCTCACCTTTCTTCAAGAAATAACTTTTTTGCCACAAAAAAACGCTCCAGCTATTTTCAACAACAAAATGATAAACAAACCATGGGCGTAGTAAAGAAAAGCATTTACTTATTAAGTAAATTCTTTTAGTCAAACTAATCTGCAGTACCTATTAAATTCTACTTTAAGCTTTAAAACAATAAATCTTCTAAACTACTGAACTGAAGCTCATGTATTTTACATCATTATAAAGGGAATTGAAAGACCTTTAAAATAAGGTATCACCCGACCCCCCTTTCCATTTAAGATTTTGGGGTGGTGTCACCCCCGCTTAGAGGGTTGCACGTGCTAACGTGATTGTTTGCCAAACTTGTGTCCCCCTCGAAAACAAAATAGACGGGTCTAAAGTTTTTCAAAAAAAAACTGAGCTGCCAGTGAATGCGCCTGTTTCGTCTTCGATGCGCCACCCTGTATATTACACTGGACAACAAATTTTAGTTTTTTAATTGTATCTTGTGGGAAAAGTGCACTTCTTTGTTAATTTTGGGACGCTGAATCCAAAAATGACAATGAAATAAAAAAATTAGTTGCGGTTTAGAAAAAAACTTTTTATTTTTAAGGATATATTAAAAAAAGTAACAAGATTTATATACTTATAAGAATCACTATATGCGCTGTCTTTTTGCTGTTCTTTTATGGATCGTTTCTGCAGCATCTCTACCAAGAGTCCAACAGTAGTCTGCAACCATGGAAGGATTCCACTTTCCCTGGTACCTTTTTTTCATTGTTGAAATATCCCGATGAAAACGTTCGCCAAGCTCATCACTTACGGCTCCGCAATTGTCAGGAAAAAAGTCCAGGTGTGAATGTAGGAAATGTATCTTAAGAGACATATTACAGCCCATCTCTTGATACGATGACAGCATATTTTTGACAAGGGTTTTATAGTTGTCAGCTTTTCTATTTCCCAAGAAATTAGTGACCACCAGACGGAAATCATTCCAAGCAGTTTTTTCAATACCTGTTAAAGTGTTTTCAAACTGTGTATCTTTCAAAATATTTCGAATCTGTGACCCAACAAAAATACCTTCTTTAACCTGTTCGTCACTTAGTCTTGGAAATTTCTGACGCAGGTATTGAAAAGCTGACCCATCTCTATCTAATGCCTTGACAAAGTTTTTCATTAGGCCCAACTTGATATGCAGTGGTGGTAATAAAATTTTTTTCGAATCTACTAATGGCATATGCTGTACATTTTTTTGACCTGGCTCTAGGAATTGACGAACAGGCCGGTTTTGTCTGGTGTAATGAAGTGCCTTTGCCCGACTGTCTCATTCACACAAAAAACAGCAAAACTTTGTGTAGCCTAGCTGCAGCCCAAGTAAAGGTGCAACAACTTTCAAATCGCCACAAATATGCCATTGGTGCTCATCGTATTTTATGCATGTCAATAGGTACTTCACATTGTCATATGATTCTTTCATGTGAACTGCATACCGTACAGGAAGAGATGGTAAAATATTTCCAATATGCAATAACACTGCCTTTAAACTCAATGTTGAACTGTCTATAAACAATCTCCATTCTTCTGTGTTATAGTTTATATTTAAAGCCGCCAGTAAGCCGTTAATGTTACTGCAGAAAACCAAGTTATTCTCCATATTGAAAAATGGTTCTAAGTCTTTGTGGCGTTTACGAAAAACACATACCGAAACATCGTCTTCTAACAAGTTCCACTGCTGCAGTCTTGATCCAAGTAACTCTGCCTTACATTTTGGAAGTTCTAAATCTCTTACAAGATCATTTAATTCTGACTGTGTTATTTGGTGCGGTTGGTGGCATGACGTGCTCGGTATAAAATCAGGATCTCTTGACGTTGATGGCATATCTTCTTCCGGACGGATCACTCGATCGCCATGATCTGATTCGTTTTCTGATTCGCAAGTGTAGGATTCTGGGGGTTTTGGAATAGGATTTTCGTCACTGTGAGGCACAGGTCTCATCGCAGATGGTATGTTTGGGTAGTTAATAACCGATTTTTTTTTCTTGGACATACCTGTGGCTTGTCCAACACAAGGTACTATGCAAAAGTAACAATCATTAATATGATTAGTAGGCTCTCTCCAAACCATTGGGACAGCAAAGCGCATAGACCGTTTTTTGCCATTTAACCAGCTCCTCAGACTTGAAGCACATGTATTACAGCAGATGTGGGGTGCCTACTGTTTGTCTTGATCACCTAGTTTACAACCGAAATAAAGCTGATATGCCTTTGTTATTAGTGGAGTAATAGACCGTCTCTGAGACGCAAAAGTCACATCAACACACACGTAACAAAATTGATCTGGATTGTTTACACACTTTCGAGACATCTTGCATGAACGCTGTCAGCCAACTGAGGAAAAAATGGCTAATATAAAACAATATATTGTACACGTATGTATAACGTAACACGATCATGCTGATTACATCATCTATCCTTGCCGAATATAAAAATGTAGCACGTGCATTCTTGTGAATTACAGTATATTAACACAGCAGGAACATATATAATTACCGTATCTCTAAAACTTGAACTAATATTGAAAAAATAAGTTTCATTCCGGTTTTAGCACATTAAAAATAGTAATATTTTGTTGATTTTATTTAGGATATTTTTGGCTGTTGATAATTATCAATCACGCCATAGCAATATTCTGTTTCCCAGATTCGTGGAATCAGGCTATCGCCATACCTATTCCTCGAGTAGCGATTTCCACATCTGTAACGCAAGTCACCATACTTCCCGGATTTTCAAAGCTTCAGTAACGGAAAATGAAGATTCAAATATGTAACGATATTTTCAGTGATGAAATAATTCCATTAATGCAGTCAGGATTCAGGCAAGACCATAGTACAACAATGACTAGCCAATATCGTTGATGATAAGAGGCCTTGATCATGGAAATGTTTGGTTCTGCTACACCCTGAAAGGTCCTATATGCTTCGAAAATTTCGGAATCAACTGCTATAAAGTTTGGTGTTCCTCAAGGTTCCATATTGGGTCCTTCACTTTTCTCTTTACGTATATCAGATTTCCATCAATACCTATGTCCATAATTGTACAATCCATCACTATGCCGACGATACTCAAACTTATTTTAGTTTTCAACGCAAAGATTTTAAAATTGCACAGGCATTGATCAGGTTTAACCCGAAGGAACATAATACTCCTGTCACTGATGTTTAATAAGACATAGTGGGTCTCAGAACCGTATCTAGACCGCTGGCGTTCTAATAGTTAGATGTACGAGCCCCTTCCTACTTCAGTTGTCCCACTTCAAGATTTGTACCAAAATATGCCTTTATAAACTAAACATAACTATTTACTTCTAAAACAATTTATTTTCTTAAACACGTTTTAGATACACTCTAGTCGTAAAAAATACATATTTGAAATTACTTAGACCTATAACTAATAGAACATCTGAACAAATAAACAATGTGCGAATAAACGCGCGAAGTTAACAAAGCAACAATTGAAAGATTACCATTGGGTAACATCACCTTTATTTTTTATTACGGCTGAAATTCTTAGGTGCATAGTGTTAACCAAGTTTTGGCAAAAATTTGGTATAAAACAATCCCATATTTCTTGAAGCTTTTGTCTCAGTTCGGTGATTGTACGAGCAGGATGTTGTCGTAGAACCTTTTTCATCCCGTGCCACAAAGCTTCAATAGGTGACAGATCTGGAATGCTAGAAACCCATTTCAAAAGTGGTACATTATTTCCTTCCGTCCATTTTATAGCCTTTTTTGAGGTATGGCACGCTGCACCATCTTGCTGAAACACAAAATCTTGGCCGGATGTCAAACATTCTGCCATCACTGGTAAAAGCGATTCTTCTAAAATTGCCAAATATTTGTTTGTATCCACATTTCCGTCAATAAAATGAAGTTTTCCTACTCCTTTTGATGACATACTGCCCCGGAGCATAATGGATGCTGGAAATTTCACTTTTCTCTTCAGACAGTCAACATGGAATGCTTAACTTTTTTTTGCGAATAACTCTACTGCGACTGTCACCAACACAAACTTCGAATCGGGCTTCATCACTCCATTGTATTGCACACCATTGTTGAGGTGTCCATTGTCTATGTTCTTCAGCCCGTCTAAGTCGATTTTTCTTTTGCAGTGGAGTTAATGTGGCTTTTCTTTGGCCTATAAACAAGTTGTGCAACTTTAGAGTTTTTGCTTCACTTTTTTTATAAGAAAACTTATCTTGCAAGTGCTAAAGCCCAGTTTGTGGGCCTCTCTATGAGTTGTAGACCTCGAAATTCTCCTTCCAACAGCGTCAATACACGGAACACATAAATAATTGGCACGCCTGTTTTTCATGATTATTCTTCTTAATATTAACTGAACCAGTTACGTTATATCTTCTAACAATATTTCTCACACTGTACCGCGATAAGTCTAACAAAGTTGCTATTTATGTGTTTGATTTCCCAGAATTAAAAAATTTAGTAACCGAATTTTCTCACTAATAACCTTTTCTCTACCCATTTTGAAAACCTTAACTACCTAAATCTATTTTAAACGTTTTCTGATAGCTGTGATTAATAAAAACAACTGTCATGGCCTTTATTTTTCACAGCCACCTATGCGTTATAGACTTATTGTGCATTGAAATGAAAATAGGTTGATATGCTGTAATTGCAACATGTGTTATTTTCATGCTGCAAATTTGATTAGCGAGTGATTGAGTTGGTGTTTTCTACTATACAGGGTTATCCAAATTAAGTGTCCACCATTAGTAACTTTGTTATTAGTGAAAATACAAAGTTGTTTGAATTAGCAAACTAGTAGCATTTTTAACGCTGGTAAAAATGAGAAATAAAAAAAAACAATTGAGAGTCTTTATTTTGATTTTTTTCAGTAAAATAACATTTTTTTAAATGGAAACCCCTGTATATTATATTTTTTTCTGTTAAAGCATCAAATTTTAAACAAAAAAGCTTACAATAACTTTTCTCCTAGGTTACAGATTGTTGAAGTTATGGCCTCCAATCTGAAACAATTAAATTGTATCGACAAACTTTATTTTCAACATCAACTTATAATCTTACAAAATACAATAACAATTTTTTTTAAAGAAGATGCTCGAAAACACCACCTTGTTCTTCAATACATTTTTGGGCACGTTTTTCAACTGCTCGAACTGTCTTAAGTATGGTCCTGCCATCTATCTGGGTTATCTTTTCCCTAACTGCAGTCTTTAACGCGTCAAGGTTATCGTACCTTCGCTTGTAAATTTGGTTCTTTAAGTAACCCCACAAGAAGTAATCAAGTGGGTTTAGATCTGGTGATCTGGGAGGCCACTGTATTGGGCCATTTGTTCCTATCCACTGATCATTAAAAGTAGTACTTAGAAAATGATAAGTACCTCTGGAGTTGTGGGCAGGTGCGCCATCTTGCTGAAAATGCAGATGATGTCTACTTATAAGATCCAATTCGTCTAAGAAATTAGTCAGAATTTCTGACATAAATTCCACATATCTTTCACCAGTTAGGGTTCCCTCATAAAAGAACGGGCCAACAATTTTTGAACCAATTATACCGCACCAAACGTTGAAACTGAAACGGACTTGTGGGCCTCTTGGATGTACTAACAAAAGATTTTCTCTTGACCAATAATGGTGGTTTTTTCTATTAAACATTCCAGAATTTGAAAAATTTGATTCATCTGTCCATAAAAGGTAACGAAAGTTATTTACATTTTGGCGACAGAAGCTAAGATACCAATGGCAAAAAACAAGTCTTCTCTCTGGATCCCCTGCCAAAAGCGTTTGAACTGGTCGGTACTTATACGGAATAAATTTGTATTTTTTTAAAATCCTTTGAACAGTACCATAACTGAAATTAGAGTCCTTGAGAATATCTGCTATTGAATTCTCACGATAAGCTTCAAAATATCCAATAACTGCAATTTCCGTGGCCTCGCTTATTATGAATTCTTTTTTTGCCCTTGTTTTAGCAAAAACATTTTCGTTGCCCCTAAATTTTCGATAAAGTCTCAGAAAATATCGTTCATACGGTTGAATGCGAGCGGGATATAATTCACTGTAGGAGGATTTTCTGCACACTAAATAGCATTCTAACATTATCACACTTTTCTTCATGGGAGAACATTTTTCTTTAAATTAATGACACAATAAAGCTTATAAACAAGTATTTACACTAATGTTTGACATTATTTGATTTTATCATTGTTTTCCAAAGCCTTCTAGTTGCGAGTATGTCCAGTTTAACAATTTGTCGCTTATCTTAATGCTGTCAAATCGCGAACGCCATGTTGTTTTCATAGCCGTCTTAATATTATAATACTGCAAATAATTAAAAATATTTATCGTTATTTTGACTTTATTTTTGACTTTAGCGGAAAAGTCATTATGAACTTTTTTGTTTAAAATTTGATGCTTTAACAGAAAAAAATATAATATACAGGGGTTTCCATTTAAAAAAATGTTATTTTACTGAAAAAAATCAAAATAACGACTCTCAATTGTTTTTTTTTATTTCTCATTTTTACCAGCGTTAAAAATGCTACTAGTTTGCTAATTCAAACAACTTTGTATTTTCACTAATAACAAAGTTACTAATGGTGGACACTTAATTTGGATAACCCTGTATATTATCAAAATATTCATTGTTAATATTTTAAACCTATGACACCGTGCTAAATTTTTATTATTTGTGATTGATAAGAAAAAAACTAAAATTTCAATAGTTGGGCCAACTGAAGTGGGAAGGGGCTCGTATATGTTTACCAGGAGAAAATACAACATCTAAGGATATGAAACATCGTATATGGTCGGGACACTCCAAATAAGCTTAAAACCGATGATAAACAATTTTTCTAACTAAGATTATCTGAATATCTTCAAAAATGGCGAAGCTGGGATCCGCTAAAGTTGGGCATTTTTTCAGACATTAAACCAAATATCTAAACAATTGACAATCGAATCCATATATTATGTGAGTTCAAACTTCTTGCATTCAGAGGCTCTATTTAAAAACGCAATTAAATATAGGAATTTGAGAATTTATTATATATATATATTAATATATATATATATATATATATATATATATATATATATATATATATATATTAATTTATTTGAGAAAATAAGTGTCAATGTTGCCGCGAAAGCAGATTTTTTTTTATTTTAGCCAGTTTGCTCAAAAAACTTCTGTCCATTTTCGTTGGGACACTCTGTATATTTCAATAGGTTAGCCTGACTACGAAAGCTTGCAACATCGCCATGAGTGAGTTCTCCAACTATCTCTCATGATGAGACTTTGTTGCTTCTGATGCTATTCCTGAGACAAATACCGTAAAACAGTCTTCCCCTAACAGGAGAACAGCTTCCTAAGTACACTCCGTACCCGGCTCTATACTCGACCAAGCCAGTATTCCATGCCATTGACTTCATGTAGATATAACAGAAACAGTGGCTGATGGTATAATGTAACTGTCTCTCATATTCTCGTACATCTTATTTGCATTTCCTATTAGCCCGTCGATACAAAGTTTGCTTTTCCTGGTAGAGAAGCGACATTGCATCGTCTACGGTCAGGAGCGTGCATGCAACTTTGTTATCCTCGTGGGGATAAATCGGATTTGTAACACTATGTCATTCCGTTGTGACAATGGATAGAAGCGTCATAGGCTGCAAGATTTAGGGCCAATTTCACCAACAACAGTCCGTTATTCTCCACCTATAGGGTAACAGACCGTAAAATACAACGAATGAGCTTCATGTACCAATCAACAAATTTTAGCAACCAATAGCTATGAAATGTTGAAAACAAAATACTGTCAAAGTGTGAGATGACAGCTTGTCATTCATGTCTTAATTACATACTATTATTGATTTTTCATTCATGTTTATATTATTTTCTTCAATTGATATGCAATACTGGGTGTTTTTTCCTATAAACCTCTTGCACATAGCCATTAAGCACCTATAGTCAACGCCAAACAAAGTGGCGTGCACGTCATCAAGGTGGGTGTGTTGAAAAATTTACATTGTTGCCAAACTTTTTGTAAAATAATAAAATTTATTATTTACATATCTAGGTTTATAAGCAATATTAACCTCAAATGAGAACAAAAATAATAGTATAATAAAATTATAGATCTGTACTTGCATAATCATTAAGTATGACAATTATTGATCAGATGACACTATGAAACTACCATATTTAATTGATAGCTTAAAGGTACTGAATAAAAATCCAAATGGGGTCCTCCAAATTTTATGCATGGTATTTATTTTACGGAATTCATACAGAAAAATGCATTCTAAAATTAGGTAAGCTACTGGTGTAAGCTTTTTCTGTACAATAAAGTTAGTCGGAGTTTCTTTCTTCAGCGCTGTCTGAATCTGAATCTTCATCACTCTCAAAGTTGATTATTAAAGGTTCGATGTCTGGTCGATCAAAAATTCGTTCTCTTTCATACCATTTAAAAATTTCTTGCTCAGTATGTCGAACACTATTTTTCCACATGTCTGGGGTAACCGTTTGTAGAGCCTCGTTCCACATATCCAAACAGTCTTTTTCACTGTTACCATCTCTACCAATATGTCTGTTATAGTAACCTTTTGCTATGCCCCAAATTAACTCAATAGGGTTAAATATACGTATACAATGGTAAGGAGGCAGACGAAGAACTTTGTGCCCATGTTGTTCCGCCAATTCATCAATCACGTATATTTTAGGTGGTTTGTTTCTAAAAAAGCAGTTATTTTAAGAATAGGAATAAACAAAAGAAATATAAACTGTCGACCAAAATATATATAATTAAGAAGCATTATGTACCGAGCAACAATACTCAATAGCTCTGTTTTAAACATTGTGTTTAAAAATGGTATGTTTTGATTTGTCAACCAGTCTTGGATATTTTTTTTTGTCCATGCATTGTTGGGCACTTTGTTCAATATCATGCTGTGATAAGGGGCGTTATCCAGTATAATCATAGATGGACTCTCCAATTTTTCTAATAACTGATGTTGAAACCATTTCAAAAAATTGTCCTGGTTCATCTCTCCATGGTAATCGCCCAATTTTGTTTTCGAAGAAAATATCGCTTCACTACCCTCAATAAACCCATTTTCATTTCCAGCATGTAATATAATGTATCTAAAATATATTAGTTTTAAATTTTATAGTGCAAATTGTGTAAAAGTACATACCTTTTACCATCTGTTTTAATAGCTTTCACGCTTTTTTGGTTTCCATTTTGCCAAGAGCGACCTATGGTCCCATTTTGAAATATCCAAGTTTCATCGAGGAAGACAAACTGGTATAAGGCCTCAACCTTGGCGTGATTGTATTGCCTTAGAAATTCCACCCTTTTCAAAGCTATACTTGGTAGTTCCATGAGCCCTCGTCGCGGATTGTCCTTAAGCCACTTAAATCCAAGATCTCTAAGCAACCGCCTTAAAGACGTGGCACTACCATCAAATAATGCCCTATCTCTTAATCGAGACCATAAGGTTTGTATCGTAACTTGTTCTTCTGAAACCATGGGTAATATGACATTATAATTTAGTTAACAAATTAATGCAAATTTCTGATAAGTTATTATAATAAGATCTTACTTTTGTGATACATATTATAGATCACTTCTCGAATGGCACTTGTATCCAATGTCGCTGTGTTGGTTACACGTTTAATATAACTCCGCTTTTTCTTGGGCGATTCTAAATTTGCATCACTTTTCACACCCTCGGAAATACGACTAACTGTCCTTAAACTAATTTTTAAAGCAGCAGCAACACGCTACAAAAAATGAAATAAAATTTCACTATTATTAATATACATTACATATAATTATTAGTAACCTACCTCTTGAACAGCATTTAAAGGCAACAAAGGCCCGTTGTTGTCCCTTTCTTGCTCAAAGTAGTGCATTAACGAGGCCACGAGTTCCTTACACCGACTATTTAACTGTTTGGGCATCTTTATATACCAAAATTGCCTTTATCTACTCGTAAAATGAATAATTTTGTTTCGAAACAAACAGTTGTTGATTTACAGTATGCGGGGCCAAAGGATTTATAAAGATTTGAAATGCCACAAATTGATTCAGTGTCAAAATTAATACAAATGTCAGTTCCCAGTTTAAATAAGTTTCAAGGTGACAATGTGTCAACGCTGCGAAATCGGTTTAGTGCGTTTGCATGTCGATAAGTGATTGGAGCGTTTGCAAAACATTTTATTTCGCATAATGCGTCTAAATTTATCAGAAAGCAACTTATGTGATATTTTAATAACAATGTTTATATGACTATTAACCATAATAAGAGAGTAATGACCATTTTACAATTTATATATCACATTAATATGAAACTGCAATAGAGCAATTGTTTGTGATAGAAACCTAGGCATTAGGTCGTGGAATTTTTATCGTGATGACGTGCACGCCACTTTGTTTGGCGTTGACTAGATGACAGGCTCTACCAAAAGATATTGCTCGTTTCCAAACATTCATTCATTTACTTGCCGTTCATCAGAACCATTATGGCACCTTAGATTGATAATCCCACAAAACCATTCAGGTTTTTTGATATCCATACATCCATAAAGTTGAATATTTTTCGTTGTTCAGGAACTAATCAAACATCCACAGTATATTCACAGCGATTAAGAAATTCCCAAATATATGCCTTAAAGCTACCAGCAAACCTAGAACCTGCAAAAAAAAACTACAAATTTGAAATATTTTTCTTTTTACACGAGTACACATTCTAGGCTATATTTATATTAGACATTATTTGAGTACAGCTGTTTATTGCATTTCAAGGAGTGACACATGTGTGGGATCTGTCAATTCTTGGTACCAGTCACAAAACATATACTCTGAAGGTTTAATTCCATGCCATTCAATGACAACACGGTGACATGTGTGGTTCTCAGCGGCCATTTTGTGAGGGTGCGATAAGGTTGCCAGATTGTGCATTAATATCCCGTTTCACCCTCCTGGTCCCAGTGGAGTAAGTTCCGCCAACTGTTGAAATATACTCTACTATGCTTTATAAGACTATTCGTGACATTTCCCCAAAATCATTGCACAACACTTAAAAAAATGCAAACGAAAATTTAAAATTATTTCCATGACGCCGAAAAATAGCTGCGTCGGTACCTTGGGTTATACATCTTGACAACAGGGATGTTCTATACGATCCTATATTTAGAAGTATCAATACTTTTCACGAGTATCGTCACCTTTCGATCCGGACTGTGTCAGACTGGGTAGGTAGAGAAAGTGAGTGTATCTAAAATGGATAAAAAGTCAGAGAAACCTAATTTGGAAAATGGTGGTAATCAGAAACACGCAAAAGACAGCAAAAGGTATTAACATTTGGTCTTGTATAATCATTTTTTATGAAATCTAGTTATTTCCGAAAAACAACGAAACGCATTAGTGATACGAATCGGTAAGGCCAAAAAAAAGAAACGAGCTTGTGTCTACTGTAAGAAGTCGCCAGTCTGGATTTGTTTTATCTTTTTTTACAGGATAACAATTGAAGTTTTATGATCTCATTTTTTATGTTTTATATTCACACAATATGCTGTATCACAATTAGTTTCCTAATTTTTATATTGAACAAACAAGTCATAACACACTGCGGAAGACTAAAAGGTCGTACCACACATAATGATCAAATGCTAATACTTCTTAAGCCTCATACGAGGCTCGAGTGGCCTCTACTTGTGGATATTTTGTTCAAAACAGATGAAGCTAATCTCAAATGTGATAATAAAAACATCTAACAGCTTTAAATGACACAGTAATCTCGAATCAATCGTTTTTTCTTCGTACTGTAAAACTCGCTTTTTGGGGATACACCGTATTAGAACAAAACCATCGATATATAAAAATGAATCCCTATTTCGCGTGGTCATGCCGTAACTTGAGAACGACTTTAGCGATTTCATCCATCCTTTTCTTTAAGTTTCCTGATGCTGTATAGAAGGTTCTTACGGCAAGAAAAATTAAGAAAATTGTGCAGAAAATTGGTAAATCATTGAAAGCTTAATGATTATTTGAGCTACGCGCCTTAGACGGTTTGCTTGACGATGAAGCACGCACAGCAGAAGAAATATCTCAAGTAACAAAAGGGACAGGCACTCCTCCATCTTTATTCCAACAGCTATTGAGAGCAAATTGCTTATGGAAACACGGTGCTTTCGTTTTTGGACTTACACGTCTTTAACATCCGTACTTTGTGATGACCCCTTCAAAAAAAATGCACTGTTGCCTATTTGTTATCGTTGGTAGTAAAAATGAAGATGCGTTTCTTCTGATTAATTGACTTTCACTACTCTATCATTTTGAACTTGACAGCTCGCTCGCCGCAAATTTATTCTATCGTTTAAAACAGTGTTTATCAATGAAAACATATTGTTCTCTCAACCTAGGTAAGCAATTTACTATTATAGGCAGCTCAGTAATTCTGACAAATATGTTCATAGGTACAAACGATAATATGTTCTCAAACCTCCGCCATTGAGTTCCATACCGGGCGAATTACAAACTAAAATATTTGCTTTCTGTATCCGATCTTGGATCTGATCACATCTCAGTCACCGTCACAGTAGTTTCGACGGCGTTGTGTCTACGTCAAATACCGGGTATGCAATGCATAAGTTAAGGGTAAATTTTGTAATGTCGTTAAGAAGTTTTCGAACTGAGGGGTGCATATTGTTGCAGGCGAGCTGCTGTGTCTGGTTGATCCTGATAGGGAGTCTGGTGGAAGGAGGGAGAGAGCACTCGAGAACTAAGAGGTATCTGGTGTTTCCCAGGGGGGGGAGTTTCAAAGTAAGTGGCTGGCGATACATACTCTGTTTTCTAGAAGCCTTTAGTGATTTATTGTTAGATTTGACCTCTACACAGGGTGTTCTGAAGATGGGACTTTCGGGAAACGAAATAAAAAGGCTGATGTGCGTTAAAAAAGCAGCGAAAACATAAAAAATGGAGTCAAGTGGATTGACGCTATACTTCCTACGCCAAATGCTAGTTCGAATCATTAGCACAATAGGGTATTCCTTAATGATATGCGAATATTTCAGGGTGTGAATCTACATCAAAAATTAATGTTGGCTTGCTCTATAAACTATGGTCCAAAATTGTTTTCTTGCAAAAACTCGGGATGTTGAAGTTTTAGGAAAAAATAGAAATTAATATTTTCAAATATTTCACTGATATTTAGTACGTAGTGGAAGTTACTACGTACCCGTACGCACACCTCTGGTAAAGCTAAAAATTATTTTTGCACTGAAAAAAATGCAGCTTTATTAACTTTCACTACGTACTAAATATCAGTGATATATCTGATTTATTAATTTCCATTTTTTCCCTAAAACTTCAACACCCCGAGTTTCTGTAAGGAAACATTTTTGGACTATAGTTTATAAAGCAAACCAACATTAATTTTAATGTAAATTCACACCCTTAGATATTCGCATATTATTAAGAAACACCCTGTACATCGGACCTTTCCCGCTGCTACCGGTGTCAGAAGCTTGTTAATGATAGAATGCCTTTGATTAATACTAAAGATGTTTGCTACATTTATAACCTCCTAACCCCTACATTCTCCAACCTTCAAGTTCAGCCCCTACATAGCCCCCAGTAAGTCGATTTTCAAAAACTGGGCCATTAAGATCTTTTAAGAACTTCATTTGTCGGTTATCTTCAAGTTTTGATATTTGGTATCAATAGAATCACTGCCTATGGCTTCATGAGTTATACACAGTGCAAAGGAAAGTCACAACGTTAAGGACACCCTGTGTAGGAAGATCCAGTGTAGTTCAAAAAAGAACATTCTGCGTTAACGTTAAGCGCCAATTTTGTAATGCCGTGAAGTGGGTTTCCTTACTGAGAAAGTACGCGTTGTTGAGAGATGTCACTGTCTTTTACCGGTCCTATTAGAGATAATACTTAGTTTTAAATAAACACCCAATATAGATAATTTTCGTTAATGAATGCAATTTTCACCAATAAATGTTGTATAAATGTTCTAAAGTTGCCAGCGCTTTTGAATTTCTACTAAATTGTCACTTTATAGACTAAAACTGTCCGCTTAGCGTTTTCGAATACATTCCCATATAATTAGACTTCAAATAAGATTCTCGAAAGTCAGAAACTTGAATACCCTAAGCGACAAAGTAGGTAAAGTCACCGTCGCCTGTCATAGAAATATGAAATTCAAAAGCAGCGCATCTGAGGTTTCCTAAAGAAATGCAGACGCAGTTATTTCGGGTAATAAACTAGCGTATAAACGGAACTCTCTTCCTGTATTCCAATACTCTGCGGTTTATGTTCCGGAAATAAGATCGTATTTATAACTGCGACTTTAGAAAATGCCGAAGAAAACGTAGGACTGAACGCGGGAAGCATATTTCGAAATTCATCCGGATTATTTCTATCTCAGCTTACTCTATCTCACTAACTGACGAGCTAGTATTGTAGTCGCGAAAAATTTCGATAAAGAGATATTTTGTTTTTTGGATCTTATATGACATGTCCATCTTGAAGGGTTATACAGGGTGCGGCAGAGAGGATGGACGGTTTTAAAAAATCATAAAATAGTTAATTTTTACTCGAATACAAATTTATTGATGGAATCAGGTTCACAAGGAAATAGACAAAATCACATCAGGCATGAGGTGGCCGAAATCGTTGATGCAGTGCTTGAGGCGTTCTTGGAAGTTCGCGTAGACTCTCTCAACTTGGGCTACTTCCACGAGAATTTCGCCCTTCAATTCGTCCAGAGTTCGGGGCTTGTTCGCGTATACTCTAGCCTTGAGGTGTCCCCATAAGAAAAAATCGCATATGGATAAATCTGGGGACCGAGGAGTAAATCACTTAATGGAATTACATCTTCTGGAATAAATCGTTGACTATTTCAGTTATGTTTTCCACTAAATCAGTATGGCGAAAACAATTACGAATCGTTTCTGGAGTAACCAATTCCCATGCAATAGTAAGCAAACTTATAGTATCTAAAATGGTGACAGTTTTGGTAATGTTGACATCTTCTTGACGCTCCATGATTTTCATCAACATATGTTTCCGATACATTTGTTTAAGTCTCCAAATGACAGCCTGGTCAATTTGTTGTAGAACTGATGTCACAATGGGTGGAAAAAACTGAAGGTTGATGTTATTAAGTGAAATATTTGGATGAGCGGGGCAGTTATCGACAGCAAGATGTTACGATTTTTCTCAACAAGTTCAGCGTACCACTTTTTTAAAATATTCTCCAAAAATTGATGAAGTTATCCAAGCTTTATTATTTCCAACATAATCGACGGGAATTGTTTTAAAATTTTTGAAACATTCTTAAATTTACCTAAAATAAAAAAAGATCATAAATCCTTGAATTACAAAAAAGTTAGAACATGCATTTCTATTCATTCACTTGCCTGTTATCAATAGTTTCCATTTTTCGCTACCAGAAGCATTAGCACAACTCATGTCAATTAGGCAAACGATGCACCAAACATCCAAAAGACGATATTCTATTCTCGAAATTTTTCCCGAAACCATGTTAGTGTGTGTCGTAATACGTTGTAGCTCAAAAAACGTTGATATTACGAAACATAATTCAATGGAGACCTTTAATAAGATTAGGATCGCAAAATGCTTAGCAAAATTCCAGCCAATTTGACCAGGACCCATTTACCATTTGAATTTATAATAAGCAGAAGCCTGGTGGGTCCGCCTAGATCGCCCAAAACACGAAACAACATGTTCAATATGTTCAATATCTCACTGGAGCAAAATCTGTTTGTATATCGGTAAAACAAGGCAAGACCGCCCACCGCTCATTGAAGAGACTCAAGACGATCTTATAATACAGGGTGTTCGAAGAATAGACGAAGATATTTTGAAGGGTCATTCCTTGTTAAAAAATACGAAAAAAAAGTTTCTACTAATATGGTTCCGGAAGTGCGTGAGAGTTTTTAAGATACAGGGTGATAAATTCCACATATAAAATTACGTGAATATCTCTAACCTGTATGCAGGAATGTGTTTTGTGCAAAAATGAAAAGCAATAAAACTGTTTTAATTTTTTTTCTTGAAAACAAAGTAGGTAGGAAAAAAATCCACGAAGCAACAAGGTTGTATTTTTAGATGCTTAATCAAACTCAAATTATTAAATTTGCAAAAAATGCAGGAGCGTATATTCTTTTGTCAATAATATTCGCTGAGGTGTCCCCCGGGATGCCACTGGACCTAATAACTCTAATCTATCTTGGGCTAAATTAGAATCTTAGTACAACAAATAATATTGTCAAATTTTAACAGAACCGGCTATATATTTTTTAAGATAATAATAAAAAATGTATCACCCTGTATATTGAAAACTCGGCATTTCCAGACCCATGTTTGTAGTAACCTTATTTCATATTTTTGAAATACTTTCGTCTATTTTTCGAACACCCTGTATAATTATTCCAGTGTTCCCTCCAGCACCTCATACTAATGCACTATAAAACGCTCTACATCCCGTTTCAAATTAAAATTTGCATACACGATACTCGAACCGAACTAAAAGTCTTTCTCCACCAGGAATATCCGGCGTTATGGTTGGATTAGCGATCGTAAAACAGAAGTTATTAGGAATTCAAAGTTGAAGTTGGAGAGCTGCAGCCAGGAAATCGCTTTTTACAGGTCGACTGGGGGCACTAAATCCCGCGGTATAACATTATTTTTGCTTGTGTCGGTTATGATACAAGTATCAGATTGGATCTTGTCCGAAATGGAAAAATGTACAATCTGAGAAAACTGTCTATGTGCTTTGGACTTCATAAACTGGGTGGCAAAATCTATGTCAGCGTTCTTTGATACTCTCGCAGCTTATATGCGTGGACAAAAAGTACTTTAAAAACCTTGTTTAAGCCTTCTCTTCAGGAGACGATATGTGTACGGGTTGAATCAATGAATCGTGAAATTAGAGGTATTCCGGCCACCATAAGGAGCCAGTGCATAAGCCGCTTAAACGGGCGCTTATGCACATCTACATTCCTTACATCACAAGTCTCGCCCTTTTAGCGAAGTTGATAATCGCCTTGAGTCCAAGCTTCTGGAAGTCCTGAGGGTCTGAAGTAATGGACTCCACTATAGTAGCTCAGAGCTTCACCGCGACACAAAACGTGCACCGAGGTCTCTACCCCGCAGCGCTCACACAAGGGATCCTCAGCCACCCCCATCAAGTGCAGGTGGCGCCTTAACGTGTTATGGCCAGACAACAGTCCCATCAGCAACCTTAGGTTGGCTCTATCCAGAGATAAGCAGAAACGTCCATCCTCAGCACTGGGCCCTTCAATGAGTTACCGTGCCTGGCGGAGATGTCTCTAGATACTTACTCCTTTTATGGAGTGTTGTCTTGCAATCCACGTCTCCGTTTTCCTCCTGGCTCTATGCGCGGTCACTCCTGAAATTGACTCAGGACCAACGAGCTTGCTGGCTGAGCTGCCAGTAAATGCGTCTGTTTCGTTTTCGATGCGTCACCCTGTATATATATATATATATAGGTGAAAAATTAAAGCTTCCGCCTTTTGTTGGGTACTTCGACAAAATTTAAGCAAAGAGGACTCTTTATACCGTCATTTGGGGTGAAACTGATCAAAATTTAGTTGCTTTTTCATATTTTTGTGGGGTTATTAGGAGAAATCTTCCAAACGAGGTGTAAATATATAGAAGTAGTTGATAGGAATCGAACAGTAAAGTATCACGAACTTCAAATTTAAAATATAAAAAATATACGGAAATAAAGTTGTGAACAATCTCATCCACGTTTTGGGGTGAGATTGTTCACACACACTATAATCTACAGGCAGTTAGCAGACAAGGCCATCGATGATCAATCTCACCGCCAATGTTCTATCTCAAGTATTTTTGAAGTTACAGCTCTTTATAGTCTTGGGGGTGAAATTGTTCAGGTAGGGTGAGATTGATCATGGGATTTGTTCATCATAAATTGCCTTGTTTCCTCAAATTAAGACCAGTTAATCATTGTTGTTAAACCTTTATTAATTTTGAAGTGAAAATACATGACTTTAAACAAATAAAAAACAAACCGTTTCTCCTAAATTTTAAATGAAAACGGAACTTGAAAACAAAATTCATAAGCTACTTCATTTCAAAAACGTCGACAACTTCTTCGAAGAAGTACTTGTCGATACCATCACCTTGTTTTAAGGACGGATTTGGTAGAATTGCTAAGACATCAGACATATCTGATACAAATTCGTCACCGTCTTGAACCGCAAAAATCTTCTTGGATTTGTCTACAGACTTCATTCCCAATCAGTCAATTTCCTTTTTTCCTTCTTCGTCTACTCTCACCTGCTGTATAATAGCTATGTACCGATAGATTGTTTTTTTCCTTGATCCACCGTAAACCTTAACCAGCACAAATTTTCCAGCCACAAGTCCATTCTCTGCTGGTTGGAAATATTGTGTCTCTGGTTCTACATCGTCATTTGTATCTTAAAGGGGATCTTCGTCAGAGTTGTCATTGGTCAGTGGCTGATCTATATCCGAATCGCTAGAATCTTCCTCAGTACTTGCTGTTACGCTTTTGCCAGGTTCTACAGACAGTTTTTTTCTTTTTATATTCCTTCTTGATGGAACTGCTGTAAAACGCTGTTGTTGCAAGTAATTCACAAAAACGTTATTCACAGTGCCATCAGTATCATTGCCGATATCTTCACTTGGGATCTTCCGCAAGACTCGCTCAGGATCAAACGGCTCAGCTCCTGTCGCTTGGAATGAAGCTATCAAATCTTTTTTAATAGCGTTTTCTGATTTTTCATCCATTTCTTTAAGAGCAGCAGCCAGTAAATGGGGAAAATCTTTTTTATCTATAGAAGTCTGTTGTGAAAGCGTCTTCTTCCAGTTCAATAACATTGCTCTCCATGCAATTTTGAATGGACGGAAAAATCCAACATCAAGGGGCTGAGTAAGATGAGTTGAATTCTTTGGAAGACAAACAAAGGCAATGTCATTTTCTTGGCATAGTTTCAAGACAGTATCCGTGGAATGAGACGAGAGATTGTCACCCAATAGCACTTTGCGACCCGGTAAGCGTTTTGCATGTGGTAAGAATGTCATCTCAAACCAGTCTGTGAATGTCTGGGCGTCGATCCACCCATGGTGGGTTCGATTGTAACGCGAACCTTGAACACAACATCTTTCAGCACAACAAGGCTCACCTTTTGGACCCAACTCAGTCCATTGCTGCCACATTTTTTCTGCCTTGTAGATGATGTAAGGAGGCAATAGTACACCAGTGGCCGAACCACACATCATAATTGATATTGCTGTCTTTGTAAAGTTACATATACGTTCTGGATACTTGGTTCCACGTCGAAATAGCATTTTTTGCTTTCCAGGGTCGTCTTGCACATTTGTCTCGTCGTAATTAAACACATTACAGGCTGGGACATTTTTCAGCGTTTCTCTCATATTATCAAAATATTCCACGACGATATCTCGTGAAATATTTGCACGGGACCTTTTAATATTCGCTGACACTTTTTGACTGATCTCTCCTTTGTGTCTTTCTAGAAGAGAACGAACCCAGTCAATCCCAGGCAGATTTGATTTGAACTTGCTAATATTGCGACCTTGGCTATCTAAGTAATTTTTTGCTAAGTATCGTAAGTCAGTTATTGTAAGAGGAAATCCCCACTCTCCACAGCAGTTTGCTGCCTTTATAAATGCTTTTTCTTCGTTAAATGTAAATACTGTTTGACCTCCACTTTTCTTAACATGGCTGCCAACGTATTTATAGCGAAGTGTGCCAAATGGGATTCTATATTCAGCTGCAGCTCGACGAATAGACCAATCTTCTTCAGCAATCTTTTGAAGTGCTAATTCGACCTTGACATCGGGATAATCCTTGTAGGAACGTGCTCCTAGCCTTCGTTGGTACTTTCTTGGCATGGCTGAAACATGCAACGGAATATTAGATGAATCAAGCAGAATTAGGTTACATTCAAATATATTTATTACGTGGGTTGAGATTGATCAGTTGACAAATCTCGCCCCATATACGTGATCAATCTGACCCCACCTAACAAAACGACAGATAAAATCAAAATGGTTGAGCCGATAGTTAACACCAAAACACACGAAGGACTCAAGGCATAGACATACATATATATTTGGTCGAAAATATAAAAACCTACTTAAATTTTGACTTACCTGACAAAGTTCTGGATGATCACTTTTACAGAAAAATACTAACTCCTAACAACTTGCAGTTTTTCATCAAATACGGAGCCGTTGTAGTTCACGTGTGCATATCGCAATCGGCCATCTTTCTACTGTCACTAGCAGTCGATAAGGGTGCGTTCGTATATTTGATTTTGGCACTAAATTCAAATACATAAATTGATGATTTGGTGAACAATGTCACCCCGGATGATCAATTTCACCCCAAATGACGGTACCTTTTTTAATTCTCTCTAGCTTTCAATGGACTTTGCCATCATCATCAGGAGCTGCAATTACAATGATAACAGTAGCAACAAAAGTGTAAAATGAATTTAGATTGACTCAACTTACAGTAGTATGTGAGGATGTTGCTAATTGTTGTTTACGTATAGGATGAGGGAAACGTCCAGTAACATGGTGAGAGCTGGATAGATTGTACAATGGTCAAAACTATATAAAATATGACAAGAACAAGTTAAAAACAGATTAAAAATTATTTAAAAAACATTACAGCATTACATCGTGAAGCCACTTGATGATTGCACAAATTAGTGGTCATGGAATAATGAGTGAGATGAAACCCTTTGACAGAAGGTCGAAGTACCCAACAAAAGGCGGAAGTTATATATATATATAGCATAAACAATATACGATAGAAATATACCTCAACTTGGCCCACTCAAAAATATGTAAAGTGGAACCTTTTTGTTTGAAAGGCACTGCATATTTCGAAAGGCACCACCAATATTTACTTTTCAGATTGTGATAGGAATCGGCATTCCAGTGAAGCTCGGTACGATGCAGTCTATGGCCATAGGATGGAATTTTCAGGCACAATATATGTTGCCACAAAATATCACTCAGCTGCAGAGCTATCCACCAGTTGTTGGGAGGAGAAAGAGAGATGGAGAAAAGAATGATAGAGAATTATTCTATACAGCGTTAGAGAAGATACTGGACAGGTATGTAATTTCCATATTGATCTGCGGTTTGAGGAAAGAAGAGGAATGTAGCATTAGGGCCCGAATCGTCAGTCGTCCCTACAATTGTAGGGCGCCTTTATGGCCTCCTTGATTGTCATAGTTTTCTACTTCTCCGTGTCAGAACTCTATTTGCATCAAATTGTGCTTGCTTTTGAGTTATATCATGTTTTATCAGCCTGAAATTTCCTACAATTTAAAAAGAAAACTTATCTTCACAATAGGAGAGCGCTGACGCTGACACGGGACAAGTGTAATCTAGAAATTTTTGAAGGAGAGAAAGGAGTATGACTATCAAGGAGGCCATAAACGCGCCCTACAATTGTAGGGACGACTGACGATACGGGCCTAGAAAAAACTTCTATAAGGTAACGATATGTTTATCCTGTACTTTTCATTTTTACAAGATTGCACGAAAGGCATGTTGAGAAAACCGTTATGCACTGACCGGAGTCGCCTAGCGTTCTTTGCGGTCTTGAACAAGGATGACGTGTCTGATACACCCAAAACAACACAGAAACAGAAACCAATTCACTGTGTTTTGGAAGATATATTGTCACTGTTACTTCTTTTATCTGTAATTTGAAAAAAACACCGAGCTGGTCAACAAGCACGTTAATAAAAACTCAAGCATACGAGTACATATATGCGGTTTCATTTAGCGGCTACGAAACATGGAGAGTCAAACTGCTATAGGAATCAGGATAATAATAATAATATTCACTCAATGTACAAAGATAACAAACAATATGAGTAAATAAATATAAAATCAAAACAAGCCCAATAGAAGGCATCGCCTGTACATGGACCAATAATTTAAGTTGAAACTGTAGAATGCAAGTGACAAAAAAGGACAAAAATTAGCTACAGTAGATTATGTATTTAGTTGATGTTCGTATTTATAAGTTTAAGAATTTCAGTCCTAGATATAGAATGTAGCCACTTTTTTAAATTTCTTTTGGAACAATTTCCGAAACGTAAATCTTTTAAGTCTTTAGGTATAATTTCGTAAAATTTAGGCGCTAAATAGAGATATGATCGCTGCATTATAGATTTATGCGGTTGAGGAACTACTGTGCCACGAATTTTGTACCTGGTATAATGATTATGTTTAATTTTTTGGTCGGTGTTTACAAATTTATGGTAGGGAGTGATACTGTGTAAGAAATAAAGCTGTCTTATATCATGCATTCGAACATCTGCGTATAATTTTTCAGTGGGATAAAGTTTCGGTTTTTTAAATATCATTTTCAGAATACTTTTTTGAAAAACATCTAAATTATAGATATGTGAGGAACATGCAGTTCCCCATGCTAATATACCATATGTGAGATGAGGCTCAATCAGTGCATGGTATATTGTTCGAAGATATTTTTCTGTCAATATATTCCCAAGGTATTTAATTTTGTAGGATACAAATCTAACTTTCTTTAAACTATAATTGACATGGATGTCCCATCGTAAGTGAGGATCCAAGTCCACTCCAAGGTATTTTATGTTGGACACTCTACTAATTTGCATTTTTTGATCATTAATGTTGAAGGAGAAATTTAATTTTATGCTTAAACATACGCATCTAAAGAACAACGTATGGGTTGTGGAGAAACAGCATCCACAAGTATGCAAGATTTGAGTTGAGACTGATGAAAATTAGGAAATAGAAGACTAAATTTTGGGAAAAACAAATACCTTGTTTGCCTTAAGTTTAAAAGTTTTACTACAAAGAATTTTCATTTTCGTGCCACATAAAACTGAGCGGAGAAGAGTCATCTGGGAGACTGGTTCCGAATATAGTGTTAAAAAAATGTCAAAATGCTGTATTCATAGTAGTGGTAGTAGTAGTAGTAGTAGTAGTAGTAGTAGTAGTAGTAGTAGTAGTAGTAGTAGATATTTATTCATTCCATTATTGGCGACTGACCCACTTTCCCGAAATTTAGCTACAAGTTCTAGAACATATTTTCGATGCACGTTACTGTTCTCTTGTCGCTCATTAAATATTTTTGCTGTTCTATTAGCGCACTGATTATTACTGAAAAATATTTCGATAATTTCAACTCTTTCATCTGTGGAATATACCATGGTTAATTTATGTAATAAAGCGTTACAAGTTATTTTAGCAACAAAGTTTGGTCAAATCAATCGCAAACTATGTACTACATTCCTATTTAAAATAAGTACGAGATATTTCCTTATCTTTCTTCAAGAAATAACACACCCACAAAAAAGTGCTCCAGCTATTTTCAACAACAAAATGATAAACAAACCATAGCCGTAGTGAAGAGAATCATTTACTTATTGAGTAAATTCTTTTAGTAAAATTTCTTCTGAAAGTAGTACAAACTAATCTGATGTACCTGTTTAAGTCTACTTATGCTTTAAATCAATAAATCTTCAAAGCTACTGAACTGAAGCTCATTTATTTTACATCATTATAAAGGGAATTGAAAGGCCTTTAAAATAAGGTATCACTCGACCCCCCTGAGCTGCCAGTAAATGCATGTGTTTCGTTTTCGGTGCGCCACCCTGTATAGGAACAATGACAACAAAGAACGGGTAAGTAAATGTTTCAGTCCACAGAAGGAAAATACCTGTACATGAATCAGCTGTATGTTGGCATGTGTTCCAAAATCAAACTTAAAAATCTAAAAGAAACTTAAAAAAACAAGGAGGTGTATATGTAGAGAATGATAATTTTCAAGGAATATTTGACATGAATTCAATTAATGTTGTCTTCCTATTGCACGTATCCATTTTGATAATTTGTTTTTAAAAGAAGTATTTCGAAATTTTTTTAAGCCTTTGGGTACGTATAATTTTGGAACCATATAGACAAGAGATCGCCTTATTATGGTCTTATGAGGTTTAGGGACAGTTTTTGCTCGTAATTTATATCGAGTATTTTGAATTCATCAAGGAAATGTATCATCTTACTCAAAACATTCATCAAGCACATTGGTTTTTGTCTAGAGGGTAGGTACAGTTGTAGATCTTTGAGAATCTTAATGTAACAATGGAAAACAAAACTGAGATTGTTGGCTTATTGATTTTATTGTTTTCTTTAACGTCTGTGAAACATGGTTACGTAACTATACTTGTTAGGAGGACATCTACCATAAATTTGACTAATGAAAACAGCTATATTAATTTCGGAAGCACAAGTAATAGAGGATCTAGGTTCTATTGAAAATTATACAATAGAGCATGGTCCCCTTTTGAATATCTCTAAACCCAACGTTATTATTTGTTAACCTAAAAATCCAATGTCTCTCATTGAAAATAATAACTTTAAACGGTCATGCTGCCCAGACAGACGCGTCAGTTCAAAACTTAGGTTTGTTTATAGATGAAAATCTCAAATATATTCCTCATGTAAATAATGTAACTAAAATTGTTTTACGGCAGCTTTTTTACACCGTAAGACACCGAGAAACTTTGTTAATCTGATTTATGAATTGCCCAAGGTTAGTACACAGCGGAGCGGTCGTATCGGCTAGCTCTAGATATACGAAGTTCGACATGGTTAGGATGTGAGGACCAAGACTGGCGGGTCCGTCTGGCAGGCAGTTCGCGCGGCGGCATGATGAAGCAGAGCTTTGAGGAGCAAAGACCGTTGAGATAGCGGTGGAAGAGAGCTAGATATCTGACTGAGACTGTCCATTAGATGAGAGTCGTCTATCGATCGAACAACCCTGCGCCGAGTTTGGGTCGTGTAGTCGGGGCGGCAGAGCCCCAAACATGTGAGCAGTATTCCTATCTGGACCTTGTACAAAGTGAGAAGCTTATGTGGAGAAAAGTAGTGTTTATCACAAAACAAATACCCAGCTTTTTCGCAGCAGCTGGCGCTATTAATGAGATCTATTCGTGCCACATTAAATCCTCGGAGATCTGCGATCCCAATAGCCAAAATTAACGGTTCGTTAATAGAACTCGGCCATCCATCGGACCTGTTTTTGTTATTCAAGGCACAGTACTGTATTTTGTAAGCATTATGTAGCCAGGATTTTCTTCTTTATATTATGCTTCCAAGGTATGAAGCTATTTCAACTCACAGTTATTTCAACTCGTAGCCAAGTATGCTGAGGCGCATTGCTGGACCATCAAGTCCGGTCCTGTGTTCGGTTTTACTGCTCTACGAGCCCGTTTTACTAAAATTAAACCGTTCGGCTTACCGCATTTTAGCGAATAGTAACGACTTCACATGTACGAGTAAAATAAGCACTTTGCGGAAATTTCAATTTCACCTTACTCAACAGCAATAGAATCTATGATGTGAACATTTGGACACTTCTCTTATTTCCCATTTCGTCTATTTTATTAACCGCTTCAGCGGGAGGTACTATTGCTATCACTGCCATTTTATGGTGATACTAATATTCTCGCACCTAGACAATTTCCACAAAGGCTTTGCTCCCAGCATCGGTATGCAGGTCAGCATAAATGAACGCAATAGAGTAAGAACATAGAGGTTGAATGTATGTATGGTCAAAAAAAAATTGCGTCAAGTAGGTTGACTCTACACTCCCAACACAGCGCATCATCAGTTCAGCGTAACTAAGAGATTCTGAGATAAAAATCAGCCAAAAGCATCTGTAACAACAGAAGATAAACGAATCAAGTCAGTCAATCAGGCCCATACAATTAGTCCATAGACATTATTTACCTGCCTTACCGGTAGTACCGTCCACGTGGCAACATCGATTTTCCCCCATACCTGATACTGTAACGCTTCAGGCTCAGCAGCGCGGCAGTACAGGCAGACACTCGTTGACATCGTGAGACCAGCCGGTAAACCCAGAGTAGCAGAGACGCGTATTGGAAAAATATTCTATCGTTATAAGTTTTAAGGGCAAGTTACCGAGGTTTGGAGCGTAAGCAAATTTTTACATCAAAATGCATACAATCAGGTGTACCACAAGGCTCAGTGCTGGAACCATTGATGTGATGACTTTACACTGCAGATTTATGTGAAAGCGTCAAGTTTTTTGCTGATGATATGCAGTCGAAGTGACAATATCAACAAGTCCATGTCGCTAGTAAATGTAGATCTAGTGGTACTGTAGCTCTATTTTACCACGAAATGTTCTGCCATACTATTTGTCTGTAAAAAATTTTGTGAAAATGTTAAGCCATTAGTTCACATCAAAGTTAATGGGGCGAAAGTTATGTTTCCTAAAAAAATTTAGGCATATGCTTTGACTCGAACGTTTTAACTTACATCTGAACAACGTCTAGAAAAATTGTTATCTATCCCTCACGATTATGCTTGCAAACAAACATATCCTGCGTAAAAACAAAAAGAACAATTTGTTTCAAAGTCTAGTTATAGTTTCTCTAACTTCTATTAATGCAAAATGTTTGCAGATAATGAAGAATGCCTGTGACAGGTTTATTTGCATCAGATTGTTGGCGCTATTCATTTTTATCATCTGTTTTATCAGCTTGAAATTTCCTGCTAAAATGGAAATTTTGCAAACGGATCTATCTCTACCTAGCGTCAGTGGTAAAAATAACGCAATTGTATCGGAGCTGAAATACATTATTTCCACCATACTAATGCGTTAATATAAGTTGTGTTGTAAAAACTTTTTCTGTCATTATTTCACGTACATAAAGGCCGCCCTCAGGTTACAAAATGTTGTTCATAATTCGGTATCAAATTTTGTGAAAAAATGCGTTACTGAATTTAATTCCCAATTTGTTTATCAATCACAATCATGTCTGTCACGTGAAGGAATTTTTGTAATAAGTTTCGTACAAAATCATGCGCAGTCGGTAGGCAAAACAATAACTGTCAACTTTGAAATGCCATTTTGTCACGTAAATAATTTGGTGCGGAAAATGGATCAGGAAGAGGCACCGGGGCATGGGCGTGCTTCATATGCTGAATAGAGAACTTTTAGTGGACGAGCCACGGGCTTATAATAGGCCTTAGTGATTTTCTTTGGAATTGCTATCCGAACTATTAGTTATTTTTATATCAGTTTTTTGTGGCCTGATTTTCTTTTCAAGATTCTTGCGTTTGAGTCTTTGTTCCATCTTAGCGATAAGCGAGGTTGGACTAAGCTTAGAACGCAAATGTATTTGGACCACATAGGCAGGCCGCTGGGTATTGTGGCTCACTACAGCTGCAGCACATCTTCCGTGGTATGACCTTTTCTTGCAATAATTTATTCGCTTACTCCCCAATGTATTTTGCGATTATAGAGTTGAACTGCTCCACACTATTGTTGACCTCATCAATTAAACTCACTGCATTCTTAATTAAAATGGTCGAAAATGACCTTTTATTGTCCATTATCAACCTTGATAAAAAAGGCACAATTCAACAACACAATATCGAGGAACAGTGACATGGGGAGAAAAATGCTAAATGATCACTTGCTGAGTACCAAAATAGGAAAGGATATACAGGCTAGATCGCTAATCAGCATCCGAAAATTTACCTTGGTATGCACCCGAAGTCATCCTTTCTTCTTTTAAAGTAGCGACGACGACTGTCTAGGGCCAGCCCACCCTCGTTTCCTTTTCACCCCCCCCCCCGTTACCTCAGCGGATGGTGCTCGTGATTGTAGGAATCCCGTTAAGGAGTAATATAAACAATAACCGTATCATATCAAAATACTGTTCCGCCTTCCATCCATTTTCTCAGTTTTAACATTGATTGACGTATTCTACCTGAAGATAGCCAAACTACAGAAGTACTGGATCCGCGCGTCCAAAAATTATCCAACATGAAACCGGATCAGCTATGAGAGTTTGCAACAGCTACGTTTATCTTCTCTCCAATAATTAGTCATCTACTTTGAAGGAGTCAGTGTTTCGCAGATGAATATACTTGAGCGGATAGCGACAGCGCCATCTACAAGAAAATAACCTTTTCAAAGTAGATTTCTACTTACTGCGTAGAAGAAAGACATAACTGCGACAAATTTTCATAGATCGCGCTGCGGCATCCCACTTCATCTCGGATACCGCGAACTATTATCTCTATAGTGTATTTACACTCCCACATTGCTACCTCCACTTTCTCCTGAATATGCTGCACACGTTTTTGCCATCTTTCTGGTGTGACCCTCTGTATAGCAATTCTGAACAGGTCTTACATGTCAGAAAGTTTAAATGTTGTATTGTATGCAGCAACAAAATTCTTAACATCTGCCCATATGAGCCCAATGGGGTTGAGCTCACAGTAGTGAGGCGCCAAACGGAGTACTGCTTTGTGCTGTGCTTTGGCCATTTTATCTATGACATATTTATCGAGTCTTGGTCTGTGTTGTTTCACAATATCTAATAGTTGTAATTTCAGTAAGGAAGGGTCGAAAGTTATATTTTTGGAACGGAGCCAGCTCTGAATGTCTGATTTCCTAGAAGCTGAAGTTGGGATTTTTTCTATTTTGCGAGAATGATGGGAGCATTATCCAAAACAACCACAGAATTGTCTTCGAGACGTGGTAAAATGCCTGTAAACCACTTCTAGAATGCTTCCCCATGCATCTCTTCATGGTAGTCAGTGTTTTTTTTTTGACTTAAAAGACCATACGCCATCATCCACGAAGCCATCTACACCCCCAATGTGGTAAATAATGAGCCTTTTTGCTTGGTCTAGAAAGATAAAATCCGCTAAGCATGCACGCCTTGTAGGTACGAAGATAGAGAGATATTGTGCGCAAAAATTGATACCGTGAACTACTTCGATCTATTTACCTGCTGGATTTTTCAATCCGGTCGACAGTCCATCTAGAAATGCCCTTCTGGATGAAGTCACAGTTTTTTCAACCCATACCTTCGGAGTAGTGTGCCCAGCGTTAATCCAGGTTTCATCCAGGTAATAGATCTTCCTGTGCTGATCCCTGAATGATTTAATTTTGGTCAGGTACTCTCTCCTCCACAGAACAATTTCTTCTCTATCGATAAGTAAGCTGTTACGACCTCGTTTCTTCCATTCGAAATTAAGATGCTTCAAAAGTTTATGAATAGTCGAATGTTTGAAATTTGGTAACATAGCATCCTCGTTAACCTCCCGTAGTACTTTATCAACTGTCGGTATTTCGTTTCTGAAGAAGAACTCGTGCACTTTCCTCCGAATCGCATGCTTGTCAGCGTCATCCAACGATCTTATGATACTTTTGCGATTTGTACCCGTCATTGGCTTGGAAAAGGCATGCTTTTTCTTATGTTCGTTCAAAACATTGTACACTGTCGCTTGGCATACCCCAATTTTATCTGCCACTTTCAGAGCTATTTTCGGGTTAGTTGATGTTTCGTGTTCCTTCCGCTCTATCTTGAATGTATTCAATGTGACGTCTTTCATGTCTACGCTAAGATGTCTTTTTTTATCGCCCTCTAGGAGGCCTATAGCCTCGTCAGCAGTATCTGTACTGGACATGTTCAGGATTGGTTCAAAACAAATAATAACGAGGAATAACAATAACAAACAGAAACTTAACAAATCACTCAAATACACTTAACAACAACAATCAAGCAAGGTGAATACGAAATACGAGCTCGCAGTGATACACGCGACGGTCGGTGGCCTGAATTCAACTCTGCCTGCCCTGCCCCTGCCCCGCGCATGATTCCGCCAGGCGACCGCTTGAAATTTAATGGCGAATTGACCAATAAGAGGCGTTGTCCCCACCTGTTACCGAGAGATCACGCGCTAACTGTTATTATTTACATCTCATCTTGAATTTGGATTCAGTTTAGACAAGTTGCTTTAATCAATGGTTATAGACGTATGTTTTTCAATCGCAGCCGCCATTCATTCTCCTTTACCGAAAGGGATGACAAGCTTCCTAATCCGTTGCCTTAGCGGATCTTATTCGTGTAAAACACAGGAGTAGTCTACGTGACTTGAGCTCACAAACAGACTAAGACGACAGAAAAACAGAAAGGAAAATACATGGAGCCAATTTTTCTAATCCACTATGCTCCCGGAACTTGTGACGGTTCAATCCTTACGTCGCATGGTTTACTAGGGACCTCCGTGAGACGGAAATCCTGCATAAATTATGTTTATACCAGCCCAAATGCGCGGTTCCGCTCAGCGTGTGAAGTACTGTAACATATAGGTGACTCGTTCTGCATTAGTGTGAAGGACAAAAGGTTGCTATTTCAAGTAATGCAATAGGTATCAGTTACTCTGACAATGGACATTTAACTCGTTTCGGTCGGTCGGCGACTGGGCGATTCCGCGCCGGACACGTCATGTGAAATTCCAATAAGACTTTTTTGCTGTTGCCGTGAAAAAATATTTCAAAGCTATTTTCCGGAATAAAAGTGCTATTTGAGACTATAATCTACCTCCGGACTAAATTTGAACCAAATCTGTTCAACTATTCTGACGTGATTGACTAACAAACATCCAAATTTCCTTATTTATAATATTAGTAGGGACTATATGGGTTAGGAGACCCCCCTCCTAAAACTTGGAGTATTGAATATAGTTCTGTACCCCAGCGCCAGACTAGGTTAAGTCTATTTTTAACAAAAATGGGTTCAAGCTTATAATAATATTGTGAATTTTCATTTGCAACTTGCAGCGTCCATCTATCTGTGATAATAAGGAGGTTACGACTTTTTAACACCTGTCAAGTCGCCGAAAATACAGTCCAAAATTTTTTTTCCAATTCAATGATCTCGAAGCTTACCTAGTCTGGCTCTGAGGTGCAAAGTTATATTAATTTCGGAAGCGCAAATAATAGAGGACTTAAATTCTATTGAAAATTATGCAACAGAACACTCTCCTGTTGATTCCCTCTAGATCGTAAGTTATTTTTTTTTCTTCTGAAAGTCCGTCATTAAACACAATTTGAGCATACCTTTGAACAGTCATACTATTCAGATAGAAGAGTCAGTTTAAAATTTAGGTTCGTTTATTGATAAGAATCTTAGATTTATTCGTCATGTGAATATTGTACCTAAATAGTTTTTTTTTGTTTTGGGACACTTGAACAAATACTTGATTTTAAAACCAAAAAAAAAATAAAAAATATGTAAATGATTAATGATATCAAAAATCAGTTATTGCGATAAAGTATACTATCTATTTCTAGATTCAGCTTCAGCTAAGCGTCTGTAAAAAAATCAAAATTCACGTTGTAGTTTGATTTTCAATTTGAGAAAATACAGGGTGCGGCAGAGAGGATGGACGGTCTTAAAAAAATTATAAAATAGATAATTTTTACTCGAAAACAAATGCTTTGATGGAATCAGGTTTACAAGGAAATAGCATTTGAGACAGTCAAGTGTGGAAAATCATATCAGGCATCTGGTGGCTAAAATCGTTGATGCGGTGCTGGAGGCGTTCTTGGAAGTTCGCGTAGACATCGCTCTCTCAACATGGGCGACTTCCACGCGAATTTCGCCCTTCAATTCGTCCAAAGTTCGGGGCTTGTTCGCGAATACTCTAGCCTTGAGGTGTCCCCATAAGAAAAAATCGCATATGGATAAATCTGGGGACCGAGGGGGCCAATGAACATCGCCAAACGTGGAAATAAGGCGACCAGGGAAGAGAGGGCGAGTAACGTCCATGGATGCTCGGGCTGTGTGGGCGGTCGCCCCATCCTGCTGGAACCACACACGTCGGATTGGAACACGTCGCCGTCGTAATCCAGGGAGAAAGAAGGTGGTGATCATGTCGACGTAGCTCTCTGAGTTCACGGTAACATCACGACCATTACCGTCTTCGAAGAAGTAAGGGCCAATGATGCAAGTTTGCGATACAACGCTCCAAACCGTTACTTTTGGGCTGTGCAGCGGTCTTTCGTGTAACTGTTGCGGATTTTCAATAGCCCAATAACAAAAATTCTGCTGGTTAACCATGCTGTTTAGGTGAATGTGGGCTTCGTCACTCATAAACAAAATGAGGTTCTCATTTTGATCGATCAGTGCTTCCATCTCACGTGCGAAGTTCATTCGTTGTGCATAACTGTTGCACAATGGCCAATTTGTAGGGGTAAAAGCAGAGATCCATATGCAAAATTCGCCTTACCGAACGATCACTAAGGCGAAGTGCAGCAGCATGTTTCCAGGCAGATCGAGTCGGACTGCGAAGAAAGACCTGTCGAACGCGTTCAACATTTTCAGGAGTTCGAACTGTTCGCGGCGCTCCTCTTGGTCTTCTGTTGATCAGTTCACCACGCCTGCGAAGTGATTCAACCCAACGAAGGATATGGTGTTTCGATGAATGTTGGAGTGGCGACGAAACTCACGCTGTACGACGATGACTGACTCATTATTTCGGACGAAACGATCATGGCGAAAACGCCGTGCTCCACCGTCCAAGGTTCCATAACGACAACTGGTAAAATAATGCTAGGAACTCACGAGTCAAACGGCACCCTCCCCACATCTCTCGCAGACGGAGGCGGAGAGTACTACACAACGTCCGTCCTCTCTGCCGCACCCTGTATAATCATAGTAGATCATTTTTCTAATAGCTGAATTATGCTCTGTTTACAAACTCCTGCATACTTCAGTTTCTTCATTTTTTAAATTGATATCTCGTAAGTATGTCCAGGGGATATTCGATTCACTGACACTTTAACTATGCCTCTTCACAAAATTTCATTATGTCATAAATGTTACACATAACGCGATCAATATAGAAAATACATTACGATCTACTGCTAGACATCTTGATTTCAATAATTTCAAAGAGCATATTAAACAAACTATAAAATGAACTCTCAGTATATAGATCATCAATATTTCTGCATATCATATAAACCGTTTATAGTATTTTTATACACACATGTGTATATTATATTTAATTTGTAATTTAAATTTAAATTTTGGAAGAATATTTTGTTAAAATTATTAAATATGGTTGAATAGCCAGTAGCTAAACTGCGCCCTAAATAAAAGCCGTTTAGTTTGAACTTTTTCTTGACACCACACGTCCTTTATCTCTTCTTCTATTAGAGCGTACTTCTCACGGCCTTCTTGTAACGTGCCAAAACCACGTAACCTTTTTTTTTATTTATCACTTATCAGTAATTTGAATTTCTCTTCATTGATAATAGAGTGCCCATTCCTAGGCCAAACCCTTTTCAATGATTTTCTTTTTGCAAATGTAATAGTTTATTGATTGTGTAATTTCACTCGTATTCTCAGCGATTCAGTATGGTGTTGACGATCAGCAAAAAAACTGTAGTTTTTCTCCGTTAGTTGGTTTCCTATAAAACATATCTTCTTCAAGGCCAATCAAGATACCTTCTCTAGAACGTTACCTGTTCTGCGTGATTCGCTTTTCTGTTTCCGTTGAGGTCGTGGTGCAGGGGTCGTTTCATCATTTTCCAGACTCTGAGATATTAGGCCCCAAGCGCCAATTCATGGACTAGCACCCTTTTTTATGTAACCTAAGTTTAGTTATTTTGGTTTGGGTGCTACGCCCTCCATTTCTTATTGGATTTTGACCCCCAGCGGTAGGTTCTTTTTTTATATACCTTCGGTGCCACGTGTCCTGATGACGTTCGTTCAATATCTGCTTTCTTTTAAACAGAAGAGAATCATCATCCCTTATCCTCCAGTGGGTTGCAAATTGGTGGAAGCCATCCCCTTGAAAAAAACCCTGATGTGAACGGGTAAAATATCATTCTAATTAACAATTTCATAGATCTTTATACATTTATTATTGCTTGTTGAAGTTCTTAGAGACTTCTTGATCTTATTGGACATTCTACATATTCAAAGATGGGGCAGTGCGTACATGGCACCTTCTATTACATTGATCATGATTTTGATTTTTGAGCTGCCATAAGTTTTTAGAACAAGGGTCTATTAGTTTAGTATATTTTTATCTTTTTTTTGCCTTTACTTTACTTTTCTTGTACGAAAAATGTACATGGTTCTGCTTCAAGCACGATTGTTTTCAATGGGTAGTTTTATCTCAGACAGAGAGCAGAGTAGATTTTTAAATAGTCTTTCTCTCTCTTGTTTTTTTTTTCCTTTACTACCATAATTTTTGGCAACGAGGCAACGAGCCCAGTGACGTGCCCACTACTGGCCACTTTTTGACCAGAGTTGAGGACATCTCGGCCGCGCTTGACACAGAAGACCTACAGATACGTTTAATATTTAGGCGAAAAATATCTGTAAATTCTTCGAGCGTATACCATGGTAGACGTATCGCGGGGTTACCTCGAAAAATAATTTTGTCAGGTTATATTTAAGATTTATAACATCCTTCCTTTTTTTTATTCCTCGCACTTCAGTAGTGGAGCACATGTGCCTTTTTTTTATTAATCAATATATTTTGAATCATTTAATATCTTGTTTTATTTGACTCTCTCTGTGGGTACTGTTACTTCTGTCATCACTGTTAGATTCTCCGTTTGTGTGGTGGTCAAGCAAAACAAGTTCCGACTAACATCTCGGGGAGTTTGGCGTAATCCGTTCTAAATCACTGGCGCTCTTAACCCCCCCCCCCCTCTCCGCTTTATTGAGCTGGGGCGTAGGTTTGCACGCCGGTAGACAACTGTTTTGCTTGGACCAACCGTTAGATAGTATTTATCATTGTGTTTTATTAATAAACCAAAAAAAAGGCGTGGCATTCTCCCGTTTTCTTTATTATTATTATTATCACTTATAAGTAGTATGTGCTTTGTGGCGTACCAAAAATATTGCTTCCTCTTCAACTTCCTCTTTGTCTGGAGGTAGGCGACAAATCTGACGAACTTCACCCACCACGTTGAGAGATTACTGAAACCCCTTCGCCACCGGCTAATAACTGCTCGACTTTGCGCAATGTAGAGGTACATGTTGCACCATCAATACGGTCTTACTTCCGCACAATATTTCTAATTTTCCAATCGGCAGTAATCACTTGTTTGCTTTCCATGTATCTGTCTCCAGAAGGACTAGAAGTACACCGCACTGACGAGCTGCTAATGAGCACGAAACAGCGCTCTCTGCACTTGGTCAAGGTTAGACATACGCAAAGCAAACGTGTCCAACTCAAGACTTAACCCGTTTTTTATAATAATCGTTATGACTAGAATTACCGAAATTTTAAGGAAATATACCGAGTCACAAAAAAACCTTTTTTTCTCACTCAGTATATATGAATCAACGTTACGTTTGGATCTGGAAATAGAACTCCTTTGTGTCCGCCATCTTCTATTCAAGCAGCGCCAACTCTATGAAGTATTCTCCCCCATTGAGTGACGTAGCTTGACCTGCGACTCCACCCTCGGTTCCCGGTTTACCCAAGGTTATTAGGACTAAAACTTTTAAGAAGTACTTTGCCTCAGACATCATAATCATTATCAGATTATATCAAGCACTTTCCCGGTTCCTCTCAAGACTGGAGTTCGTTGGTTCACACTTTTCTGGATTCTTCTGCTTTTACAGACGGGGGATTCTCTCGTTTTTCTGGCAGATGCAAATCTGAACTGCTCCTCCAATTCCGTCGAGGATCACCGAGTGCAAATTAAATCTCCAATTACAAATAAACGGGAAAAGAAAAAATACTAATTGAGAAGTAACTCGAGCAGAAATTGCATTCGGGGTGACAGTTTAAGCATTTCCAGTCGGTGCAGGTCAAAGTGGAGTAATAAGTTTTCTAAACAGATTTGTACTGTTTACGTCTGTTGATCAATAGATAATTAGGTAACTTCCTCTCTCATTTCCCACGCAGAACTTTGGCAAGAACTATGTTCTCATTACTTTGGGAGAAAGTGGCTATTTGTTTTTATGCTTAAAATATACGGACCGGTCAGAGTCTGCTATTGATTGAAAAAATGGAGAAACAGCTAAGAGCAGGTTTTAGAAGGGTTATAACGTTTACATTGTAATGTGAGCATAGTACGCCACTGGAATACACCCCCACAGGGTGACTTCGGAGTTGAGTCATTTATTTTAACAGTGATTAGATCTGATCAAAAGAAATGTTTTTTCCTTTAACATTTTTCTGGAAAAATTAAAGTAACAAAGTTATAGTCCTTTAGAAGTTTGAGTACCGCCCTGTCTCAATAATAACATTATGTGGTCGTGTTTGGCAACAACGGATATAATCCGCCTTATCGGTTCATCGCATCGGAAACAAAAAAGCGAAAGAATTTGAAACGCTTATCACGATGTTTTTACTACAATTTTATTCAGTTGTATTCAGTCAATGTGTTTACAAAATGCTGCCGCGGCATCACGGATTTATGCGGATCGGTTTCCCAATCGAGTGCAACCAACCCCTCGTGCCTTTGTTAATGACGTACAAAGGGCTCGTGAATCAGGTGACTTAAGACCTCACAGGGGAAGGCATGCCGGTGCTCCAAGACCGCACGATCAAATACAGGTCCGCACTGAAATACTTGTCGGTACGATACTTTATAAAACAAGGTAACATTTTTTTTTTGTTTTTTTTAATTTTTACACACTTATTTTGGTTTATCTTCCTTCTACAATCATTATCTGAAAATTAATGACTCAACTTCAAAGTCACCCTGTATATTACGAGTAAGAATACCCATTCTCAAAAAAGTCTGGTTCTTGGGGATAAATGTTATACGAGTTACAGCCAACCTTCAAATTTGAGAAATTGCTTTTTTCAGGATATTTTTTTTTTTTTTTTAGTGAGGGTTACAATGGGAGGCAGTGCATCGTGCAGGGTATCTGCGACACAGCATTAGCAACGTTTCATCATGATGAAAACGGCCTTTACGGAGAATTGCTTCATATTTTGTTCTCGTAAGTAGCATTGCCCATATTTTACAGGTGGATACAGGGGCCCGAGACATAAATTATCATGAATAATTTACACATAATTTGGTAGATGGTCCTATAGCTAGTATCTAATGGAGTGTCGCAAATTGCAAACAAAGTGCAGAGGGGATGCAAGGGTGGTTTTCGAGAAAGGCAATTATTCTAATGGGAAAGCCAAATGATTTTTCAGTCACTACCCCTAGCTAGGAATCGATCGATACCACTGAATTCACTCTAGCGAGAAGAAGTTAGTCTAGGATTTGTTTGTCTACTAATTCTCATAAATACAAACTGCAACAAAAAATTGGATTTCATCGAATACCTGCTGAATGATTTTTTTTTAAATTGGTAGATTCAGGTTCGAAACCACGGCGGATCCGTTGATGATAGCCGCGATGTTGACAAGTCTACAGTTTTTGAAAAACTGATAGTAACTTTTTTGCCTTGTGGCATGCTATCCATTTTATTCAATATTTGAATGCAGCCAGAAATTCTGAATACTGTTTGTGGAACATACTTTGATATAGACCTCATGGTTTTAGAAATATCCGCGGTCAAAGATTGATATCTAAATAACACAAAGATATTTTTCACACTCAGGCACCGACCGGTATCGAAACTAATTTACTTATCATTTCTGACATTCAAAAGTCGATTAAGTTTTGTTAGTAGAGCTAATGAGAATCATTCATTTAACTGAAATCGAGAGAATAGAAATTCTAATGATTCTGGGTTATGGCGATCATCGTCGCCCACAGCAAGAAGTTTGCGATATTTTTAATGACAAATACCCCGACCGGAATTCAATAACAAGGTCTACTGTTGGAAAAGTCTTGAGGAAATTTGAAATAACTGGACATGTAAAGGATGGTCCACGATCTGGCAGTTCCAAAGCAGCCGCTGACGAAGCATAGCAACTTTATACTAGATCACTCGAATATAACAGTACTATTATACATGGTGGCGCATCGAAAACGCAACATACGCATTTACTGACAGCTCAGTTTTTTATTTTGGAAAAACGCTCAGACCCGTCGACTTTGTTTTCGAGGGGACACAAGTTTGGCAAAAAATCACGTTAATACGTGCAGTCCCCTGGGCGGGGGTGACACCAACCCTAAAATCTTAAATGGAAAGGGGGGTCGAGTGATACCTTATTTTAAAGGTCTTTCAATTCCCTTTCTAATGATGTAAAATACATGAGCCTCAGTTCAGTAGTTGTAGTGAGACCATGATGGACATGTGTAATAGAAATGAACAGTTTTTGTACGATGAGTCCGGCTTTCCTTTGAACGGAACTCTTAGTCACCATAACTGCTGCTACTGGGTCGGGGAAAAGCCTCATTAGGTACAAGAATATCACACAAGATTATTTAAAAATACCTTTTATCATCATGTCGAACACTATGAGATCTACGTCAAGGTATGTTAATGCATAGCATTCCATTATAAAAACAAAAGTTCTGAAAAACTGTAGATTTGGCAACAGCGCGATTTGGCAAAGTGGAGATAAAATGCAACTGAATTGACTCCAATGACAATGTTTTGATAATCATGGCATATAATCCTACAAACAATGTACACATATTTTATTGGATACAATTTGACTTATTAATCAAACCCGGACGAGGGTCCTTCAATATTTGATTGAGTTAGATGGAAATGAATAAGTGTCACCAATCTATTGAGGTAAACAGCATCGGGTAAATAAGCAAGTAAACCAATAAATTACTAAGATACTGTTTACCCCATCTCCTGTAACATCCTTTGGAACCCAATATTGTCTCTTAATATCATTACCAGTTTGACATATTTGCATTAGTAATCTTTGTTGTTGATTGCAGGCCTAATTATGGATATGATGACACAACACCTGACATAGATGCCGTTTACCTAGGTGCTCAACAAGCAGGAAGATACGGAGTAGATTGTAAAACACTTTTTCCTGATTGTAACATGAGGAGAAGTTTCCTAGATTTGTTTTCTGTATTAGTTAACGCTGTAAGTGTCTGAAGAAATAAATAAGTTTTCTATGGTACTCATATTTCTTTGCCCAGTATTTGGATTATTCCATGAAAAACGTTCATATTTACCATATCCTGATATGAGGTCATATGATACATGCCTTTTAATTTGCACAAATTTTATCTTAATACATCGCCTGGAAATTACTACTATTCCTTTGCAGTACAGGCACTAAAGCACATCAGAATCTCAAGCTTCAAACTACAAGCTTCATTTTTTATTTTTTTTTTGCATTTTCAAAAATATGAGAACCATGAGCCGTATTCATAAAAGAGAAGCATATCCTCGGAAGCATAAGGTAAAAGTATCAGGTCTAAGTATAAGCATATCCTTGTTTTCATATTCATAATGATTACCTTATACTCGCGAGGATATCCTCCAAAAAGTAAAAGGTTGACTGGTATTTGTATCTCGAGCGACCTGTCCTGACTTGTTCCAGCTTTTTGTTGACGTGGGAGTTCGTTCACTCAGCATCACTGACAGTTGTATTCCAGAGCTTACACAGACCGTTCCGTATTTTTACTGGATACATTTTTTTATCAAATTGATAAGCATGTCGTCCTCAAGTGATGAGGAAACTATAGAAAATAATGGCAACGACCTGCAGAAAATGAGAAAGAACGATGCCTTGAAGAAGATGTAGAAAAAATACGAATCAAAATTCAGTAAACCATTAGATACTAAGGGCTTATTAAAAAAATCAACAACATGAAATCAAGATTGAAGAAAAAAAACAGATCTTAAAAAAAACTGATAATAGATTGGGAAAGAAAGTTTCTGAAAGCTATGGAATGTTACTGTAATCCTACAATAATTGGTAGTGTTCAAGAAGAAGGAAGTGAACTATATTCAGTGACATATAAATCCGAACACCCAGTTTAAATGGTTCTATTTTAATAAAATTTTGTATAAGTACTTAATGAAGCATAATAAGTAAATGATAAAAATTTCAAAATGATTGCACTGCTTTAAAGCCCTTTGACCTTTAATAATGTGTGGATGCACCCTGATGTGCTACGCATTCTCTAACGCGCCTAGGCATGCTTCTGATCAGGTGGTCAATGTCCTCCTGTGGTATCTCATTCCAGGCAACCACCAACTCCTCTCGAAGTGCTTCTAGAGTCTGAGGAGAACGTTGCAAATTGAGCAATCTCCTACCCATCATATCCCACACGTGCTCAATTGGGGATACATCGGGAGATCTTGGTGTCCATAGTAACAATGTGACATCATTATGTTGAAAGAAGTCTATTGTGACTCTTGCAACATGTGGTCGGGCATTATCTTGTTGGAAAGTTGGATCTGCCAGGGTGTCAAGATAGGGTAAAAGATGGGGTTCTAGAACTTCGTGGATATAACGCTGCGCATTCATGTTACCTCTGATGAAGATTAAAGGTGACCTGGAACCATAAGCTATAGCACCCCAAACCATAACTCCAACAGTGTGATGAATATGTCTTTCAACAAAAAACTGTGGATTCCTCCTATCACCACGTCGCCTTCTAACCCTGGCACGACCATCGTGCATGCCTAAAGAAAATCGAGACTCGTCACTAAAGACAATACTGTTCCATTCCTGATCCCAGAGTGACCGTTGTCTGTACCACTCAAGGCGATTACGTCGGTGTTCTCGAGTTAAAGGGAGGACCCAGTGTGGCCGGTATGAAAACAAGCCAAAACTTCTCATTCGTCGGTAAACACTTCGCATGCCAATAGGTCTTCCGTGTTCTGCAAACCATTCATTTGCAATGGACCTGATAGTGGAGAAACGGTCCCTTAAGGCCAATAATCTTAGGCGGCAATCTTCACGGTCTGTTGTTCTACGGCGGCGTCCAGTGCCCCTTGCCCTTTACGTACGGCCTTCTCGAAGCCATGCCTGACAACACCTAACCACAGTGTCTTCACTTCTTTGCACTCTAACTGCAATTGCCCGAAAAGAAAGTTCAGCTTCCCGAAGTCCCACTATACGGCCCCTATCAAACTCACTAAGTTGACGAAATCGTACAGATCTCCGTACTCTAGGCATCGTAACCGATCGTAAAGGATGTCAAGAACCAAAATCCGCCAACGTTGATTCTTTACTGCGGCTGAAATATTCATTTTTAGAGCATTAGTGAATTAAGATAAATACATTCACCAACTTTTATTAAAATAAAACCATTTAATCTGGGTGTTCGGATTTATATGTCACTTAGTATACAGGGTGACTTCGAAGTTGAGTCATTTATTTTAACAGTGAGTAGATCTGATCAAAAGAAATGTTATTTTCCTTTACCATTTTTCTGGTAAAATTAAAGTAACAAAGTTATAGCCCTTTGGAAGTTTGAGTACCGCCCTGTCTCAATAATAATATTATGTGCTCGTGTTTGGCAACAACGGATATAATCCGCCTTATCGGTTCATCGCATCGGAAACAAAAAAGCGAAAGAATTTGGAACGATGTTTTTACAATTATTTTATTCAGTTGTATACAGTCAGTGTCAGTCGGTAACGCGTGAGTGAATAGTGGTGTCTGTTGCGTGGCTCAAACGAAATTTAAAATGGCACATGTTTGCGAAAATGCTGAACTTGTGGACATGATTCTTATTTACGCGGCATCACGGATTTATGCGGATCGGTTTCCCAATCGAGTGCAACCAACCCCTCGTGCCTTTGTTAATGTAGTACAAAGGGCTCGTGAATCAGGTGACTTAAGACCTCACAGGGGAGGGCATGCCGGTGCTCCAAGACCGCACGATCAAATGCAGGTCCGCACTGAAATACTTGTCGAGAGGATACTTTATAAAACAAGGTAACATTTTTTTTTTATTTTTACACACATATTTTGGTTTATCTTCCTTCTACAATCATTATCTGAAAATTAATGACTCAATTTCAAAGTCACCCTGTATATGCTTCCCATGCTAAGTGTAAGGTGAAGATTATGAATATCCTTTTACTTATGTCACGGCTTTGAAGGATATGCTTATACTCAAAAAGCAAAATCATTTACTTCAAATCTGGAGGATTTACTTCAAAATCTGCAAGTACAAGGATATCTTTGTTTTATGAACATGGCTCGATGAAAGTAACGGCCGCGATCTACTGGGCCGCCCTTTTCTTACCTAGTATGCTATGATTCATCTATAAAAAAGTTTTTAAACACAACCATTACTCACAGGTTTTTAGAATAAACGATCTTGGGTTTCGGTCAACGTGAATTCGTTGTACTTAGCAGTATAAAGTATTAAAAAAATGTAGGTTCCTTTCCTTTGACAGTCTCCAGAACCTTTCGCCTCGACGGACTGTCCCTCTTCTACCGATATATGAACAGAGCTCTGAATCATGATGCTGACGCGCTATTTGCCTGCCAGACAGACCCGTTTAACCTCGACCTCCCATCCGAATCGTCGCGAACTTCTTACATCCAGAACTGGCCAATACGACTGCTCCTTTGTCCGATGAGCAGTTTCTTTAAGCTGCGCATAGCAGACGCGGTGATGATGCTTCATTCTACGCGGCTGGTTCGGTACAAAATAATTCCTGGCATAGTGGTAATCTTGCATCCAAGCCTCATCAAAGTCCCAGCTGTACTTTCGATTTGCAAATAAAGGTGGGGTCAAAGCTCAGAGGACAGTCAGCTGTACACGATATATTACATTAAAACAAAAAACAATATTTAATTCCCGAAGTTGTTAGCGATTATAGTATTTTCTTACCGATTTGCCGAGAAGTAACAAGTGAACTATGAGGATAACTTCCTGCGGAGTGCACCAAATAAATATTGGTATAAAGCACACGTGTCAAACTACGGTGTACTTAGAGCCACCTCTAGACAAACAGAAAGTTGAAGTACCTCTTAAAATTCTTGGGCAATCCGCAACACTCGTGGACTTATCGATTATAAAGTTCACGGGATCACGACTCTGGCTTAAGAGCTGCACGTGTTTTCTTCCGGAAAGTTAAAGTTTCTGGCAACGGGAACCTTTGATGGGAAGTGTATAAGCAAAGCATTCTGATGCGACGATCTACATTTCAGAAGTAGTCCTACATTGTTAGAGAGAGACGAAACTGCAGAGCATATAATCTTGATATAACTCTTTGGCAAGTAAGGAAAAAAAAAGCATGGGTCATATACAGGGTGTTTGGTACATCTGACAAGTCTCTGTTATTCTAATCTGTTCGCTGTGACATCTTTTTCAATATCTAGCTTTTTAATAATAGTGAATTATTCAAATGCAGAAATGGCGGAAATGCATTACGTATATGGCCCTTGCCGACAGTAATGGTGAGCAAGCCAGATGGATTTATCACCAGAGATATCGCGATCGTGCTTTGCCAGATATTCGAACCTTTTCTAATATTCATCGTCGTCTTGTTGAAACTGGTTTTGTCCGAGAAGGAACATCTGAAGGTAGACCTCTAAGTGTGAGAACACCTGAAATTGAGGAAGCACTACTGCATAAAGTCGAAGAACATCCTGAAACGAGTTCTAGGAAGATCGCTAGACACTTAAATATTTGCCATCAAATTGTTTGGAGAATTTTAGTGGACTTTTTGTTATATCCTTACCATATTTTAACAGTACATGCATTACTTCCCATTGATTTTCCAAGGTGTGTGATATTTTGTCAGTAGTATCTTCAAATAATTACAAAAAATCCGCAATTTGAGTCAATGATTCTGTTCAGGGACGAAGCTAATTTTTCTCGAAATGCCATTCAGAATCTTCACAATAATCATTTATGGGTAGAAGAAAATCCCTATGCCATAACCGAAACCCATTTCGAACACCAATTTTCGGGTAACGTAGCGGCAGAAATTATTGGCAACCAATTTATTGGCCCATTCTTCTTGCCGGAACGGCTTGACGCACATACTTACCTCAATTTTCTTCAACAACAGTTGCCTTTGCTGCTTGATGATGTTCTGTTAGTAATGAGAAACAATATGTGGTACATGCATGATGGTGCACCAGCGCATTTAAGTGTAGCTGTTCGTAATTATTTACAAACTGTTTAACCAAATCGTTGGATTGGCCGCGGTGGGCCCCAAGAATGGCCACCAAGGTCCCCAGACCTCAACAGTTTAGATTTCTTTTTGTGGGGCTATTTTAAGACACTAGTGTACACAAGTTCCATTAGCGCTGTAGGGGCATGAAGAGAAAGAATAGTTGCAGCTTGTGGTATGCGCAATTCCATGAGAAGGAGGGCGGAAGCATGCATACTAAGTGAAGGAGGCCATTTTCAACAATTTTTGTAATCATTTCGTTGGTTTTAATGTTATGTTTATGTTGTCAGTTGTTCTTGTTCATTACCCCTAATGTGTTTTTTGCATTCAAATTAATAATAATTTTGCAGGTTAGACAATAGAACAGTTTTTAGTTTTTTACTCAAAAATGGCGGATCGAAGGAAAACAATTCAAGAGAGATCGTTTGTTTTGAATTGGACGGGAAATTCAGAAATAAATTTTATTTGGCAAAAAACCATTGACGTACTATTCTTTTCTTAAAAAATATCGAAGTCGATACCCGTACGTAGGTCACTGTTAAAGCTAAGAATTACTTTTGCATTGAAAAATGTGCAACTTCATTAACTACTAAATATCGGTAATATATCTGAAATATTAGCATAGTTTATAAAGCAAACTAACATTAATTTTTCATGTAGATTCACGCCCTTGAATATTCGCATATCATTACGCAACACCCTGTATACATGTTAATACCTAAGTTTTCATCTGGAATTCCAAAATATCATCCCTCTTGAAGTTCATCTCCTTATATGCTAACGAGTTTTTTTTTTATTTGAGGGATTAAAGCGTCATTTCGGATTCCGCTTAGAAAAACTCAGCCACTGGGTGATAAATGTTTCTGCGACAGCCGGAAGAGCTATTTATCTTGGACACAAAAGAAATTATATATTCGATAAAAAACGTAGCGGGCTTCCGGGAGAGAATCTTCCTTTCGTCAGAATCTGTTGTTCACGGAGAAGTTCGCCCGGGGACAAAAATAATGCTGGTTTCGCGTGTTGCTCGAACCGAAAGCGTGCTATCGACAGGCGTTTTATTCATATTTTTGGATTGAGTAAATTACAGGAATTAGCATTGAGCGGGTTCAATGTTGGCTAATTCGTATTTGGGTCAGAAGAGATACAGCGTCCTAATTTTTATTAACCTTTTTCAATCAGGTTTCACTTCCTATGCCACTGGCGAGGACGTACGAGGGATGTTTTTTAAGTTCTGCATATGGAAATTAAACAACACGGTAGGTAGTTTTAAATGACTTTATTGTTTTTCGAAGTATTCTCCACGAAGATTAATACACATCTGCATGCGCTTGAACCAATTTTCGAAGTACTTATTCCACTCGCTTACTGGCAGATCCAAAACGGCATTTTTGAATGCGTCAACTGCTCCTTCTGGTGACTGGAACCTTTGACCACGCAGTCTCTTTTAATTTTTGGGAAAGTAAAGAAATCCTTAGCACTTAGATCGTGACTATATGGAGAATGGTCCAATAATTCCACGTTTTCTTTCATTAAATACTGCCTTGTGTGCGACTTGCATTGTCAATCTCGCGATATGTCGCATGTCTATCTTCAATGATGAGTTTGCGCACAGCATCGACGTTTTCTTGGGTGACTGCCGTTCTTGGTGCACCCACCCTGGAATCGTCACTAAGACTCGCCCGTCCAGGTTTGAATTCTTCATACCAACGGAAAATTGTCGACTGATGTGGCGCTTCGTTGCCGAAAACAGACAGTAACTCAGCAAGGCATTCTTGTTGCGTAATTGTCTCTGAAAGTGGTAATAAATTATGGCGCGAAAATGTTCTCGGTTGAGTTCCATTTTTCTAATGACTTGGTGACACTTAAAAATTCACTGTAGTGAGAAAGGACACTGCACGTATTGTTGTGAGACTTTGAATTTAAGTTTACTAAGAGTGAGGTTAGGATTCAGTACTGACGTTCGATCCGCGCGGCCTACTATGTTTCTATACGCAAAACTTAAAAGACATCGCTCGTATCGTAGTCACGTAAATACTTCGACAACGAGATTTTATGTTCTTTGGACGTTATGTCATACGTACATCATGAAAGGCCATGCTAACTTTCTGTTCAATTCCATCGGTAACTTTCTGTCTATCAGTCTGTCTGTCGTTCTATAACTAAGAAAATTGCGCTAGGATTGAATTCAAATTTTCACACAAGGTTACTACTGTGCCAAGGACAAAAAAACTTTGTGGTTTCTGGTAAACGGTGATGTGGCGGTCGAGCTCTGAGGCAAAAAACGATTAGGATAGAGTGAAGAGTGATTCAAAGCTTTATAGCACTTTTTCCATCTCATGTCTGAAGCTGTGGTTGGAAGGTACCATAAAGGCCTCCTACAATTGTAGGAATGGATGACGAGTACCTCCAAGAGCTTTATAGGAAAAGAACACACGTTACGTGATGTTGAATCGGTAAAATCGCATATCAAATGGAGAAAATAATAAATAAAAACATGAATTTTATTCAAAAATCGAACACTTTTCTAAATTTTGACTAAACTATAAGTAATTTCTCAATACTCAATAATAAGCTGGTGATATTTCAATGACAAGCTGTCATCTCATATGGGAATGTATGGGATGCTCTGTGAGTAGTTGCAGGTGTGCCCCAGGGATCAAGACTGGGCCCTTTACTGTATATTGTCTATACATCAAAATTTCCAAAATCTGTCAAATACTCAGAACTACAGTTATATGCGGATGATACGCAACTTCTTTATTCGTTTCGCCCAGATGAAGTAGATGATGGTCGTCATCGAATATGCTCTGATCTCAAAAGTATCTCCGATATCTCCAAACAGCACTCATTGTACCTCAACCCTGATAAGTCAAATTTTATTATTTTTGGTCCCAAAAAAATGAAGAATCTTCTTACGAACAGAATAAATATTAATATCAATGGCGTTACAATAGCAATGCAAACTGAAGTAAAAAATGTAGGTGTACTTCTTGATGAGGACCTACGTTTTAAACATCACATAACAAACTGTATCAGAAAGGCTTTCAGCAACCTGAAAAGTATCTACGGCTATAGATATTTGTTGAATGTGAATACCGAAATTTTATTAACAAATGTTCTTGTGCTATCACATTTTAACTTCTGTGACGTTCGGTATAGTAAGTGTGTAGACCAAAATGATGCAAAAAGAATACAAAAGGTTCAAAACTCGTGTTTGCGCCTCATCCATGGAATTCGACGTAGAGAAGGCATTTCACATAAGTTAGTAGAAACAAGCTGGCTAAACATGAAAGATAGTCGAGAGCTGCATAGCGCATGATTTTATCATAAGGTTGTAACTATGAAAACTCCTTCGAGTTTATATAATAAAATAACCCTTGGCCGAGATGCACACAATGTTAACATATGGGCTAAAACCATGATCACACCACCAGCTCATCATACTGCTCTATTTGAAAGATCTTTTCTTATAATATTTCCAAAATATATAACGCTGTCCCTCAATACTTGAAATCCAAATCGCTATATAATTTTTCAAAATGCTACTTCCATTTTCTGAGATCTCGCTACAATGATTAATAACATCGAATATCTAAATGTTTTTTGTTTCTATGCACATACCTATAGTCAACGCCAAACAAAGTGGCGTGCACGTCATCAAGGTGGGTGTGTTGAAAAATTTACATTGTTGCCAAACTTTTTGTAAAATAATAAAATTTATTATTTACATACCTAGGTTTATAAGCAATATTAACCTCAAATGAGAACAAAAATAATAGTATAATAAAATTATAGATCTGTACTTGCATAATCATTAAGCATGACAATTATTGATCAGATGACACTATGAAACTACCATATTTAATTGATAGCTTAAAGGTACTGAATAAAAATCCAAATGGGGTCCTCCAAATTTTATGCATGGTATTTATTTTACAGAGTTCATACAGAAAAATGCATTCTAAAATTAGGTAAGCTACTGGTGTAAGCTGTACAATAAAGTTAGTCGGAGTTTCTTTCTTCAGCGCTGTCTGAATCTGAATCTTCATCACTCTCAAAGTTGATTATTAAAGGTTCGATGTCTGGTCGATCAAAAATTCGTTCTCGTTCATACCATTTAAAAATTTCTTGCTCAGTATGTCGAACACTATTTTTCCACATGTCTGGGGTAACCGTTTGTAGAGCCTCGTTCCACATATCCAAACAGTCTTTTTCACTGTTACCATCTCTACCAATATGTCTGTTATAGTAACCTTTTGCTATGCCCCAAATTAACTCAATAGTGTTAAATATACAATGGTAAGGAGGCAGACGAAGAACTTTGTGCCCATGTTGTTCCGCCAATTCATCAATCACGTATATTTTAGGTGGTTTGTTTCTAAAAAAGCAGTTATTTTAAGAATAGGAATAAACAAAAGAAATATAAACTGGCGACCAAAATATATATAATTAAGAAACATTATGTACCGAGCAACAATACTCAATAGCTCTGTTTTAAACATTGTGTTTAAAAATGGTATGTTTTGATTTGTCAACCAGTCTTGGATATTTTTTTTGTCCATGCATTGTTGGGCACTTTGTTCAATATCATGCTGTGATAAGGGGCGTTATCCAGTATAATCATAGATGGACTCTCCAATTTTTCTAATAACTGATGTTGAAGCCATTTCAAAAAATAGTCCTGGTTCATCTCTCCATGGTAATCGCTCAATTTTGTTTTCGAAGAAAATATCGCTTCACTACCCTCAATAAACCCATTTTCATTTCCAGCATGTAATATAATGTATCTAAAATATATTAGTTTTAAATTTTATAGTGCAAATTGTGTAAAAGTACATACCTTTTACCATCTGTTTTAATAGCTTTCACGCTTTTTTGGTTTCCATTTTGCCAAGAGCGACCTATGGTCCCATTTTGAAATATCCAAGTTTCATCGAGGAAGACATACTGGTATAAGGCCTCAACCTTGGCTTGATTGTATTGCCTTAGAAATTCCACCCTTTTCAAAGCTATACTTGGTAGTTCCATGAGCCCTCGTCGCGGATTGTCCTTAAGCCACTTAAATCCAAGATCTCTAAGCAACCGCCTTAAAGACGTGGCACTACCATCAAATAATGCCCTATCTCTTAATCGAGACCATAAAGTTTGTATCGTAACTTGTTCTTCTGAAACCATGTGTAATATGACATTATAATTTAGTTAACAAATTAATGCAAATTTCTGATAAGTTATTATAATAAAATCTTACTTTTGTGATACATATTATAGATCACTTCTCGAATGGCACTTTTATCCAATGTCACTGTGTTGGTTACACGTTTAATATAACTCCGCTTTTTCTTGGGCGATTCTAAATTTGCATCACTTTTCACACCCTCGGAAATACGATTAACTGTCCTTAAACTAATTTTTAAAGCAGCAGCAACACGCTACAAAAAATGAAATAAAATTTCACTATTATTAATATACATTACATATAATTATTAGTAACCTACCTCTTGAACAGCATTTAAAGGCAACAAAGGCCCGTTGTTGTCCCTTTCTTGCTCAAAGTAGTGCATTAACGAGGCCACGAGTTCCTTACACCGACTATTTAACTGTTTGGGCATCTTTATATACCAAAATTGCCTTTATCTACTCGTAAAATGAATAATTTTGTTTTGAAACAAACAGTTGTTGATTTACAGTATGCGGGGCCAAAGGATTTATAAAGATTTGAAATGCCACAAATTGATTCAGTGTCAAAATTAATACAAATGTCAGTTCCCAGTTTAAATAAGTTTCAAGGTGACAATGTGTCAACGCTGCGAAATCGGTTTAGTGCGTTTACATGTCGATAAGTGATTGGAGCGTTTGCAAAACATTTTATTTCGCATAATGCGTCTAAATTTATCAGAAAGCAACTTATGTGATATTTTAATAACAATGTTTATATGACTATTAACCATAATAAGAGAGTAATGACCATTTTACAATTTATATATCACATTAATATGAAACTGCAATAGAGCAATTGTTTGTGATAGAAACCTAGGCATTAGGTCGGGGAATTTTTATCGTGATGACGTGCACGCCACTTTGTTTGGCGTTGACTATATATTACATATATATATGATTATACCTACCTTACATTGTACGCTTTTCCCTAATTTCTTTATGTGTTTGTTTGTATTCTGGGAATTTTTTCATTTCTTCTATATATATTAGTTATTCATGCTTTCAAAAAGGCTATTGTTTGAATATTACTACGGTAACATATTATACTACTCGTATATATTTACTTTTAAGCTTTTAAGTTAGTTAAGCAGGTTTTGTTAGGTTAAGTGGAAGACCAGCCATTCCTCTATAGGAATGAAAGCTGAACTTCGCCTTTTCCAAGTATCACTTCCATATCTCTGTATCTTGGTACCAACGAATAAAGATGATTATTATTATTATTATTATTATACTTTGACAGTGTTTTGTTTTCAACATTTCATACCCATTGGTTACTAAAATTTGTTGACTGGAACTTGAAGCTCATTCGCTGTATTTGACACCCAATGGGTGGAAAATAACCGACTGTTGATTTGATAATCCTTGTGAAATCCACCCTAAGAAAACTGGTTTTTGTCAAACAAACTGTCACTAAATGCTTCAAAGTCACAATCCTTGGTAATAAGTTTCTGTCACCATAGACACAGTAAAAATTTTGCGTGTCGTTGTTGATACACACATGACTTGGAAGGAACGTGTAAGCAATATTTTCAGGGAACTATCCAAGATCTTTTTTTTTTATTAGGAATCTGCAAAGCTGTGTTGTTGATGATAAGTTGTAAACCACATATCATGTATAATAAATAAATACAATTAACAGAAATATTGCGATGTATGATTACACTGATCAACAGCCAAAAAATATCCTAAATAAAATCAACAAAATATTACTATCTGCTTAAACCGGAATGAAACTTATTTTTTCAATATTAGTTCAAGTTTTAGAGATACGGTAATTATATGTGTTCCTGCTGTGACAGTGTTAATATACTGTAATTCACAAGAATGCACGTGCTACATTTTTATATTCGGCAAGGAAAGATGATGTAATCGGCATGATTGTGTTACGTTATACATACGTGTACATTATATTGTTTTATATTAGCCATTTTTTCCTCAGTTGGCTGACAGCGTTCATGCAAGATGTCTCGAAAGTGTGTAAACAATCCAGATCAGTTTTGTTACGTGTGTGGTGATGTGACTTTTGCGTCTCAGAGACGGTCTATTACTCCACTAATAACAAAGGCATATCAGCTTTAGTTTGGTTGTAAACTAGGTGATCAAGACAAACAGTGGGCACCCCACATCTGCTGTAATACCTGTGCTTCAAGTCTGAGGAGCTTGTTAAATGGCAAAAAACGGTCTATGCGCTTTGCTGTCCCAATGGTTTGGAGAGAGCCTACAAATCATATTAATGATTGTTACTTTTGCATGGTACCTTATGTTGGACAAGCCACAGGTATGTCCAAGAAAAAAAATCGGTTATTAACTACCCAAACATACCATCTGCGATGAGACCTGTGCCTCACAGTGACGAAACTCCTATTCCAAAACCCCCAGAATCCTACACTTGCGAATCAGAAAACGAATCAGATCATGGCGATCGAGTGATTCGTCAGGAAGAAGATATGGCATCAACGTCAAGAGATCCTGATTTTATACCGAGCACGTCATGCCACCAACCGCACAAAATAACACATTCAGAATTAAATGATCTTGTAAGAGATTTAGAACTTCCAAAATGTAAGGCAGAGTTACTTGGATCAAGACTGCAGCAGTGGAACTTGTTAGAAGAGGATGTTTCGGTATGCGTTTTTCGTAAACGCCACAAAGACTTAGAACCATTTTTCAATATGCAGAATAACTTGGTTTTCTGCAGTAACATTAACGGCTTACTGGCGGCTTTAAATATAAACTATAACCCAGAAGAATGGAGATTGTTTATAGACAGTTCAACATTGAGTTTAAAGGCAGTGTTATTGCATATTGGAAATATTTTACCATCTCTTCCTGTAGGGTATGCAGTTCACATGAAAGAATCATATGACAATATGAAGTACCTATTGACATGCATAAAATACGATGAGCACCAATGGCATATTTGTGGCGATTTGAAAGTTGTTGCACTTTTATTTGGGCTGCAGCTAGGCTACACAAAGTTTTGCTGTTTTTTGTGTGAATGGGACAGTCGGGCAAAGGCACTTCATTACACCAGACAAAACTGGCCTGTTCGTCAATTCCTACAGCCAGGTCAAAAAAATTTACAGCATATGCCATTAGTAGATTCGAAAAAAAATGTATTACCACCACTGCATATCAAGTTGGGACTAATGAAAAACTTTGTCAAGGCATTAGATAGAGATGGGTCAGCTTTTCAATACCTGCGTCAGAAATTTCCAAGACTAAGTGAGGCAAAGGTTAAAGAAGGTATTTTTGTTGGGCCACAGATTCGAAATATTTTGAAAGATACACAGTTTGAAAACACTTTAACAGGTATAGAAAAAACTACTTGGAATGATTTCCGTCTGGTGGTCACTAATTTCTTGGGAAATAGAAAACCTGCAATTATAAAACCCTTGTCAAAAATATGCTGTCATCGTATCAAAAGATGGGCTGTAATATGTCTCTTAAGATACATTTCCGACACTCACACCTGGACTTTTTTCCTGACAATTGCGGAGCCGTAAGTGATGAGCCCGGCGAAAGTTTTCATCAGGATATTTCAACAATGGAAAAAAGGTACCAGGGAAAGTGGAATCCTTCCATGCTTGCAGACTACTGTTGAACTCTTGGTAGAGATGCTCCAGAAACGATCCATAAAAGAACAGCAAAAAGACAGCGCATATAGTGATTCTTATAAGTATATGAATCTTGTTACTTTTTTTTATATATCCTTAAAAAAAAAGTTTTTTTTCTAAACCGCAACCAATGTTTTTATTTCATTGTGCTTTTTGGATTCAGCGCCCCAAAATTAACAAAGAAGCGCACTTTTCCCACAAGATACAATTAAAAAACTAAAATTTGTTGTCCAGTGTTATTATTAGACGTTATTAAAACGGACTGATCTGGAAGAAACAATAGCTGCCTTCTGAAATTTGTCTTGTACCTGAATGTTCAATTAGAGTCCTTAAAAATGCATTATTTGGATGCGTCAACTGGACTAACAAAAATCTACAGGCAGCACTTGGATAATAATTAGTGCAATGCCGCCCCCCTCCATTTCCCCCTTCCCTGAACCATCCATAATCAGAACAGTCCCATCAGCGCCATACAAAATGGCAGTCGTCATTAAAAACGCGCTAGCAGGCGAGTGAAAACGGTCGCTTTCAAAAACACGGCGAAATAATAGACAATGCGAAATTACTGATGTAAACAGTTTTAATGAATATCTATGTAACCGAATGAGTTAGAACGACTGTGCCGTTGTTTTAATTAAACAAGTTTTTGTGTTTGCCACCGAACCCATGTTGCTGTTTGTATTCATCATCGAATTTGGCACTGCCATTGACAGTGCACGGATGTCGAATGTGTATTGTCAAATCCGCAGTTTCGATACATTTTTGCATCGGGATCGATGAGACGGGCAAACGTTTCAAAAGGTCTAACATAGATACTGAGGTTTTAAAAAGCTGTTATTCGCTATTTGTAAGACAAAATACAGAAAATATATTTCCGTGTATGAGCCGTAGCAGTATCTTAGATCCTATAAACCAAAGAACGTATAAACAACAACTCACGATAAAGCAATTGGGCAAGACTTATGACGAACTGCATGCTGTACTATTTTGGTGAAAGCTATTTTTATATTTTTACTTGTCTTTCCTCAAAAAACGGTGTCTAAGAAATAAAACCTTTCTCTGCAATTTTTGTAGCGGGCATTTTTGTATCCTTTCTGTTATAGAAAAATATGAAAAAAACGTGACATTTTGCCTCAAATTACACAAGGTTTCATTGTAATGATGTATGAGAAATTTTTATATAATGGTTCATTGAAAGTCTGTACCAACTGTTTGAAAACCTAATCTTCATTTTGACTGGAATACAGTGGCGTATAGGAGGACTCAAAGTGAACGATTGGAGTGGACAACATCTTATGTATTATACGTAGAAAACGACGCTAACAATTCAAATTATTCTACAGTATATTCAGATAAGAGATAGACCGTACATAAACAAGACCACGTGATCATCGAACGCTGTAACATTCGGCAGGGACGTATTAAGAGTCACGCAGTACATATTTTAGATAGTAGATGCTGCTTTACGTAACTTTGTAGTAAATTAGCACAATTCGATGTGTATACGATTGGTGATGGATATAGGATCATGTGGGGGTGGGGTAAGAAATACGTATACATAATGATGTAAATATACATAAGGGTTTCAAAATTTTCGCTTCGATTTCCAGCTTCGGATGCCGCCTGATGTTTGGTGAAATACAGTCGAATATAATCTCAAAATGGCGTTTAAATTAGCCTAATTTAAAAATAATCGTATATCTCTTAAAATTGCTTTTAGAATATTGATTAGTATATTTTTTGATTTCTAGGTAAATATGTAACCAAATTAAAACGTTCAAAACGTAAAAGAATGTGCATGGTTGAACATTGTCAGAAAGTAGATTCTTGAATAGGTTTTGCCAAAATGGGTTCAAAAATGTCAATAATTAATTACAAAATACAGTAGCTTTATAATTACTTATAACTTACCGAATTTGATGAACGACATCTTTTATTGGAAAGATGAGCTTGATGAGCTTTCATCATCGCTACTGCCTGAAGCACCAACGTCAATAATGAATGGCTCGACTTGTTCCTCTAAAATATTGTCCAGTTCCCACATTCTCTTTTCAACTTTGTCTTTCACGTGCTTAATACAGTTTTCCCATTTTTGCGCTGTTATTAATTCTAGTGCTTCTTTGAAAAGTCCTTTGAGGTCACAAAATTTAAAAGTTGTATTGTGCTTAGCTATATAATTTTTAACCTCTGCCCATATGAGCTCAATGGGATTGAGCTCTCAATGGTATGGAGGTAAACGGAGCACAGTTTTATTTTGACTTGCTGCCATTTCGTCAATGGCGTATTTTTGATATTCCGCCTTGTGATCGTTGACAATTCTTAATAATTGTACTTTCAGCATTGCTTCTTCAAAGTTGATATTTTTCGAGCGGAGCCAATTTTGAACATCAACTTTCCTTGAAGCCGTTGTTGTGACCTTCTCCATTCTTCGAGAATGATAAGGCGCATTATCCAACACAATTACTGCGTTTTCCTTTAAGTTCGGTAAAATTTTTGAAAACCACTGTTCAAACGATTCGCCATTCATTTCCTCGTGGTAATCTGCAGTTTTTTTAGACTCAAAGCACCACAGACCGTCAACAACAAATCCATCCTCACTGCCAATATGGCAGATAATGAGCCTTTTCCCTTTACCTGTAAATCGAAGTACTAACTGGTGTAGATTTATTTCAATAAGCGAACCTTTTTCAAATGTTTTCATCACATTCAGCGAAAAAACATTGAGACATGAGTATCAGATTGCTATAATTGGGATTATTTAGTCATATTGAAAGAAAGAATATTGAACGTCGTATGATTACTCAGCGCTTCACAATTTAATTTAAAGTTATAAACCTTTAAAAAATGAATGATCAGGAACCTGAAATACGCGCAAATATTAATATTAACAAATTATAACTTTATAAAGCTTAAAGTATGAATTAAAATGATTAGAAATATTAGGAACGGTACACAATATAAAACTTATTAACTTTTTTAAGTTTATAATATTCGACATATTTTAAGATTATATTAAAAAATTATTGAAATATCGAAAACACATAAAAACATGGCTTAAAAAAGTTCTAACAAATGAAAATGACAATAAAACATCCACGCATTTTATCGAAAGTTATAAAAGTTTTGATACTTGTAATATGTTTTATCTGCCCCCTGGAATTAATGTTTAGAACCTTGTTCCCAAGGTTTGAAAAACATCCGACTGTTGTCTATTACTCCTATTTACCTGCTGGATTTTTTAATCCGGTGGACAGTCCATCTAGAAAGGCCCTCCTGGATGAAGTTACAGAATCATCAACCCATACTTTACTTGTAGTGTGTCCTGCGTTTACCCACGTTTCATCAAGGTAATAAATCTTCCTGTTTTGATTTCTATATTTCCCAATTTTTGTTAAATAATCCCTCCTCCATAGCACAATTTCTTCTCTATCCAGTAGTAAACTATTACGACCCCGTTTTTTCCATTTGAAATTTAAATGCTTCAGTAACGCATGGAAAGTTGATCGTTTGAAATTTGGCAACGTTGTATCTCCATTTACCTCCTGCAGTACTTTATCTATAGTAGGTATTTCATTCCTAAAGAAGAATTCATGCACTTTCCTCCTAATCGCATGCTTATCAGCTTCATCCAATGATTTAACAATACTTTTGCGATGTTTACTGGTCATTGGCTCAGAAAAGGTGTGATTTTTTTTGTATTGTCTTAACACATTAAACACTGATGCGCGACACACCCCAACTTTGTGAGAAACCTTCACAACAATTTCTTTGATGGTTGATGCCTCGTTCTCCTCGCGCTCGATCTTATATATATTCAAAATGACCTCTTTCATTTCTGCACTCAGGTGTCTTTTTTTAGAGCGTTTCCTAGGTGGACTACAGGAGTTTACAACTTCATCGGCAGTATCTGTACTACTGGGCATTTTGCGCAAGCAGTTGATAACAATAACAATCAATAACAAGGTATAACAATAACAACGACAAACTCAACAACTTAATAAGATAACAAACGAAAACGTCCAAAGAAATATCAAATTGCAATGATGCACACGACATACGTAACACGTCTGAACCTGAATGTGACTCTGCCTTGATACGACTGCTCTGCCGCTCGGCATAGGCATTTAATTGCGAATTGACCAATGAGGGCTCCTGTTTTACGTCGAGACGGCGGCGTTAGCGTGAAAATCACCCGAACCTTTTGTTTACATCCGGTCTATCTCTTATCTGAATATACTGTAAATACTGACTATAAATAGAGGTAGACTTGACATACGATATTTTCAGTGTTTAAGCGAGGCTGCTTTGACGATTCAAATGGCCATTCTGTTTAAAACAGGTTTTTTTGTAAAAGGTTGCATACTGATGGTATTACTGAGTGTTGCATTGCTGATACTAGCTCAGTTGGTAACGGGTGATTTTTAAGAGGTATAGGATTTGATTTTCAAAAAAACACAAAATATTTGAAAAACCGATTAAATCTGTATTTGAGTCGATAGAACGGTCGATATAATTTAATGTATAAGATTATTTCATGTAAATGTTGGCCGCGGCTCCGCTTTAAATGGCCCATGCGCAAGGTCCAATTTTGGCACACTCTCTCCAACATATCGGCCGGTATCTCACGAATAAATGCTTCAATATTGGCTTCCAGTGCGTCAATCGTTGCTGGTGTATCCGTGTAGACATTAGCCTTAACATGGCCCCACAAGAAATAGTCCAACGGCGTTAAATCACACGATCTAGGCTGCCAATTGACGGGCCCCAAACGTGAGATAAACTGTTCACCGAACTCGCCTCTCAATAGGGACATTGTTGCGGTGTGGCATGTGGCACCGTCTTGTTGAAACCACATGTCAGCCAAGTCCAGGTCGTCGATTTTGGGCAAAAAAAAGTTTGTTATCATCGCACGGTAGCGCTCGCCATTCACAGTTACGTTCCGGCCATTGTCGTCTTTGAAGGAGTACGGCCCGATGATGCCACCGGCCCATAATCCACACCAAACAGTGATTTTTTCGGGATGCATTGGTAGCTCTTGCAATGCTTCTGGCTGGTCTTCAGTCCAGATGCGGCAATTTTGCTTGTTAACGTACCCATTCAACCAGAAATGGGCTTCGTCGCTGAACACAATTTTTCGATAAAAATGTGGATGTTCCTCCAACTTTGCCAGCGCCCTGTATCTTATAAGGTTTTACACCCAAATCCTGTCGCAAAATTTTCCACGTAGTGGAGTAACAGAGGCTCAATTGCTGCGAACGGCGGCGAATCGACATTTCACGGTCATCACTAACACTGGCGGATACAGCCGCAATATTTTCTTCAGTCCTCACTCTACGTCTGCGTGTTGGTGGTTTAATGTCCAATAATGTAAACTGGGTTCGAAATTTAGTCACAAGCTTACGAATAGCTCCCTCAGTAGGCCCACCAAATTGCCCATAAATTGGAAGCAGTGCTCGATGCACTCTCTTAACCGTGCATGAATTTTGATAGTAAAATTCAATAATTTGCAAGCGTTGTTCGTTCGTAAGTGGTTAAATTGTAGACCAAACTGAACAAGTTTGACAATGACACAAGACACGATTCACGCATCATCTGTCAAAAACACTGTTGCCCAAAAGATACTAGCAAAAAAATCACCCATTAGATTGAACTTTTTCAGGTGTTCACTCACTGATTTTGGTACTGCTACTGTTGTTGATATTACTATCAGATGTATTTTCACACTTTCTTAGGGATACCGTTAGGGAGGTGAGAGTCGAAGTTTTGCAGTTAATTCCGTCTTCAATATCTTCCTAAATCTTCTGTAATATTCGCTCGCTAACTGCACTTTCATGGCCTTGTGCTGAATTTTACCAGGTTAATCGACACCTAAATATTTATATACCTCATGGTGTTCTAAAGATCTCAGGCTTTTAGCATCATCCAGGATGATATTCTGGCTGGTATTACTATTATTATTTTTTTTATTATTCATTTTGGGTTGGTATTACACCGTTACACACGGGGAACGAACACAATGGAGGGCGAATTCACCTCAGTCAAAGAACTTAGGGAATATGTGACATGTTTCTAATATTTTTCTATGATTTTCTCCAAGTGTGAGTAGAGATTTACAGTGACTGTCGCTTCCACAGGCACTACTCCTGGTATTAGGCAGACCTCCGATGGTTTCCAAATATTTTTGATGTCAATTGCAAGGTTTTGATACCTTTCAGCCTTCGTGAATTCGGTTTTAGCTATGTTTGCTATGAATGGCACTGCGGTGTCGATTATTATTATCTCACTCTTCCATCTCTCCAGCCACATCACGTAATATACCTAAAGAAAGCACGTGTCTCCGATGCACCCAAACATCCTGACCATAATCGTTAATACTTATTACCCCATTACAGGTGAAGATGTCACATGCGGAAAGAAAAGGTTGGAGAAAGAGACAGTGTTTAGAAAACAGTTGGAAAGTCCTTGCATGCATGTAGTTGATTCAATTTTTGCATTCATGCTGATTCAAATGTCACAAAATGGCAAGACATTTGAGAATAAGTAGTGGAAGCTCGACATTTAATGACCTTAGGTGAAAACTATTTTGACCTTGAACGTCCTTGTCCAAGGTCACGTCTAAAAGTAAAAAAAAATCTGTCCTTTCCGTTCCTGGGATCAAACGTGTAGGATATCATACAAAAAATTGCGTAGATCTTGATTTAACCGTCAAGGTCATGCTCAAGGTCAGTTTTAAGGTCATCAGATTGTAGCAGCGTAATTAAACTCCCTGCTGCCTTTCCGTCCCAATTTTTGATTTATCTCTAGAAAAGTATGAATTACTTAAAAAAATTGTCTTGACATTGGTTTGATTTAGGTCCCTTTTTGTGCTTCAGGTTCATAGTCCCTGAAATCTTTCAAATCGACGGTTTTCCTTTGACCAGGACGTTAAGAGTCAAAACCTAAATGCGTACTTACACGTAGAATTTTCCTTTTCCGGTATCAAAGGTAAAGGTCGCTTTTAAAAAAAATCCATGACCTTCATTTAACCTTCAAAAAAATAGTCAATGTCGAATTCAAGGTCAGCACTGACTAGCTAGGGAAAGTAGCAAACTACCGCTTATTAAGTGTTTCTATGCGGCTTGAATATTATTAAATTTCTTGGCTGGCTGACGAGCTACCCATGATGGTGGACTAACATTTGTCCGTTGATCGAGAGGGATACTGGGTTGTTTAGTAGATCATATCTGCTTAGTCGCTTTACGTTGCCTGTGTTTAAGGCAAAACCCATGCTGTACTTATGATTGCTAATAAGAATAAAACAACGCTACGTACGTTTGGCCATGGTCTCACGGGCGAAAAGCAAACAAATCCTATTCGTCTTCCGCTTTCGCTGTGTGTCTACAGAAATAAAATACAGATTATAAAACAGGATCTACAGATGCTGTATATTGATTCTTTAATATCAACAGGTACTTGACCTAAAAGGCATTAACTGAAAATACAAGAAAACTGGAGAGAATAAATAATAACCAATAATTCTTAGGACGCAAGGCAGCTGCAGAATTCGGTGGTCTGAAAATGAATCTAGCTATCTTCCTCCACAGTGCCACTTTCTCTTCTTCCTGTTTCTCCCTGTGCTGGCTCTCTAACATGGCGACTTCGAGTGCTGCGCTGGGTACGCACTTCTTATGTTGTTCGTCGAAGATATGACCCCATTTGCAAACACATCTGTAATAAAATTGTCATTACTTTCACACACACTAAATATCCTGAGTTCAGTTTATGCAACTTTTGTATAGTACGTGAATACTAGTAGCATGATGGACACTTGGTGGTCCCATGAGTGACAAGGCAAGACAACTGTCCTTTTCTTCGAAGCAGACTGTCATGCAGAGATTCTGGGAAACTGTAGTTTTTTGTTACCGACGTAGGGGTCGGTAATACTGTCATAAATCTTTTGATTTTACTCCCATTGTGAAAAGGCTCAATATATGCATGATTAACTTTAATATGTTCAATATTTATTGCTAGGTACTGAAAGGTAGTTGCGGCCATACCTCTGCATACCGCAGCGTTTTCGGATACTTGCCATACCTCCCATTTGCTACAAAAATCTAAAGAACCGACAAGCAGGTAGAAACAATCATTAGTCTTAAGCACGTAACTGAATGAGGAGTAAAGACCTATTCAATGCTTTGAAAGCTCTCAAATCCGTCATACAATCCCAAAGTCTTCCACAATTAGTACAGAGGTTCTTGCCCATGTTCATTTAATAACTCAGGTATTTCCTACCAATCGAAAGTCCCGGACCGACTGGAGCTGATAGCAATCATAGAATTTCTATTACTTCTGTAATTCCGCAGCTCCGCCATTGAGATCGGATCGATCGTCCCCGATTATTACAGCATTTCTGATAGCGACCGACCGAAGGAGCAGAATGTGCTTAATTGCAGCTTTATACTTTGTACTTAGAGCATGCATTGAAACTGAACGGTTCTTGTTGCAGTTTTACTTTGGAGTACTTTGATTGTTTCATTCTGGATAACGCTGAGCGGATTTTCTCTGGGATCGTCCATTAATCATGGCTTCAAATAGGTCGGCTCTGCATATATCGCCGACATCAGTTACGAAAATATACAGGGTGTTCCTTAATGATATGCGAATACTTAAGGGTGTAAATCTACATGAAAAATTGATGTTATTTTGCTTTATAGACTATGATCAAAAAATGTTTCCTTACAAAAACTCGGGGTGTTGTTTTAGGGAAAAAATGGAAATTAATTAATATTTTCAGAACCGCTTCAGATATGTCACTGATATTTAGTACGTAGTAAAAGTTAATAAAGGTTCATAGTTTTCAATGCAAAAATGAGTTTTAGCTTTAACAGTGGCGTGCACACCGGTATTGACTTCGACATTTTTTAAGAAAAAAATGGTACGTCAATGGTTTTTTGCGAAATAAAAATTATTTTTGAATCCCCCGTTCAATTCAAAACAAACGATCTCTCTTGAATTGTTTTCCTTCGATACGCCATTTTTGAGTAAAAAAATAAAAACCGTTCTATTGTCCGAGAAAATTGGCAACATGGCACAGCGGCCAAAATGTGAAGACAGTTGCATACCCGCTGGTGAACCCAGAGAGCGGAAATAGCAATGCGTATCGAAACCATTTCTCTATCATTTTTAAGGACATAGGTACACACACACATATGATGTCTAATAGGAGAGTAGAATTTTCGAATTTGGGAGCCTATAAATATACTAACATCAAAAATTGAGATATAGCCCCTCCTCACACCTTACAATCCCCAACCCCAATTTTTAACTCACACATTTTTTTCGGAATATGATCAGGAGCCTCGAGAACATCAAAATGGGGGGATTGAACGACATGTTTTTTCATGAATTATCCAAAAAACATAATATCTCGTTTTACGTTTTAATAGAAGGTAAAAAGGTGAGGGTAGGGACGAAGAGTTACTCAGGAGAAATTTATTTACAACGACTTGACAAGAAATTACGTGGAATTATGAATTTGTTTTCTACATTTTCATAGTAAAAATTAATAAACATATAAATTGAGCAAGAAACGCGAGCTGCAATTTTCAAGCAGAAAGTCCAAAACTCCTGAGCTATTCCGATTTAGCGTTTAGAAGACAGGCTGAGTAAGGCTTCCTCTCGATGATTTATGATTGTTGGTAGTTACAATAAGGTGCTTAACAAAACGATGTTCAAGTATTGAACAAATATCTATAGCACAGTTGATCCAATATTATTTTAGGTATCTAGGAACTACAACAAGGTTGTTCCCTGATGATGCGCTAATTGCGGGACAAAAAGCTAGTATTGCATATAAACCGCATCATCTACATAATAATACGTTTCTAGATGAAACACGAGAGGCGCAAATCGATATACGCGAAAACCCATGGTAGGATATTTATAACGGCAGGTGGATGTAGGCCTCCACATTCGCCGCATACCTCGACGACAAAAATTTCTGGAACGTGGGTGTCCACGCCCTCATTATCCCGGCGAACACAGCAGTGTTGCTCCTGTCACCCGTTAAATTGACGAATCGCACATACCCCAGGACTTGCCGCTCTTGCGGTTTCCATTTACGGTGTCTCGTAGCGTTTTCGACAGAACTAATTTATACCAAGCGGCAGCGCGGCTCATTCTTTCACCTCAAAAGTGTGGAAGTGAGCCCCTCACTGACGAGAGGCCTGAAGGTTATCATTGCTTGCCGACGCAACATCTCTCCCGACTCAGGATTAATGGCAACCATCGCAATGAATGCACTGCCTTGAAAAAGCATCTGCCTATGTTGTGCTGTGCCAACTGCCCGAACCAACAAAGAGTAAGTCCTAAATTGCATGTATGCGCAGTTCGCGATAGCTCTATCTCTCTTACTTCCCTACAGAGGATCTATAAAATTATTTATCAATCCATGATACGTGAGCGAAGTTTCAAACTAATCAAACTTCTGGAAATAATGCTTAAAGATTCCGTTTTATACATAACATACATACATACAGACGAAGCTTAAAAAAAACGTGTTAAAAATACAAACTGACCGAAAAGGCAGGCAGAGTCTCGCCCATGATTACTCTAACTTAAGCTGCTGAAAATAGCACTAACTAGACTAAACGAAAATCGATGTATGCTTTTTAAAATCAAAACAAAAATAAAAAGAAATTACATAAATCAACTTCGTCAAATTCATCGATCAGTCTGGTAATACGAGCCCCTTCCCACTTCAGTTGGCCCAATTCAAGATTTGTACCAAAATATAATAATAATAATAATAATAATAATAATAATAATAATAATAATAATAATAATAATAATAATAATAATAATAATAACAATGTGCCTTTATTCAACCTTGCATACAGAAAATAAACAAATGAATAATATCTAGAGAACAGCAAAAGTGCAAAATTGAAAAGGTGGAGTGTTACCCTAGGGGTATTTTTCAACTGCACTGGCATGTATAGTTGATGACTTCTACAAATCACTTGATAAAGGTAATGTTTAATTCTCTTGGACTTCAGTAAAGCCTTTGATACCCTAGATAATAATATACTAGGTGACATATAAATCCGAACACCCAGTTTAAATGGTTTTATTTTAATAAAATTTTGTATAAGTACTTAATGAAGCATAATAAGTAAATGATAAAAATTTCAAAATGATTGCACTGCTTTAAAGCCCTTTGACCTTTAATAATGTGTGGATGCACCCTGATGTGCTACGCTTTCTCCAACGCGCCTAGGCATGCTTCTGATCAGGTGGTCAATGTCCTCCTGTGGTTTCTCATTCCAGGCAACCACCAACTCCTCTCGAAGTGCTTCTAGAGTCTGAGGAGGACGTTGCAAATTGAGCAATCTCATACCCATCATATCCCACATGTGCTCAATTGGGGATAAGTCGGGAGATCTTGGTGGCCATGGTAACAATGTGACATCATTATGTTGAAAGAAGTCTATTGTGACTCTTGCAACATGCGGTCGGGCATTATCTTGTTGGAAAGTTGGATCTGCCAGGGTGTCAAGATAGGGTAAAAGATGGGGTTCTAAAACTTCGTGGATATAACGCTGCGCGTTCATGTTACCTCTGATGAAGATTAAAGGTGACCTGGAACCATAAGCTATAGCACCCCAAACCATAACTCCAACAGTGTGATGAACATGTCTTTCAACAAAAAACTGTGGATTCCTCCTTTCACCACGTCGCCTTCTAACCCTGGCACGACCATCGTGCATGCCTAAACAAAATCGAGACTCGTCACTAAAGACAATACTGTTCCATTCCTGATCCCAGAGTGAGAGACACTTCGCATGCCAATAGGTCTTCCGTGTTCTGCAAACCATTCATTTGCAATGGACCTGGTAGTGGAGAAACGGTCCCTTAAGGCCAATAATCTTAGGCGGCGGTCTTCACGGTCTGTTGTTCTACGGCGGCGTCCAGTGCCCCTTGCTCTTTGTGTACGGCCTTCTCGAAGCCATGCCTGACAACACCTAACCACTTCTTTGGACTCTAACTGCAATTGCCCGAAAAGAAAGTCCAGCTTCCCGAAGTCCCACTATACGGCCCCTATCAAACTCACTAAGTTGACGAAATCGTACAGGTCTCCGTATTCTAGGCATCGTAACCGATCGTAAAGGATGTCAAGAACCAAAATCCGCCAACGTTGATTCTTTACTGCGGCTGAAATATTCATTTTTTGAGCGTTAGTGAATTAAAAAAAGCAGTATAAAAACCGGAATGTCCAACTGATAAGGCTGAAAATTTTTTAACTTGTTATTTACAGTAAGATAAATACATTCACCAACTTTTATTAAAATAAAGCCATTTAAACTGGGTGTTCGGATTTATATGTCACTTAGTATATATGGCAAGGTACACATTTTTGGTGTCATTTATAGGCCTCCTAAAGGCAATATCACTTGAATTTCTCAATGCTATGGATGAGTCTCTTTCCCAAATGATTCCTAGCTGTGAAGAAAGTTGTATTACTGGAGACTTCAATATCGATTTTCTCACCCAAGGCACATCTGTTCAGAAATTGAATAAATTGTTTGATCTATGTAACTTGAAACAAATAGTCGATGTCCCTACTAGAATTAATCCTACCTCACAGACATTGTTAGTTTCATGCCACATCTTTGAGAAAAACTTGATTTCAAATCCGCCAAGAGTGATTAGTGCCCGCTCCTGGAAGCATTTAAATGATGAATTTTTTAGTAATATGCTGCATTTTATTAATTGGGATACAATTTGTACCTTCAACAATGTCAATTTAATGGTCGAATTCTTAACTAGAGAATTAATACATCTTTTCGATATCTGTTGCCCTGTATATGAATTTAGAGTCACCAGAAACTTTACACTTTGGATCATGGATACCCTAGATCATAATATATTGTGCATGAAGCTGAAGTACTTTGGACTTGCAGATAATGCGGTAAATTTAATAAGAGACTACTTAACTAGTAGGTACCAATACGTATCGGTAAACACTTCATCTTCTGACAAAAGAATGATTACAATGGGTGTACCACAAGGGTCCAAATTAGGCCCTTTACTATTTTCTTTATATATTTAAGACTTCCGTAACTACGTAAAAACTTGTAAAATACATCGCTATGCGGATGATACACAATTGTACTTCAGTTTTCAGATTGATCACATTTTGAACTCCTACTCTTTGATTAAGGACGATATTAATATGTTATACAATATATCAATTACACATAATCTAAGCCTTAATGCCAATAAATCAAAGGCAATGCTGTTTGGATCTAAACAAAAACGTATGATTTCTGAACGTTCGTTTAATCTGAACATTAATAACATACCATTACCTGTAGTGGGTGAGAGCGAAAATTTGGGATTGTGGTTTGATTCAGATCTGCGATTTAGTGTCCATGTCAATAAAATTTCCTCCTCAGCCTATAGTATGCTTAAGCAATTATATCCACAGCGTCGTGTTTTAAATAGTAGCTTGAAAATGGAGTTATGTGATGCCCTCATAATTTCTCGCCTATCTTACTGTGACAGCATATATGCCCCGGCTCTTTTGAAAAATGATTGTTTAAAATTACAGCGAGTACCAAATTCGTGTCTGCGCTTCTATTTTAGTATAAGAAAGTTTGATCACATAAGCCGTATATTCAAACAACACAACATTCTAAGTTTAGATAGATTGAGAAAATTGCATTTCCTATCACTAATCCACAAAGTTCTCGTGAACAAAAAGCCGGAATACCTTTTAGATAGGATTTCAGAGTTTGAAAATATCAATACATTATATACTAGAAATAGGCGAATGATCGTTATACCACCTCACTCAACATCAACCCTTAAACGCAGCTTTTCATATAACGCAGCCAAACTATGCAATTGTCTCCCAAATGATTTTTATGACTTCTCTTTAATGAACTTTAAGAAAAAGCTGAAGAATTTGTATCTCTCTGAAGTGTGAAGGATCCTATATGCCCACGACTTTTCTACTTGTCTCTTTTTCATTCTTGTTCTATTAATTGTTGATACAAAATACTTTTTCGTTACCTTCAAAAATGTATTATGATTTGCTGAGAGGATGTTGGTAGCTACACCAGCAACAAAAGACTTTTTTATTGGATGAGCTGAAACTCACTACAGTATTTTGTTTCTTTTTTTTATGGTTAGTTCCTTGCTCTTAGGCACTAGGTACACCTTACAGAACAGTTATTATGACTATAATTGATACAGATACATTTTTTTTTGAGGCTGAGTTGACAAGCACCCCTAGGGTAACACTCCACCTTTTCAATTTTGCACTTTTGATGTTCTCAAGATATTATTCTATTGTTTATTTTGTGTATGCAAAGTTGAATGAAGGCACATTATTATTATTATTAAATAGGTTGCCATTAATTTCGAAACATCAATATGTTCTTCAGGATCCAAAAATCACGTAACATTTCTGGTGTAAGCATACTAAAAGCTGCCATTACACATTCTCGTAACTGCTGCTCAGTTTCAAAAGTATGTTGATAAACTAGGTTCTTAGTGAAACGGGTAATTCGATTTTTCCAGGTTTTCCGGGCTTCCCCTATGTATCTTAAAAATATTCAAACATGGACAATTAGAACATTTGGCGTAACTCACTGTTCAAGTATAATTCTCAATAGTGCTTAAGTTGTATGCCATTAACCTGACAAAACAACGTAAGTCTATAACAGTTTTTCTACGGTTTTTTCATTATTATTAATAAACTATAATGGATATTCGAAATTTCAATCTTTCAGAACTCGAATACTATATTAAGCCCAAACAGTACTTTAGAACTGTTTTTTTTTTGTCGATTATACAATTTTCATTGCCTAATAAAGAATTCAAAATGTGGGACTCACAAAGTCATTGCAATGACAGATTCAAATCTTTCCACTGCTAATAATCCTGGAATGTTTCTGAATTTAAACATACATATTTTCGTGGTTTTTAGAATTTCATTATTAAAACCATGCTCCGAACGCCCTGTATATGATATCCAAAAATACAGATTCGTTTGTGTAGTAAAATCGACGTACGTGTATAAAAAAACAGCAATCTTTTCCAGCGTAAACAAGAACGAGGCTAGCCAAGCGGTAGGGAGAGTAGGAGAATCAGGGGAAATGAGTAGTTCTGCGTTCTGCGGCAAGGTACTGCGCGGCTTCACTTATCGGGGTAGCACGTGGGCGGTCGGTTGGTGCTACCAAGTCGCGCAACACCACGCGTTTTCTTTGTGCTGTTAGTGAAATTTTCTATATCATGAGGCGACGTGTGATGGTAAGTACATTTTTACTTGCTTAGGGAGTTTGTAGTACTTGTGTGTATACAGGGTTTCCCAGAAATAACACGGGAGGTAGATACCGTGCTAGTTTTCAATGAAATGGATACTCGGTTGTCTCAATCACTTATTCAATCTAGCCCAGAAAAAAAATCATGTTAGAAGTTGGGGTTTTTTAAAAAAAAACTTAGAATTGGCAATATCTCGAAAACTAGAAAACTTTCACTGAGGTCATGTTGATTTTATCTGATTGATCTGAAACCAATCCAGCTCCCGTGTCACTCTGACGTGTTATTTCTGGGAAATGTTTTTTGAATAAGCAGTGTTAAATTTTTTTTCTTGAAATAATTTATTTAAACGCAATAATACAAAATGTATAACCAGTTTTAACAACAATTCTCCAATTAGTGCTTGCAAACACTGGTTCCGAGGGTAACAAACAAAAATGCAATGTTGCTCATAATTTCAACAAACAATTTAATTAACTTTTTTATATCTTTAAATTCTCTAACAAAACTTCTATGGTTACTTGAATATTTCATACAATGAGGTACATTATTGAATTTTTTGAATGCTTCTGTGATTGGATTTTTTAAACCTATATTAGTTCTCGTGGACACTTGGTAAACATTATTTAGTGATCTTGTTCGGTGATCATGCACATTGTCGTAAAACCTAATATTTTTGTTACTTTTTTGTAGATTATTATTTATAATTTTATAAACAAGTTTACATTGTTCCACCTCCAATATCACTCTTAATTTGCTTAAATTCAAATAAATTGTATTAGGACTTGTAAGCCAATCAAAATTAAACAATATTTTCAAAATTTTATTTTCAAAAACTTGAGCTTTATTAAAATTAACTTCACCGGCATTATAAATTTGAAATTTGCTTTTGTTAGAAAAATAATCTTAATAAGTAAAAAATAATAAACTTAATAATAGGCCGTAATTACAAGGGCGCATTCCTAAACCAAAGTACCAGGACAACCAGGTTAATATGAATGAAAAATGCATAGTTCATGTTGTGCCGTTGAGAAACTTCTAAAAATTTCATGGCTTACTGAGGTATTTGGGCAAAAATAAAATTTTGACATATCGTTTTTATTTTTCCTGACTTTATTTTAATAAATATCAAAAAACTGATGAGGTGTTTTCGTTGGAACTTTTCAGACACTACATGATGGTGTTTTTAAATTTTGTCCCTGACGTTTCGCTTTTGAGAAACCAACATCAGCTTTATTTTTTTATATGGTCCGAACAAAGGTACACCCATCTGATAGCATCTTTTTCTACGAATTCAACGAGGTATCACATGTTACATCGGTTTTCTTAGTTATGAAGAAAAAAGTGTTTTTTCTGTTCCAATGTAAGATTATGTGATTACTGATATGCATAGTACATAATGATATGATGGGGTAAAATTTTATGAAATGATACTTATTCACAGTAGGTTAATAGTACGACAAAAAATAGGGACGATAGGCAAAGGGCAGATCTACAACATACCAAAAAATGATCCTAGTAAAAGTTTCACTGTTTTTGAGATATTAATTTTTTTGTATTTTTCTAAAAATGTACTATTTTAATCTATCTTTTGTTACTGTGCCTAGAAATAAAAGGATATCTGTTTGGTTTTTCTTACAAAATATTTTCAGTTAGTTCTTTGATATCGTGTAGATCCCCATTTCTTTGGCGTACTATATACCCTGTATAAAACTTATCCAATTTCCTTCTAAAACAATATAATTCTATAACAGTTTTTAGAGCGTTTTTCATTTTTATTAAAATAAACTGTAATGGATAATGTCAATCTTTCAGAACTCGAATACTATATTAATCTCAAGAAGTACTTTAAAACTGATTGTTTGTCGGTGATACAATTTTTGTCTAACGGCGAATTCTCTCTCTTCGTCTTTGCAATGACCGGTTCATATCGTTCCGCGACAAATTATCCTAGAATGTTTGCTCATCCTATGTACATTTAAACATACATATATTTTACTAATTTTTGATATTTCATTAAGACAATCGTAACGCTAGCTTTTACAATTTAAAAACTGGTACAATATACTTGGCTTTTTCCTATATTTCTCAAACATTTCGATTCAAGTTCTATATTTTGGAAAAATTGTCCGATTCAAAAATATGTTTCTATTTGTTCCAGCTCCAGCGTCCAGTTGAGACGGAAAACTTAGCAAAACTAGGTGGGTTTTGTTTTCATTTGTATAGACTAAACTTTTCTAGAGCAAAATGTAAAAATAACAATCAGCAAGAAGTGCAGTGTGCTTAAAAGAATCTTTGTGATGTATTTCACATGTTTCAAACTCGAAACAGATAATTTTTCGTTCATTTTAATAGCTTCAGTTTGAAAGGCAATTACAATATTTTTTTTTATTTGTTTCAGGTCCAGTTATAGCTGAAGGCGCAACAGAACGGTAAACTAGGTAACCGCTTTTATTTGAATATCTTATGTTTCAAATGAAACTCTAAACCATTAATAGTGATAAATAATTTTTTGAGTTATAAAGAAATTCAGACATATGAAAGAAAAGGGGTTGCTGTAAAAAACATGTTAAAAATATATCTCAGTGATAAGATGATTGTTGAGATATAAATAAAAACAATTGGAAGTACGGTAGTAAAGAGGTTAGTGCTGAGGGCCAGTTCTTGGATATTCTGAATAAATTTGAACTTTTCTGTAAAAACTCAAAGATATTTTTTATACCTTATTTTTAACAGATTATGTTACACAAAATTTTAAATTTTAAGGATTATAATTTTGGTTTCATCAATATTTTACAAAATAATGTTTAAAATTGAACAAAAGATGTTTTGGGAATTCGTTTTCAGGGTCGGATTCAGCTTTCTTATTTCCTTGTATCTTAAGCGCAATGCCCTGTAATTTATACTCTGAATCAACTATATTTCGCCGAAAAAGGAGCAACACACATCTAACAAGTAAGGTTATGCACCCTATTTAGCTTTTTCAGTAATGTTTTAATGATTTAACTGATCTTATACAACAACATGAGCTGCTTTAGGCGAATGACATTCAATATGCAGGTGCCTCGAATTTGAAAACACAATAAAGTGAGACTAGTGCACGTAAATACCGATTGCGTGTATGTGTTCATGTCCTATTATCTCTCGTATAAAAAGTTGTACAATTTTTAGTAAGAAATAAATACCTCCATATAATCGATATTTTCAAGGGGACGAATTTTGAAGATTTGCCATTAATTGCACTATTTTCATTTATCTCCATATGGACTTGCATACACAACGTAGCAGCAAAAGTACGAACTAGAAGGGAGTTTTTTGCCCTAGTCCTGCACTGGTATCACGTATCTTAAAAAGTGACATTTCGCCGTTTTTTTCTACATTTTGTAGGTCTTTTAACTTAGCACAAACTGTTTTACACTTTTGTAGCTGTATGCGTTGTTTAAACGTGAGCGAACAGCAATATGACATTTTATCGGTTTTTTGACGTTTTTAGGGTTTTTATATAATACCAGGGCCGTTGTTGATTGTTGGCAGCAAGCCGAAAATTCCAGATCTTTATTTTCAAAAATTCTGACAATATAACCCATCACTCTTTAATTCACTGAGAGGAAATATTTTCTTGTGGCAGTATGTTTACTAAGAAATTCGAGGAGTTTAGTCTATTTGAAGGTTACTTTGTCCTTAAATCGTCTTCGAAAAACGTCTTCGTTTCGAAGATACAGGGCGAATAAAAATTTTGGAAACGTAACGCAACACTTATCTTATTATATTTGTTTTCTTGCCACGTGATCGAAATCGTTATCTCACGGAAGCTTTAGTAGACTTCATTTAGGATAATTCATAAACAGGGTGGTGCAAAAGAGAACATAGTAAAAATTAAGCTTTAAAAAACTCAAAAGTATTTTTTTCTTAATGGAACCACCTGTATTTATAATTTACACTGTAAAACAATAAAAATATAGCTTTCTATGACGTTGTCGCAAGATAGTGGTTTCTGAAATATTTAGAAATTTTTCTTTTGCAAAAATGCTTTGTAAGGACAAGTACACAAATATAGGAAAATAGAGCGATTATTTATTGTCTAACGAAAATATTTCGTCATATTTTGATAAGGTACTGGCCGTGGCCCATCGTTGGTAACTACGATCCCCACGGACTGCCTAGACGTGCAAGGGGTATTCTCCATGTGCGTGCTAAGCAGCTTTTATAAAAGGTCTCAGTATATTATAGCGTACTGTTTGATTTCTATTCATTTATTTAACCAGATATTAGAAAACAAGAGTATCATATAATCAAAAAAAAGTGTGTACGAAAATAGTACGAGCGTAACTTTTTTTGACATGACACATATTTTATAGTGTGAGAGTGAGACCTTCAATAAGGTAGTGCTTGTATACTCATGCTGCTCCTACTTGTTCCAGGGACTCGAGCAGTTTGCTGAAATGTAAGTGCATTTAGGGTTTTCTTATTGGTGTAGGGTTTTCAGCCGAACAGAGCGAGAGCTGAGAGATTGATAAACCTACTGGCTGTATAAGGTTCAACTCCTTTATACAACCAGTTTGTTAGTGTGAATTGAGACATTTTGCGAAAGAGGTTGACTAGCCCCTTTATCCTCGGTAGGCTGTCGATTATGTCTTGAATTTATCGGGGCATTGCACATAGCGTCGAAAAAATTTAGGTCCATGATCGACAGGATAGAATTGGAAGGGGCATCTTCAATGTTCCTTCGGTTTCTACACTACCTTAGGATAGCTGGACACAACAAGCGATGAAAGGGCGGAGGGCTTTTTTGGTCTGTAGAACCATCGTCTTTTTCGGGGTTGGAAGAAGACTTTGGGGAGCCGGATCTTGACTTGTAAGATCGATCGACTTCATCGATCTATCTCGCTTGTCGCTACTGACTAATTTTGCCCAATGCGAAGAGCGAGCATGGTTGACGAATGTGGCGGACGACTCTTCATACTGCCCTCCATAGACAGGGTGCCCCACTTAGATAGTTAGGGTTCACTAGGAAAAAGCGTCAGTTCAGTTGAGAAGTTAGGAAAAATATAACAGTTGCAAATTTTAAAAGTAGAGAGAATCGGAATTGTCATATAATACATAAGCTTCAACAAAAAGGTTTGCATCAGAGAACTCCAATCTAGCGGTCGGGAGTAGCGAGTAGCTAGGGAAATGTTAGAGAATTTTTTTGGGCACTCTGCGATGTGGGGGCTCGTCAAGAGATAGAGACAACTCTTCACCTTGCCTTGCTGCGAAGAAGCAGGGGCACATCGAGGGATTCAGACACATAGTATGCTCTTGCGCAGAGCATGCAGGCGCACAGGGACAACAGCAGTTTACTTAAATGTAAGTGCATTTGGGGTTTCTTATTGGGGTAGGGTTTTCAGCCGAAAAGAACGAGAGCTGAGAGATTGATAAACCTACTGGCTGTATAAGGTTCAACTCCCTTATACCACCAGTGTGTTAGTGTGAATTGAGACATTTTGCGAAAGAGGTTGACTAGCCCCTTTATCCTCGGTAGGCTGTCGATTATGTCTTGAATTTATCGGGGCATTGCACATAGCTTCGAAAAAATTTAGGTCCATGATCGACAGGATAGAATTGGAAGGGGCATCTTCAATGTTCCTTCGGTTTCTACACTACCTTAGGATAGCTGGACACAACAAGCGATGAAAGGGCGGAGGGCTTTTTTGGTCTGTAGAACCATCGTCTTTTTCGGGGTTGGAAGAAGACTTTGGGGAGCCGGATCTTGACTTGTAAGATCGATCGACTTCATCGATCTATCTCGCTTGTCGCTACTGACTAATTTTGCCCAATGCGAAGAGCGAGCATGGTTGACGAATGTGGCGGACGACTCTTCATACTGCCCTCCATAGACAGGGTGCCCCAGTTAGATAGTTAGGGATCACTAGGAAAAAGCATCAGTTCAGTCGAGAAGTTAGGAGAAATATAACGGTTGTAAACTTTAAAAGTAGAGAGAATCGGAATTGTCATATAATACATAAGCTTCAACAAAAAGGTTTGCATCAGAGAACTCCAATCTAGCGGTCGGGAGTAGCGAGTAGCTAGGGAAATGTTAGAGAATTTTTTTGGGCACTCTGCGATGTGGGGGCTCGTCAAGAGATAGAGACAACTCTTCACCTTGCCTTGCTGCGAAGAAGCAGGGGCACATCGAGGGATTCAGACACATAGTATGCTCTTGCGCAGAGCATACAGGAGCACAGGGACAACAGCAGTTTACTTAAATGTAAGTGCATTTGGGGTTTTCTTATTGGGGTAGGGTTTTCAGCCGAACAGAGCGAGAGATGAGAGATTGATAAACCTACTGGCTGTAAAAGGTTCAACTCCCTTATACCACCAGTGTGTTAGTGTGAATTGAGACATTTTGCGAAAGAGGTTGACTAGCCCCTTTATCCTCGGTAGGCTGTCGATTATGTCTTGAATTTATCGGGGCATTGCACATAGCGTCGAAAAAATTTAGGTCCATGATTGACAGGATAGAATTGGAAGGGGCATCTTCAATGTTCCTTCGGTTTCTACACTACCTTAGGATAGCTGGACACAACAAGCGATGAAAGGGCGGAGGGCTTTTTTGGTCTGTAGAACCATCGTCTTTTTCGGGGTTGGAAGAAGACTTTGGGGAGCCGGATCTTGACTTGTAAGATCGATCGACTTCATCGATCTATCTCGCTTGTCGCTACTGACTAATTTTGCCCAATGCGAAGAGCGAGCATGGTTGACGAATGTGGCGGACGACTCTTCATACTGCCCTCCATAGACAGGGTGCCCCACTTAGATAGTTAGGGTTCACTAGGAAAAAGCGTCAGTTCAGTTGAGAAGTTAGGAAAAATATAACAGTTGCAAATTTTAAAAGTAGAGAGAATCGGAATTGTCATATAATACATAAGCTTCAACAAAAAGGTTTGCATCAGAGAACTCCAATCTAGCGGTCGGGAGTAGCGAGTAGCTAGGGAAATGTTAGAGAATTTTTTTGGGCACTCTGCGATGTGGGGGCTCGTCAAGAGATAGAGACAACTCTTCACCTTGCCTTGCTGCGAAGAAGCAGGGGCACATCGAGGGATTCAGACACATAGTATGCTCTTGCGCAGAGCATGCAGGCGCACAGGGACAACAGCAGTTTACTTAAATGTAAGTGCATTTGGGGTTTTCTTATTGGGGTAGGGTTTTCAGCCGAAAAGAACGAGAGCTGAGAGATTGATAAACCTACTGGCTGTATAAGGTTCAACTCCCTTATACCACCAGTGTGTTAGTGTGAATTGAGACATTTTGCGAAAGAGGTTGACTAGCCCCTTTATCCTCGGTAGGCTGTCGATTATGTCTTGAATTTATCGGGGCATTGCACATAGCGTCGAAAAAATTTAGGTCCATGATCGACAGGATAGAATTGGAAGGGGCATCTTCAATGTTCCTTCGGTTTCTACACTACCTTAGGATAGCTGGACACAACAAGCGATGAAAGGGCGGAGGGCTTTTTTGGTCTGTAGAGCCATCGTCTTTTTCGGGGTTGGAAGAAGACTCTGGGGAGCCGGATCTTGACTTGTAAGATCGATCGACTTCATCGATCTATCTCGCTTGTCGCTACTGACTAATTTTGCCCAATGCGAAGAGCGAGCATGGTTGACGAATGTGGCGGACGACTCTTCATACCGCCCTCCATAGACAGGGTGCCTCACTTAGATAGTTAGGGATCACTAGGACAAAGCGTCAGTTCAGTTGAGAAGTTAGGGAAAATATAACGGTTGCAAATTTTTAAAGTAGAGAGAATCGGAATTGTCATATAATACATAAGCTTCAACAAAAAGGTTTGCATCAGAGAACTCCAATCAAGTCGTCGGGAGTTGCGAGTAGCTAGGGAAATGTTAGGGAATTTTTTTGGGCACCCTGCGATGTGGGGGCACGTCAAGAGATAGAGACAACTCTTCACCTTGCCTTGCTGCGAAGAAGCAGGGGCACATCGAGGGATTCAGACACATAGTATGCTCTTGCGCAGAGCATCCAGGAGCACAGGGACAACAGCAGCTTACTTAAATGTAAGTGCATTTGGGGTTTTCTTATTGGGGTAGGGTTTTCAGCCGAACAGAACGAGAGCTGAGAGATTGATAAACCTACTGGCTGTATAAGGTTCAACTCCCTTATACCACCAGTGTGTTAGTGTGAATTGAGACATTTTGCGAAAGAGGTTGACTAGCCCCTTTATCCTCGGTAGGCTGTCGATTATGTCTTGAATTCATCGGGGCATTGCACATAGCTTCGAAAAAAATTTAGGTCCATGATCGACAGGATAGAATTGGAAGGGGCATCTTCAATGTTCCTTCGGTTTCTACACTACCTTAGGATAGCTGGACACAACAAGCGATGAAAGGGCGGAGGGCTTTTTTGGTCTGTAGAACCATCGTCTTTTTCGGGGTTGGAAGAAGACTCTGGGGAGCCGGATCTTGACTTGTAAGATCGATCGACTTCATCGATCTATCTCGCTTGTCGCTACTGACTAATTTTGCCCAATGCGAAGAGCGAGCATGGTTGACGAATGTGGCGGACGACTCTTCATACTGCCCTCCATAGACAGGGTGCCCCAGTTAGATAGTTAGGGATCACTAGGAAAAAGCGTCAGTTCAGTCGAGAAGTTAGGAGAAATATAACGGTTGTAAACTTTAAAAGTAGAGAGAATCGGAATTGTCATATAATACATAAGCTTCAACAAAAAGGTTTGCATCAGAGAACTCCAATCTAGCGGTCGGGAGTAGCGAGTAGCTAGGGAAATGTTAGAGAATTTTTTTGGGCACTCTGCGATGTGGGGGCTCGTCAAGAGATAGAGACAACTCTTCACCTTGCCTTGCTGCGAAGAAGCAGGGGCACATCGAGGGATTCAGACACATAGTATGCTCTTGCGCAGAGCATACAGGAGCACAGGGACAACAGCAGTTTACTTAAATGTAAGTGCATTTGGGGTTTTCTTATTGGGGTAGGGTTTTCAGCCGAACAGAGCGAGAGATGAGAGATTGATAAACCTACTGGCTGTAAAAGGTTCAACTCCCTTATACCACCAGTGTGTTAGTGTGAATTGAGACATTTTGCGAAAGAGGTTGACTAGCCCCTTTATCCTCGGTAGGCTGTCGATTATGTCTTGAATTTATCGGGGCATTGCACATAGCGTCGAAAATATTTAGGTCCATGATTGACAGGATAGAATTGGAAGGGGCATCTTCAATGTTCCTTCGGTTTCTACACTACCTTAGGATAGCTGGACACAACAAGCGATGAAAGGGCGGAGGGCTTTTTTGGTCTGTAGAACCATCGTCTTTTTCGGGGTTGGAAGAAGACTTTGGGGAGCCGGATCTTGACTTGTAAGATCGATCGACTTCATCGATCTATCTCGCTTGTCGCTACTGACTAATTTTGCCCAATGCGAAGAGCGAGCATGGTTGACAAATGTGGCGGACGACTCTTCATACCGCCCTCCATAGACAGGGTGCCTCACTTAGATAGTTAGGGATCACTAGGACAAAGCGTCAGTTCAGTTGAGATGTTAGGAAAAATATAACGGTTGTAAACTTTAAAAGTAGAGAGAATCGGAATTGTCATATGAAACAGAAGCTTCAGGAAAAAGGTTTGCATCAGATAACTCCCAATTAAGTGGTCAGGAGCAGCGAGTAGCTAGGAAAAATGTTAGGGAATCTTGTTTGGGCACTCTGCGACGTGAAGGGCACGTCGAGGAATACAGTCAACTCATCATCATACCCTTGCAGAGAGGGGAAAGTTATGGAAAGAATTTCCCTTAGGTCCAAGGCCGAGCTGTTAAGCAAGGATTCAGAATTTAATAGAATACTAAGTATCAATATGGTGTATCTCATAGGTCTGTTGGCTATGATTATTTATTCTTTAAAATCGTATTGCGTGTCTTTCTTAGTTTTTTGATCTTTTAGGTGAGAGTGAGGACATTCCGTATTCCAGGAATGGTGATGAACTATGCTAAATACTGGTGATAATGACATATTGTAATTTTAAATTAAATTTGGTATTTACTATTTCTATTAGGTTTATGAACATCTACTTTTAGCTAGCTGTGATTGCACATTTCTTAGTTTTACATATTTTACAGAACTGCTCTAGGAAAACGTTCAGACTTCCTTTCAGAATCATAGCCCAAACATTTTTATCCAGCTTTCGAAAGAGGACACTACCAATTTCAGAAATAGCACAAGTTATAAGCACTCTCGAGCGTGATATAATGAATATTGATAATAATGATTTGTATACGCAGCTGTTTCAAAAAATGGATAGCAGGATGAATGTTGATGGATAAAGATAGAGGTTGAATAGGACCAATAGAAAAATGCTAAGAATTGTCAAAGTCATTTATAGTATGCTACAATACACGAAAATCACAATCAAACAAACATCAACGTTTTTACAGGGTAAGCATTGGAGAGTATGGCATCAAGAAGGTTGGTTTTAAATTTGACGAACGACTGAAGTATAGATAGGATCTTGGAATCGTTCCCAAGAGATATATCTTCAAAACTTAACCTAAGAAGACTTAAAGATTTCCACTTAAACTATACTCGTATTTTATTATCCATGAAATAAGAGTCAACCTACTTGATGTTTCAAAATAAGCAGAGGTATTATTTAAATGGGATTACTTATGTGAATTCTCTTTGTAGATAAACCTGTGGACAATAATAGTATGGTCTACTGTCAATATATTGATGAAGCTTCACGAAATATTTACAGCCAGGTTCCAAACAAAAGCTTCTAAAAATGTTCACGATTTTCATACAGTTTTTGACGAAATTCAGCGACATATCTGGGAAGCTAACATTCTGAGGCCAAAAGTTATACTACTTCGCGCTCTTGAAGATGATTACAGGCTGATACATGTAGAATGAACATCAATTGAATTGATAATTTAAATAATGAAGACGTATTTTCGTGTGTTTAATATTTTTGGAGAGACATCTTGCGAAACACGTGGCTGACGTAAAATCGTCCAGTGTTTGAGGGATGTCAAATGTTCAGGTTGCGTAAGTGTGTTCGGAAATGCTAATTAACTAGATAAGAAGGTAATAGTAGTAGTAATAGTAGTAGTAGTAGTAGTAGTAGTATTAGTAGTAGTGGTAGTAGTAGTTGTAGTAGTAGTATTAGTAGCAGTAGTAGTAGTGGCAGTAGTAGTTCTGGTAATACTTAGTGATAGTAGGGCTAGTAGTAGGATCATTACAGATATAAGGCAAGATGCCCCAGCAGGCAGGCTGTGGCCCCCCGATGGTCTCCAAAACTATATTTATTACGTTTTTTAATTATATTTGGTATTAATTATGTATATTTTACTATCGCCAGCTGGATAAAACATCTCAATTTATCGAGAAAATATATTTACAACCACAATGGGTTACCGCAATTCTTATTTCGTATTTCATAAGTATGGTGCCTATTATTATTGTCTTAAAATGATAGGGAAAGTGTTTTTCTTAGTTTTTTTCAGCTTTTAGGTGAGGGTGAGGCCATTCTGTATTCCAGGAATGGTGACGAACTGTGATAAATTTTATGATAGTGATATATTTATTATAATGCCAATTTTGAATTATATTCTCTATTTGATATTTCTGTTGGGTACATATTTTACGAACATATCTATTTTTAGCTAAGATATGTGCACTTTCCTCGTTTTTACGTATTTTACAGAACTGCTGTCCGAAAACTTTTGGGTTTTCTTTCAAAATCACTAGCCAAATATTTTATCAAGCTTTCTAGGGAGGAGACTCCTAATTTCAGGACTGGCCCAAGTTATAGTCCTCCCGAGAGTGATTAACGTGATATAATAGATACCTGTTCCAAAAAATGTTCTGCCTGGATAACTGGATGAATGTTTATGGATAAAGGTACAGGTTGAATAGGAACAATAGAAACATGTTAAGAATGAAAGTCCCGACTTATAGTATGCTGCAATACAAGAAAACATCAAACATCAACATTTTTACAGGGTAAGCATTGGAGAGTATGGCATCAAGAAGGTTGGTTTGAACTTCACGGGCCACTGACGTATAGAAGGAACTGTTGAGGATCTTGGAAACGTTCCCAATAGATATATCTTCAAAATTTACCATAAGAAGGTCAAAAGCTGTCTACTAAAACTATGTGCTATTACCCATGAAATGCAGAGTCAACCTACTTGATGTTTCAAAATAAGGAGAGATATTATTTAAATCGGAGTACTTATGTGATATCCCTTTGTAGATGAAACTGTGGATAATACTAGTATGATCTACTATCAAAATATTGATGAAGATTTACGAAATACTTATAGCCAGGTTCCAAGCAAAATCTTCATAAAGTGTTCACGATTTTCATACAACTTTTGAAGAAATTCAGGGACATAATTGGGAAACTAACATTTTGAGGCCAAAAGTTATACTTCTTCACACTCTTGAAGATGATTACGGGCTGGTACATGCAGAAGGAACATCAAATAAATTGATAATTGAAATAGTGAAGAGGTATGTATTTTTTACATAATCTTGAACTTATTTGTTCTTCATGTTTCTCTAACGTCTTACCCGATAAGTCAATCTTATCAAGAAATATAAAATCCGAAACCTATTGCAAAAAGCAGCGGCGCCCTAGAAGAAAGCTTTCACCAAATTTCATTTTTCTAACAACTTATCAGAAAGATGTCACCGAACTTCGAGGGACGTTTTTAAAGTAAGAACCAATCGCGCATTCTGTAACATGAAGACCGTTCTAACTCAGACACTCTTGGTCAGTCTCTCACTACGCCGCTATAAAAAACTCATGATCTATTAGTTTGGTTGGTCAATATCAATTAGGTCTTTCCTTCAACCAAATTGGGTCCCAGAAGAACTGGGAAAGTCAATTATTCGTAGATTTATATGGGCTGATTCCTTTACATTCCTTTTGTAATTGTTATCATCTTTGTGTGGTATTGAGACTTCATTCCATTTTAACCTATGCTAATTTTGAGGTTGCAACATTTTAGCCGAAGATTGCATAACAATTAACCAGTGTGTTACGACAACAGTTCTGGGTTGGTTTTCGCGTTCTTTTGGGGCGGGCTTTTGGCGTCTTCGGGACTATGGACGAGGGTAAAGTATCAGTAAGGGGGATTATCGACATGAAAACCACATGATCAGTTTCAGAAGCTACATTAACCAAAAACTGGTGCCTCGACTTGGTTTGTGTTTGAATATTTATGGTGGCTATGTGGGAAAAATGAAAAAATGTTCATATTTTAGATTGTGATACAATTTACATCCATAAACAAAGTTTCTCTGACTCGATTACAAAACGGTTCTTACTTAAAAAATGACCCTTGTATAAACCTCGTATAACAATGGTACTTTTTTTAGGTTAATAACTGTGGCATACTGGAGACACATCTGTGCAGTTTTCATAATGAAATAAATATCAAAATACCTGCAAGTGGACTGGACGACCACAGCAATGGGCGAAGCGTCGTATAGGAGCACATAAACACCAAAAAACGGAGCCCGTACAAGTTAAACATTTGTTCAAGATATTTAATAAAATGAAATATTGAACTGTTATAAGTTGTTTAGTGTTATATTGTAAACCCATTATGCCAATAATTAAAATCGTTTTCTGTCTAAAGTGAATTTTTTAATATTGTCAAAAATTAAAGCCTAATTGATCAATAATTGTATTTCTCGGTTGGTTCCTTTCTACCAAAAGCCGTCCACTTGAGCATCTCCAGTCTGACACTCTTGCGAATGAAGTATATAGAACAGTGCTAAAAGTGGTAGGTCATAGCTTTGAAAGATATATTCAGATATTAAATATACAGGGTGTCCCAAAAAAAGTGTGCAATATTCTACCAGCTGTTTCTAGAGCTTAAAATAGAAAGAAAAGTTTATATAAACATATATATATATATATATATATATATATATATATATAAACATAGGTCGACAAACGTCCCCTAAAGGCGCTTCGGTCCCCTGAAGATGGTTTTTCCTTAACATTTCCGAAACGTGTTAAGATAAAGACATAAAATTTGGTATTCTAGCCTAGTTTTTTATGCTGGATTCAAAAATATTGACAATTTTAGACAGTTTTGTTTGGAAGCGTATGTAACAGGGACGGACTCAGGTTATTTTAGCCCCAAAATTTTGTGTGATTCTATTTTTGAAATTCAATTTTAGAATTTGAAAATTTAGGGTTTTCTACATAAAAAAGGTACTCTTATTGAATATCGATAAATCGTGCCAGTTTTGAATGAAATCAAACTAAGAAGTTTGTCACATGATAGGAAATGTACAGCGAATTTAAATGATTTAAGACGTTATATAAGAAATTACCACAAAAGACACATGTAATGTATTTCTAATGGCATGTATCAACCATCAAATTCCACAACAAACAGCACAAGAATCTATTTTTAAAAGTTAAAACAGTTCAAATAACAGATGCGGTACTATTGAATAGAATTAACAGAAACATGGATAAAGAAAATACTGAAAGGAAACTATCTTGGCGAGAACTGAAGGCGGTAGTAAGTGACCTAAGAAGGAACTACTTGAGTGATTTTTTTATGGGGCTAAGAAAGATGTGTTCTTTCTGACGGACCATACTTTTTCAAGCCATATACGAAGCACCTATTTTGAACCTTATTAATTCTATAACAATCTGATCTTTTTGAAGAGCCGCGAAAGAAATCTGCGTAATTGAAATGGGACAAAACTAAAGCTTCTCGTAATATTTTTGTCGAATTGTGGTTGAAAATATGTCGGCTACCACATATTAGTTTCAACGAAATATAAGCTTTCTGTAGTATTCTTTTACATGTCCCTCAAAGCGCAACTGATTATCCTTTAGCACACCTAAATTACGGACAGAATCACAAACTTATATGCTTGGATACTGATATTTTTCATTTCAGGAAATAAACGGTGACCCTTATTACTGCCGAAATTTATAATTTTTGGTTTGGCAGGAATAAGCTTCAATACCTGCTTATGCTAAGATTCTACGGATATTAAAAAGAAAAAAAAGGCGTGATAAACATTACAAAAAAATATTAAATTTAACCTACCCACATACCTGAAACTTCCTGGCAGGTTCACACATGATTCTACCCTTCGGTCACAGTTATGTTTACCACGTATAGCGCATTCGTCAATATCCACACACGTTCCATACATGGAACTCCATTCCATTCCAGATTTTGGGCATCTACAGGACACATTCCATCTGTTTAGAACTATATCACTGGAAAAACAATAGCTCATAGTTGTTACAGCATTGAAATAAAATGACGTACTATAGTGACTTTCTTTTTGAATCCTGGAAAATCAGCAATCGCTACTTATTTTCTGAACGAATTAATTTAGCAGGCTGAAATTTGAACAATTTAATTGATGCATAAGTACTTTGCCATTAGCAGAAGTGAAAGACGAGCATTTTCAACTTTTGCACTATAAAAGCAGATTCAAGACAAGTTGTCAAATGTTAAAGACTTAATTTCAGGGGGTGATGAATTATGAAAACGAAACAGATGCATTTACTGGCAGCTCAGTTTTTTCTTTTGAAAAACGCTCAGACCCGTCGATTTTGTTTTCGAGGGGGACACAAGTTTGGCAAAAAATCACGTTAACACGTGCAGCCCCCTGGGCGGGGGTGACACCAACCCTAAAATCCTAAATGGAAGGGGGGTCGAGTGATACCTTATTTTAAAGGTCTTTCAATTCCCTTTATAATGATATAAAATGAATGGACTTCAGTTCAGTAGTTTTGAAGATTTATTGATTTCAAGCTTAAATAAAACTAATACATCATCATTTGTGGGGATCAATACATTTGGCAGCAAAGTAGTTTAAAAATTAAGAATGAACTGACCCGTTAGGCAAGTAAATGTTGAAAATGGCCACCATGACTCTCCATGCAATAATAAAGATTTTGTTCAAAACGTTGCCGCACATTTTGCAATATTTGAGGAGTAATTTGAAGGCGCTCATTCACAATTCTTTGTCGCAGGTCTTCTAATGATGTTGGCTGAGTAGCATAGATTTTGCTTTTTAAAAGACCCCACATAAAGAAATCCAAAGATGATAAATTTGGCGATCTTGGAGGCCATTCACTGGCACCTCTTCTACCAATCCATCGATCTGGAAACGTCTGATCTAAATATTGTCGAACACGTAATGCGTAATGTGGTGGGGCACCATCCTGTTGGAACATCAACCTATTCGCAATGTACCGCCGATAATTCTGATTTTCAATTATGGCTGTTAATGCAGGATCTATGGCGTCTTCTAGTAATTCCAAATACATTTCACCGGTCAAATTTCCTGATAAGAAAAAAGAACCAACTACATGATCGCCAAAAATACTAGCCCAAACATTTAATTTCTGTGGCTGCTGTGTATGAACCTCATGATAAATTCTGGGATTACAATCGGACCAATATCGGCAGTTATGACGATTTACTACGCCACTTAAGAAAAAGGAACGTTCGTCGGAAAAGCAAGTGTTGAACAGAAAATGTTCATCGTTTATAATTCGTTCATTTTAGCAACAAAGTTTGGTCAAATCAATCGCAAACTATGTACTAAATTCCTATTTAAAATATTTCCTTATCTTTTTTCAAGAAATAACTTTTTTGACACAAAAAAACGCTAAAATAGCTATCTTCAACAACAAAATGATAAACAAACCATGGGCGTAGTGAAGAAAATCATTTACTTATCAAGTAAATTCTTTTAGTCAAATTTCTTCTGAAAATAGTACAAACTAATCGGATGTACCTATCAAAGTCTACTTTAAGCTTTAAATCAATAAACCTTCAAAATTACTGAACTAAAGTACATTTAGTTTTATATCAATATAAAGGGTATTGAAAGACCTTTATAATACCTGTAAGGTATCACTCGACCCCCCTTTCCATTTAAGATTTTAGGGTTGGTGTCACCCCCGCCCAGGAAGCTGCACTTGTGTCCCCCTCGAAAACAAAATCGACGGGTATAAGCGTTTTTCCAAAAAAAAAAAACTCGGCTGCAAGTAAATCCGTCTGTTTCGTTTTCGATGCGCCACCCTGTATAGATAAGTCACACTGAAAGTGAAGCCTCTATAGAAAAACGAAGTTCTGTGAATCTGCAACGTGACGGTATTTGGGAAGCAAATATCTCTTGAATTAATACAGGTACGATTTATTAGCTTTTCCTTTAAACATGGAGGTACTGAGAGCATTTGGAGTTAAAGATGATATTTATATAATTTTGCAGCACTTAACCAACCTAGTTTCTCTAAAGGTGTCGTAATATGGCCGTAGTCTCAGACTGCTGGTTTCTGTATTCTATTGCGCTTTCCGCGTCTGAATAACTACATAGATCGAATCTTATGTGGGCGTGTTTAATCAGAGGAAATAAAAGGCATTATCGCCCACTGCATCGTTAGCAGCTGCCGAAATTTGTTTTTTGTCACGTTCGTGTTTATTGCGATGCGGTGGGAAACACGGCCGGACAATGTGATTTTGATTATATCCGAGTTCTTCCCAAAACTAGGGCTTATATTATGACGTCATCAGGTGATGAACAGTTATGCTTGAAAATCATAGAATTATTCATGTTACTTAGATCTTATATCTGTGATATCTCTCAATTCAACGTTTGACAACGCCGGATATTATCGAAAACTTAGGGACCTGAAACATGTTTGCAACCTGTATACCTGAATGAAAATTCATATACTTATTGAGGGTTCTTAAATATATTAACAGCTGAAAATGTGACTCGGACCTCTCAGTTACCGAGATGAGAGCGTTGCATGAAAAGTATTGTAAACAAAATTGTCAAATTTTAGATAGTCAATTATCAATTTATTATATGAAATCTCATTGTTCAGTCATAGCCTTTACTGTTTGTCTTTTTGTTGAAGTTTGAACTAGATAGTGTTGGAAAGGTAAAGAATTCGATTTCTTATTTGTACAAGGTGGCCAATGTGACCCCATCCGTCTCTTCATCTCTGAAACCCAGTGTATAGAAAAAAGTTACACACAAAAAATTCTTAGTTTGAATAAAAGCTTTATTTAATTATATTTTTGGATACTCAGAGTGAGCATCATTTTTTTAAATAGCATAATCCATATTTTATTACATTTTCGAATTCTACACCTAGTTTGTAACATTGTTTGTGATTAGATGTTTGTACATTTTCTGCTCCATTTTTTGAGATATATTGTGTTATTTTGTCCAAATTAAGTTATCACGAAAGAGGTACATTGCTATCAAAAAAATCATTTATATCAACAACTAATGTCTACCCCACACAATGCATCCAAATCTATTGTGTTTACTCCCCAACCTGAAAGTTTGAATGAATTTCGTGAACGCATTATCCGAAGCTGCCATGTTTTTGAAAATGTCTGTCAGGAATTTGAACATCACCTACAGTAATGGACAAAAGTATATAGACAAATAAATATTGTGCTGTATTTCTTTTTTAACTTGTTTTATTAACACACCAACCTGTACATATAATTCGTAGCATAATACTCACTCATACATAAATAAATTCATTAGACTCCATTCAATAAAAAATTAATTGGAAAAACTGGAACTACGAAGAACAAAAATATATAATCACAGCGAAACAATTATAGAAAAAAGAAGCAAAGCTCGTTGAATTACAGAAAACCAACCATGTTTGTGTTAATATTTTGTAGCATAACCATTATTATCAATCACCACCTGGCATCGTCTCGGCGTAGATTGTAGAAGTTTCTTGATATAAGATTCATCAATCTGTCTCCACTTTTGCTCTAAAGCGGCAAAAAGTTCATTCCTGTTTGAATAATTTTTATCTCGTATTTGCTTATCTAAGTATTCCCATAGAATTTCAATGGGGTTTATATCGGGAGACTGTGAAGGCCATTTGAGAACTGGTATTTTTTCATTCAGAAAGAATTTCTTTGCGAGATTTGAAGTTTGCTCCGGGTCATTATCTTGCTGGAAGATTGATCGTAAGGGCATATTGTCTTCCATATAGGGTAATATGAGATGATTTAGCATGTCTGTGTATACAAACTTATCCATAATGCCATTTCTTCTATGTAAAGGTCTGATCCCAAACCCCGAAAAGCACCCCCAAACCATAACAGACCCGCCTCCATGTTTGACAGTGGGCAAAGTGTACTTGGGGTTTAATCTTTGTCCACTAGGACATCTAACGTAATGAACACCATCTGATCCAAACAGATTGAACTTGGATTCGTCACTGAAACATACCCTCTTCCAGTCACAGATGCTCCAAACAAGATGCAACTCTGCAAATTGTAATCGGGCCTTACGGTTTTCCTCGAGATTAGCGGCTTCTTACTAGGGCGACGTGCAAATAACTCCAAATCATTTAATCTTCTACTTACAGTTTTGTAGAAACACTGACAATTCCTTTTGTCTCGATTTCGGCTTTTATTTGTCTTGGGGCTTTAAACGGATCTTTGGACGAAATCACTTTTATTAATCTAATTTTTATTTATATTTGTTCAATATTGCCCAAACTGCTTTACGCTTTAGCTTCAAATTTTTGGCAATGTCGACTTGACGTTGACCATCTTTATATAACTCAATGATCTTAGTTTTCACATCGAAAGAAATTTCTGGACCACGCGGCATGGTCTTAAAATCACTCAACTTATTCCACAATACTTGATGAACACAAACTAATCCTATTTTGTCACGAAATCATACTAAACTAATGTTGAAAAGAATTTGTCTACAGTATATTCAGATAAGAGATAGACCGGACATAAACAAGACCACGTGATCATCGAACGCTGTAACATTCGGCAGGGACGTATTAAGAGTCATGCAGTACATATTTTAGATAGTAGATGCTGCTTTGCGTAACTTTGTAGTAAATTAGCACAATTCGATGTGTATACGATTGGTGATGGATATAGGATCATGTGGGGGTGGGGTAAGAAATATATAATGATGTAAATATACATAAGGGTTTCAAAATTTTCGCTTCGATCTCCAGCTTCGGATGCCGCCTGATGTTTGGTGAAATACAGTCGAATATAATCTCAAAATGGCGTTTAAATTAGCCTAAATTAAAAATAATCGTATATCTCTTAAAATTGCTTTTAGAATATTGATTAGTATATTTTTTGATTTCTAGGTAAATATGTAACCAAATTAAAACGTTCAAAACGTAAAAAAATGTACATGGTTGAACATTGTCAGAAAGTAGATTCTTGAATAGGTTTTGCCAAAATTGGTTCAAAAATGTCAATAATTAATTAAAAAATGCAGTAGCTTTATAATTACTTATAACTTACCGAATTTGATGAACGACATCTTTTATTGGAAAGATGAGCTTGATGAGCTTTCATCATCGCTACTGCCTGAAGCACCAACGTCAATAATGAATCGCTCGACTTGTTCCTCTAAAATATTGTCCAGTTCCCACATTCTCTTTTCAACTTTGTCTTTCACGTGCTTAATACAGTTTTCCCATTTTTGCGATGTTATTAATTCTAGTGCTTCTTTGAAAAGTCCTTTGAGGTCACAAAATTTAAAAGTTGTATTGTGCTTAGCTATATAGTTTTTAACCTCTGCCCATATGAGCTCAATGGGATTGAGCTCGCAATGGTATGGAGGTAAACGGAGCACAGTTTTATTTTGACTTGCTGCCATTTCGTCAATGGCGTATTTTTGATATTCCGCCTTGTGATCCTTGACAATTCTTAATAATTGTACTTTCAGCATTGCTTCTTCAAAGTTGATATTTTTCGAGCGGAGCCAATTTTGAACACCAACCTTCCTTGAAGCCGTTGTTGGGACCTTCTCCATTCTTCGAGAATGATAAGGCGCATTATCCAACACAATTACTGCGTTTTCCTCTAAGTTCGGTAAAATTTTTGAAAACCACTGTTCAAACGATTCGCCATTCATTTCCTTGTGGAAATCTCCAGGCTCAGAAAAGGTGTGATTTTTTTTGTATTGTCTTAACACATTAAACACTGATGCGCGACACACCCCAACTTTGTGAGAAACCTTCACAACAATTTCTTTGATGGTTGATGCCTCGTTCTCCTCGCGCTCGATCTTATGTATATTCAAAATGACCTCTTTCATTTCTGCACTCGGGTGTCTTCTTTTAAAGCGTTTCCTAGGTGGACTACAGGAGTTTACAACTTCATCGGCAGTATCTGTACTACTGGGCATTTTGCGCAAGCAGTTGATAACAATAACAATCAATAACAAGGTATAACAATAACAACGACAAACTCAACAACTTAATAAGATAACAAACGAAAACGTCTAACCTGAATGTGACTCTGCCTTGATACGACTGCTCTGCCGCTCGGCATAGGCATTTAATTGCGAATTGACCAATGAGGGCTCCTGTTTTACGTCGAGACGGCGGCGTTAGCGTGAGAATCACCCGAACCTTTTGTTTACATCCGGTCTATCTCTTATCTGAATATACTTTACATATTTCTGTCCCTCGTAAAAAAGTGCTTATATTCAGACTTGAATTGTGTTCATTGCAAATAATGTAAAAACAAGGAATTTAGTTTTTCTACTAATAACGCATTTTTTATGGAGCAATGAAGTATGAGTTCGTTTTCTAAACGTATTTAGGTAAATATTCGTATTTGTCTATATACTTTTGTCCATTACTGTATATCATTGTTCGGACAATAATGGGCAACATTTTGAACATTTATCGAAATAAAAAGTGATATTTTCGTGTGTTTTTGTTTTCCGTCTGAACAAATTAAGATAAATAAAGATTTTTCTAATTGTTTCGAAAACAAATCGAGCGATTTTGAAAAATAAAACGTCAAAATAAAGGACATCGAAAGACCTTTCAAGCAAGCTATTACTCATTTTTCAGGATAACTGAATTTGGACAAAGATAAACAAAACTCAATATACCAAAAACGGAGTATAATATGGAAACAAGAAATATTTCAAATCAGGTGTACAACCCGAAAGTGCAGTAAAATATAGGGATTGCTATTTGAAAAATTAGGCAAAAGTCCACCTAGAAATGCAATAAAATAATGCTTCGATCCAAAACCAGGAAACTTTTGTATGTAACATTTTTCTGAATACTGGGTGATTTCTGAAATAAGTGGTGGATAAAGTTATACTGACCACCCTGTACATCACCTGTCACCTGTCAAAATTCCGTACAATCCTTCTAGGCAGAAAACTCCAAGACGGTTACGCCTCAGCTTTCAAAAAAAATTAAACCAGGACGATCGCTCTCCTTCGATCAAATACGCCGTTCGTCTTGCGATCCAAATCCAGACATTATTTACCGAAACAAGGCTAGATTACACGTATAAATCATCCAATTCTGTTTGGCGTCATTAAACAGAGGGCACTGTCCCAGTGCCACGTCGAGGGACGGAGACATTGTCCTTGAATGGGCGGAACGTGACTTGTAGGTGTCCGCGAATAGGATTCGAGTAGGCGGTGAGCTTACGATCGTGGACAAGTACCAGCAGCTTGAGGCATACAGGGTGGTGGTGGGATAACTGTATTATATTCCCGTCATTAAATTGAGGAACGTGGATCAAGTACAAACAAACGTACGTCACTTAACTGTAAGAGATACAAAGTTGCTAAAATGCTGGTTAGGAAGTCTCGTAACTAAAAGTACTTCCGGAAAGAGAATCTTTCAAACATCGTTTTAATTTTATCCTGACTTTATCTGTAGTGGGAATTCAAAATAAATTGCACATATACATTGCCTCTTTTTCTTTCTTTACAAAATGGCATGATGAGAACTTTAAGATCACGTTTCATCTCCTGTCCTCCAGCATCAAGTTATTGACGACATATTGGATTTATGCACAGTTTTTAATCCTGATTCCAAAAATGAAATATACTAAGTGACATATAAATGCGAATACCCAGTTTCAATGGTTTTATTTTAATAAAAGTTGGTGAATGTATTTATCTTACTGTAAATAACAAGTGAAAAAATTTTCAGCCTTATCAGTTGGACATTCCGGTTTTTATACTGCTTTTTTTAATTCACTAACGCTCTAAAAATGAATATTTCAGCCGCAGTAAAGAATCAACGTTGGCGGATTTTGGTTCTTGACATCCTTTACGATCGGTTACGATGCCTAGAGAACGGAGACCTGTAGGATTTCGTCAACTTAGTGAGTTTGATAGGGGCCGTATAGTGGGACTTCGGGAAGCTGGACCTTCTTTTCGGGCAATTGCAGTTAGAGTGCAAAGAAGTGTAGTCACTGTGGTTAGGTGTTATCAGGCATGGCTTCGAGAAGGCCGTATGCAAAGAGCAAGGGGCACTGGACGCCGCCGTAGAACAACAGACCGTGAAGATCGCCGCCTAAGATTTTCGGCCTTAAGGACCGTTTCACCACTACCAGGTCCATTGCAAATGAATGGTTTGCAGAACACGGAAGACCTATTGGCATGCGAAGTGTTTACCAACGAATGAGAAGTTTTGGCTTGTTTTCATACCGGCCACACTGGGTCCTCCCTTTAACTCGAGAACACCGACGTAATCGCCTTGAGTGGTGCAGACAACGATCACTCTGGGATCAGGAATGGAACAGTATTGTCTTTAGTGACGAGTCTCGATTTTGTTTAGGCATGCACGATGGTCGTGCCAGGGTTAGAAGGCGACGTGGTGAAAGGAGGAATCCACAGTTTTTTGTTGAAAGACATGTTCATCACACTGTTGGAGTTATGGTTTGGGGTGCTATAGCTTATGGTTCCAGGTCACCTTTAATCTTGCTCAGAGGTAACATGAACGCGCAGTGTTATATCCACGAAGTTCTAGAACCCCATCTTTTATCCTATCTTGACACCCTGGCAGATCCAACTTACCAACAAGATAATGCCCGACCACATGTTGCAAGAGTCACAATAGACTTCTTTCAACATAATGATGTCACATTGTTACCATGGCCACCAAGATCTCCCGACTTATCCCCAATTGAGCACGTGTGGGATATGATGGGTAGGAGATTGCTCAATTTGCAACGCCTCCTCAGACTCTAGAAGCACTTCGAGAGGAGTTGGTGGTTGCCTGGAATGAGATACCACAGGAGGACATTGACCTCCTGATCAGAAGCATGCCTAGCCGCGTTGGAGAATCCGTAGCACATCAGGGTGCATCCACACATTATTAAAGGTCAAAGGGCTTTAAATCAGTGCAATCATTTTGAAATTTTTATCATTTACTTATTATGCTTCATTAAGTACTTATACAAAATTTTATTAAAATAAAACCATTTAAACTGGGTGTTCGGATTTATATGTCACTTAGTATATGTTCACATTGCCAAAGCTCAGATATAAGAACAGAATTTCTCAGGTAGGCTTTGGGATTATCATTTGTTTACCGCGAAGTTATTTTTTATTTTTCTCGACTTTACTTGAGGAGGCATTTCAAAGTAAGTTACATGTTCGATTTCTATCACCAACTTTGTTTTTTCACGTTGACGCTATATTGGAATTTTGTACACTTAAACGGAGTATTCAGTCCTAAATTCAGTGATATATTTTCTCATTTGGCCATGAATTTGTTGTTGGAACGAAAACTATAAGGAAATAAGAAGATATGATGGAAGTTCTTTGAATGACGGAACTTTCTAAGCGGCATTCGAGCAAAGGAGTGTAACAATGATGAACTGCTTGCAGTTGCAGGACTGGCAAAAAATACATATAATAGTAACGAAACACTGATACTTCCTTTATAAGATAATTAATTCTCTAACTACCTATTATGTTCCGTCCTCTTCGAAGTAAATATTTAGAATACGTAACCTAGTACGAGGGATGTCTTTTAAGTTTTGCATATGGAAATAAAACAACACAGTAGGTAGTTTTAAATGACCTTATTGTTTTTCGAAGTATTCTCCATGAAGATTAATACATATCTGTATGCGCTCGAACCAATTTTCGAAGCACTTATTCCACTCGTTTGCTGGCAGGTCCAAAACGGCATTTTTGAATGCGTCAACTGCTTCTTCTGGTGACTGGAACCTTTGACCACGCAGACTGTTTTTAATTTTCGGGAAAGTAAAGAAATCTCTAGGACCAGATGTAGGATGGTCCAATAATTCCACGTTTTCTTCCGTTAAATACTGCCTTGTTTTTTGGGCTGTGTGCGAACTTGCATTGTCTTGGTGGACGATGATAGAAAGTTTAGGAATTCACTGATGATTCTTCTGTCGAGGTTGATTTTTCGAAGCTCGGTGATGACTTTTGGCAAACAAATGGTGGTATACCAATCCGCAGTAACAGTTCTTTGCTCGTTAAGAGGAATTGTTACAATATGCCCCGCCACGCTTTTGACACAAATGTCGCGACCATCTTTTTCGAAACACTTCGAGAACGGATGACTTTTGTTGGCTTTTCTTCACCTTGGAACACCCAAACAGCCGACTGTTGTTTATTTTCTGGTTCATAACAATAAATCCACAATTCATCACCAATCACCACTAACAATGCTGTACACATTTTTTTAGTTTCCCGAATTGAAACGGTCAAGCGTTTTTTGACACCAATTAACCCTGGCTGCTTTCTGCTCTTCAGTCAACAGGTGGGGTATCCAACGAGAAACTAATTTTCTTACTCCTAATTCTTCATGTAAAATTTTTTTAATTGAGGTCTTTGAGAGATCTTCAAGGACGCCTCAATCTCGCGATATGTCACATGTGTATCTTCAATGATGAGTTTGCGCACAGCACCGACGCGACGTTTTCCTGGGTGACTGCCGTTTTCGGTGCACCCACCCTGGGATCGTCGCTAAGACTCACCCGTATACGTTCGAATTCTTCATACCAACGGGAAACTGTCGACTGATGTGGCGCTTCGTTGCCGAAAAGCATATGGGTTTCTTGCATGATGCACATCCGTATTGAGTTTTCCTTTTCATCTTTGGTGGACATCTGTAACATGTTGCTCTTTTTTCCAAGCGATCTTCTAGGACTTCACTGCTATGAGCGGAATGGTCAGTGCTCCCACATAAGTTTTCAATTGTCACTCGCAATTCTCTGGGAAGCTTTGAGTTTGCCATTCTAACTGTCCATTGTGGCAAAACCAGACTTCTTGCTAACTTTTTTAGAAAATCTGCCCTTTCCAGTTTTGGAGTACCTTTGTAGCTTGTGTGCAAAACAAGCATTTATTGTACTTACGTCAACAGGCATGAAAAATATTGCCATAGGCCATCTTTGTGTCTTACGACTTGGACTATAGTTTGCCGACTTTTGTCCAAACTATCCACGCCACCTTTTGTCGAATTGTAATATGCTATTATTTCTGGCTTACCAGTTTCTTGATCAGTTGATTCACAATGATGCACAGATGAAATCAGAATAACTGATTTTGAAGATTTTGATATAAAAGAAAGTAAAGTCATATCATTATTGTATCCGTAGAGGCTGCTGTTGAGTTTTCGATTTTTGTTAGCTTGAAAGCTTGGTGGAATTGCAGGTTGATTCTTTTTTAGCGTACCTACATAGGTTAGATCACTGTTTTGGAGTTCTTGAACCAATTCCACAGAGCTAAACCAATTATCAGCTGTAACATTTCCATTGGTTTTTTGAATTGGCCCAATTAGTCTGATTATAGACTGTGTTGGGATTTTCAATTTTTTTTCATTTGCAGATAATGTTAGTGAATCTGATCCTTTTCCAGCGTAAATATAGGCATTATAAAGGTAATTATTTCGGGCAGCTGTCAGGCACTTTATTATGATTCCATAACGAGCCGGTTTTTTCAATTTACAACGGGCCCTGAATGCTACGAGCAATTCATCCACGGTAGCATTAGTGCCAATAGAGAAGGCATTCTGGGAATTATCTAGAAATTTATTGAATATTTTTGATATATGAGGCATAGGATCGCAATCAATTTGTCTTTCATTTCGTAGAGTTGCATCGTCAAATCTAAGAACAGTAAGTAGCCATGGTACATCGAAAAACGTCTCTTTCTGTGCCATCTGTGGCAAACAAGGACTCGATGCTCTCGTTTCCTGATTTGAAAACTGAGGTAAATATTGGCATACCTAAAAAAGCCTTCATTTCTATTTCATCGGTGGTGGATAATATCGGACTTGCCTGATCCTTATCCTTTTTTTTGCATCAATGATCTTTACATTTGTCCACTGAATTATTTCTGCTATCATATCTCCAGATAGTAGAAGAAGCCAGATGTCTTCAATCTCCGGATTAGCGCCAAGCTGTTTAGCTTTTGGTCGTTGTCCAGGTAGAGTGAGTACAATGTTATGTTTTCTAGTCCTTGCATTGACTGGAGGCTGGTCTTTATGCCTGAAAAGAAAACGACGATAAAGCACACATCTCAGTATTACGTCCACACATGTTTTAGTAGTTAGAGATTCTGAACTTTCTTACCATTTGAACTTATTTTTAGCATAGGATCGCAATCAATTTGTCTTTCATTTCGTAGAGTTGCATCGTCAAATCTAAGAACAGTAAGTAGCCATGGTACATCGAAAAACGTGTCTCTTTCTGTGCCATCTGTGCCAAACAAGGACTCGATGCTCTCGTTTCCTGATTTGAAAACTGAGGTAAATATTGGCATACCTAAAAAAGCCTTCATTTCTATTTCATCGGTGGTGGATAATATCGGACTTGCCTGATCTTTATCCTTTTTTTTGCATCAATGATCTTTACATTTGTCCACTGAATTATTTCTGCTATCATATCTCCAGATAGTAGAAGAAGCCAGATGTCTTCAATCTCCGGATTAGCGCCAAGCTGTTTAGCTTTTGGTCGTTGTCCAGGTAGAGTGAGTACAATGTTATGTTTTCTAGTCCTTGCATTGACTGGAGGCTGGTCTTTATGCCTGAAAAGAAAACGACGATAAAGCACACATCTCAGTATTACGTCCACAAATGTTTTAGTAGTTAGAGATTCTGAACTTTCTTACCATTTGAACTTATTTTTAGCAATATAAAACCTCTCTTTTTCAACAGAAAAATCTTCCATCTGATTTATTTCCTCCAACCAATTTTCAGTTTCATTTTCGTCTGGTATGTAGTCTGCATCGGAATCTTCTTCATGTATCTCCTCTGTTATGTCAGAATCTTCCAGTTCATTATCACTTTCAGTGAATCTAATATGTTCGTCATCTTGATCCATTAAATTTCTCTTCAAATCTTGGATCATTAGGATGCGTACGATCAGGGATACTGCTCATGATGTTAATTTTTATCTCCGGTACACGTTCGCTAAGGTGAGGTCGCTGAGACCGCTACGGTATAGTTTTGGCAATAACAGTACACTGCCGCACAAGCTTATATTGCCAACTGACTAAAACGTTCCGTCATGCTTTCTCCAAAAGGTATCTAGCTTCCTAGTATCCAGATGTGCTGCGTTGCCAAATTGTAACACATAGTATATCAATGGGGTATCGTAGACCGCACGTTAGCGGCTAAAGGTTAAACTAGCGATGGTTTCTGGCATAACTTCGTTTCTCCCTAGGATTTCACAAAATGCACGCAACTCAGAAACAGTTCAACATGCGGACTCCACTATTACCCTTTAAAAGTTTGGAACTGACTTTCCGAACACCTCGTATATTACCATACACCCAACCGCATCTTATTGAAGCTGAAACCCCTCTAAATTCGACAGGTCCCCGTTCCATTTACCAAGGGACCATCCGAGTCACGTCCTACCTGTTCAAGACAATGTCACGGGGAGTCCGGACCCGAAGTCCGCTTCACTCTGGTTAATGCCGTCGTACCGGAATCTGATGATTTATAGTCGTAATTTATCTGGCAAGGCGTAAATAATACAGCCTGTGCAGCGTGGGGATGGCAGAGGAGATGAAAGGAGAAAGCCGGGCTGGCAGGCGGGACCCACCCGCCGCACCGCAGTCAATAAAAGGACTTCTACGGTGATGAAGTGAACTGGGAGGTATTTGGGAGTCGTGATCGCAATACCGTGGCACTGGAACGCGGCATTCAGGGCTCAGCGATGACGCTTTTTCAGTGCACTTAGATAATGACGATTTAAATGTATCCATCATTACTGGTGGCCAACGAATTTGTATAGATTAGGAAGAGCTATGCCTACTTTAAAGATATAAATTATCTTTATCACGCTTTGTACTTTTTTTCTATGATTTTCTTACGATCCATCCAACTCAATGGTCTACCCTTTACTACAGGGTGGGCCATTTGAAGTGGAAGCATTTGTTTATAAAAAAATACATTAAAAAAGTATTTTTTGTTGTTCATTTGAAGAGTATTTTATTTTGATCCAAGGAGATTTGTTGTAATTACTTTTCAAAAATGATATCACGCAAATGGCCTTGATAACCAAATGTGCCCTTTTTTGGCGTTTCCCATCACGTTGGCCAATGTTTTGGCGGATATGGCGGCAATTTTTTTACGAATATTGCTCTTGAGGGCAGCTAGAGTCCTTGGCTTGTTAACGTATACCTTGGATTTCAAATAGCCCCACAAAAAAGTCTGGTGGCGTCAAATCATGTGATCTCGGTGGCCAGTCAAAATTGCCATTTTTCGATATCATTCGTCCAGGGAATAATGGTCGCAATAAATTGATTGTTGCTTGAGCTGTGTGGCATATGGCGAAGACCTTCTGGAACCAATCATCGTCCATCTCATTTTCTTGTTTGTTTGTTTCAGATTTATTTAGCATTAATGCTACAATGTCCATATTACACAAAATATATTATGTCTTCAAGACTACAAATTTTTATACAAAATTTCACTACTATGAATTCTGGTTTTCCATGAGATATTTTTTGAATTTCCCTTTGCACATTTTTAAACTGACACACATCTTGATATCATTATTTAATTTATTAAATTCGTACAATTCCTTTTGAAATACTGACTTGTTCGTTATATTGCTACTGCAGTTTTGCAAATGAAAGTCTATACTTCCTCTAGAAGAATAACTGTGGCACTCACTGTTCAATATAATAAAATTTTCTAAGTGATTTGGTAGAAGATGATTTTTTAACTTGAATATGAAAATGAAAACCAAGTAGGCTAAGAAATTTTTGATATTTAACCATTGTAGTTCTTTCAGCATAAAATTTATTCTAGTATATTTATTTTTGTTTAAGATGATTCTAATAGCTTTATTTTGTAATATTTGTAATTTTGAAAATAGTTACATTTGCAGTGAGCAAAATAGTCGAGCAATGTAACAAATAAGGAAGAATGATAGTGTTGTACACATTTTTTTCAGAATAAACGCTTAGGCTATGCAAAACTCTATATAATTTAATTTCTTGGATATTTTTGAAATAATATATTGATAGTGCCCTTCAAAGTTTAACTTACTGTCTACGTATATGCCCAAATTTTTGAATGATTCGATTGACACAATTTTTTCTTGATTAATTGTAAGTTTTATTGTATTTTGAACTAAAGATTTTCCTATTAGCATATATTTTTCCTTGTTTGTGTTTAGTTTAGGTTTATTTACATTTAACCAATTTATTACGTTTGTCATATCATTATTTAACAGCTCTATTGGAGTTTCAATGTCTTTATTTGATATATATATACATATATATATATATATATATATATATATATATATATATATATATATATATATATGTATATATATATAACTTGAGACGTGGTCATTGTCGTCTAGATATATATATATATATATATATATATATATATATATATATATATATTAATGTATCATCAGCAAATAGTTGAATTTTGCAGTGTTGTAAAATATCAGGAATATCGTTAATATATAAAATAAATAGTAATGGACCTAATTTGCTACCCTGTGGTACACCTACCGAGTTTAAGATATTTGACTTCAATTGATTAAGTAATTTTGTAATAAGTTGTATACTGAACCTTGAAATACATAGCAATCGTTAACAATTTCTCCCTGTCAATAGTCTCAAATGCTCTCTTGAAATTTAAGAACAATGTTACTGTAAACTTTTTTTCGTCCATGTTTCGCCTCCATTCTTCTACTACCATTTGAATTGCTGTTTCATATCATGGCTCGATAACGCTGACCATTGACGGTTACCGCAGCTCCATCATCGTCTTCAAAAAATACCATGACCATATTCGCGCACATACCGCACCAAACAGTAGCTTTTTGGTCATAAATAGGCTGCTGTTCGATTAAATGTGGTTTTTTGGTAGCATAAAACCAACAATTATGTTTACTTACGCCTCCATGTAACGAAAAATGTGCCTCGTCGGACATGATGATTTTCGCCAAAAGTCATCTTCATTTTCGGCCCTTTCAATGCTCCATTTAGCAAAATCAAAGCGACACGGATAATCAGCTGGGTTCAATTGATGACCCATTTGAATTTTGTATGGAAACATCTTCAAATCCTCACGAATTATGCGTCCGAAATGACGCTTCCAACGCGGTATGAATTAGTCGATCTGACAATTAATGTCAAAGGTATAGGGTTGCTTGATGCTTCCACTTTAAATGGCCCACCTTGTATAATTTACTAATCACCGATTTACTTCCGTTATAGCTCGCACTTTACCAGTTATGTAGAAGAAGCGGTTACCACATCTTCTCTCCATACTAGCGAAGTAATAGACCGCTCTGAAACGATGAAAAAGAATCTAACGTCTCACCAATATCAAAACAAAACGACAGCGAATAAAAAAACATGTCTATAGGTCTATACAGTAGGAGAACGGTGACAAACTGGCAACGGAACTAAGTTATAAGTTTTATGAGAATGCTAGACTTGGCTGAAACTTTTAAAGTTATTAAACCTCGCAGACACTGTACCACTTTGTCGCAGATGTAAGGAGCAGAATCCCGTGTTATCATCCGGGTGGTGGTGTGAAAATACGCTTCTTTCCCGACAAGAAAGAGAATTACCTGTCCCCAGACAAAATCTAAATTATTAGCGCTTACGCGTTTCCAAGAGAATGGATTTGGGGATTTAGGGCGGTTTTCGTCTTTTTTGTGCACGCCGAGGGACGAAGAGCTCTCGTGCAGCCGATAAGACCTTCAAGGAAATCATACTGTCAGTATCCGGATATAGTAGCACGCTCTATAATAATTGGAACATTAGTAATGAATGGTGCTCTTTTAGTTTTTTTATCTTATGTCTTCATCTTAGTACTTCAATTAGCTTAATGATGACAGTTTACGCGTTTGTTGCAACGCCATCATTGATTAATCAAAGCGCTGGGATTCTTTAGTTTCTTGAAGATCAGACAATCGTTTTACGCTTGCAACTACCTGTGCCAAGAAACGAGACCATAATTGGAGCCCCTGTGCATACCATATCTCTGGGCTTTCGACTGAAGGGGTCCCAGGGGCTATAGAGCATTTAGCATTGGTAGGAGTGGCACTCGAGTATTTCTTTGGCAATTGCAGATTCACATGCTAGTCCAGCCGCGTGGACCTACATACCAAGGCACAGCGACTGCCATGAGCTTAAAGCCCACTCAGGTAAATTGTTGCACAATCTTGAAAACCTAGCATTGAGTGGGCAGATGTCATCACTAGCACGTTCGACAGAGATGGGATTGGTTGCAGAAGCCTAACGGGTCCACCTGGTAGGCCAAACACGCAGCAGTTTCACAGATAAGGTGTCTGAAGGGCATATTCCGTAAGCACAGTGGTAGAACGGAGCCAGGTCATCGACCGCCCGCCCGCGTTTTATTTTTGGACGATTCGGTACGATCGACTCGAAACTATATGGATAGCCAATAAAACCGTTTCGACACCCTATCTGCATCGTGGCCACTCAATAGGGTTACGCTGGACGCCAGCTGAGTCCACTGCGCATGAGGTAAACATGTTGGTGTTTCGCTATCTCTTAGCACACAGTTTTCTTAACGCACAGAACAACGCGATTATATGACGTCCACTTTCCTAGTTAGCGCAGCATGATTCAAATATGACCAACGTCAGCTTTAGAATACGCATGACCGGAAATGTCAATATTCATTTAACCGGTACCTGTACTTAAATGACTATCAGCTCTAAGTAGAACAGATTGAGCAAGTTTGGATCTACGAACCTGAAATCTGTATTTCGATCTAAGACTATGGAGCATTTTCTGTGAGGACCTGGTTCGTTCTCCCTGGAACACGGATTGTCTGGATTGTTCCAACATTCTTCGGGACTGTTGAGGTGTTTGTTGGAACAGCAGGGATCGGGGCAAAAACTGTAGAGTGCACACGCAAAGGGTTTGGTGTCATCCGCTCTACAAAAGAAGGAATTGGTTTTTTGGGTGAAACACGAAATTAAAAGAAAGGTGGAAACGTAGTTGCTTGTGGGTATAGATCACAGTCAACCCTCACATGTTTGCTAGGCGGTTTATAGGTACTACTTCAAATGTTATAGTCATTCCGGATTGCACAGTAACTCTCCGTTGCATGCAGGCGCATAAGACCACACTCGCGGAACTAAAACGTGCACTTTAAGAACCACATAAGATTAACATTTTGACCACAATAAGCGAACCAAACATTAATTTTTGAATCTTGGTGCAGAATGTTAAAATTTCCAAAGACTAGTTTACAATGCCAAGGCACCTCTCTAACTAACCCACTTCCGCCTCTCTTTGCTCTTTCTCTTCCTTCCTCTCCTTCTCTTTCAGACCTGGCAGACCTACTGTGACGGATAGAAAGAAAGGCTTGCTAGATGCAAGGTTCTGTCTCATAGCTGTGGTGTCTTGTTGATAGAAACCAATCGAATTGGACACTATGCTGTAAACACCTCAGAGGTCATGATTTAATGAAGCTTCAGGTCATTCCCTTATTATAATGCTTTGATTATATATAGCGCAGTGAGTATAAGTTTTACCTAGGATCGTTGTTATCACATCCTTCTAGACAGTTTGCGTAGTTGTCGCATGTTTCGTCATGTAGTTGACGTAGCTCCTTTGTTTGTAGCATCGTGTACATGCACATGTAGTAACTGGCAGTGGTACGCCACTGGAACCGCTCTAATGGACCTATTTTCAACAAAAGTGATCACTTTATTGATTTCGTCACTTCAAAATTGATTTGGTGATGGAAGACGACTAGACGGATTCCAGAAACAACCAATAATCATAGGACTTTATTGTCTTGTCACTAACTCTAACTTACTGTTTATTGTACAACATTGCGCTCACCATGGTGACTATACCCAGTGACACAGAAGTGTTATACCTAGAAAAAATAATTTCTTAAACTTGTTTTTCCCCCAGGAAGTGCTTACTCTGACTCCGGACTACTGTCGTCAACGTTTGGACCGGAGTAGAGAACGGCAACATTGGCAGGCAGAATGGTATAATGTGATCTTCAGTGACGAATCTGTCTAGGTACGCATGCTGGTCGTAGATGGGTAAGACGCCGCTGTGGAGAACGGTGGGATATTGGATTTACTATTGAGAGGCATGTACACAGCACTGCTGGTGTAACGCTGCGCGTTATGTTGATGATGTTCTACAAACCACTTTACTGCCGTATCTAGAGGGGCGTTCACACGTCCTTTTCCAACAACGTACGTCCCCATACTGCTCATCGTACTACGAACTGTCTGCAAAAAGCAGGCGTTAATGTTTTGCTGTGGCCACTCCGTTCACTGGATTTAAACCCCATCGAACATGTGTTGATATGATGTGGAGGAGACTATCCACTTTGCACCAAGCTACTTGGAATGAGGCGCCACAACCAGACATCGATCATCTTATTTTGTAGATGCCTAGACGTATACAGGAGTATATTCAGCAGCGAGGTCGCCTCATTGCCAACAAATCAAATTGAAGAATTTTTTTTGTGTATGAAACACTTGTAATGTTACTGAGTATAAATATATTGTTATAGGTTGTCATTTTACTAGAAAATGGTCACTGTGGTGGTCAAAGCATCATATGAGCGCATCGAAGTTTTCGATTTTACAGTAGCAGCAACTTGGTGGCAATACTGGAATGATAGAAAATATCTTCACATTTCAAAATATGAAACTGTTTACTTATTTGTCATCTGTGAACATTTCTAGTCTCACCTTCAAAAGGATCTGTCACCATATCATCGACCTTCCTCATCCTCTTACACTCTTCGTCCACTGTATTGATTTGAACTGAATGGTTCTGAATGAAAATAATTATTATTCAGTACGTTTGATTTCACTAAAAGGAAGAGTATCTAAAGCGCATAGGAAATTTGAGATTCCATTTACCCAGGAGTCAAATGCGGGTGCAACCTTCACAATTTACCAAAAAAGGAAACAGTAGAAGGTACAATTTTTTCAGCGTTTCTTCTTGAGGCTATCCACATCTATGAGAGTGGCATATACGAGGGTCATTTTGAAACTTTGTTGTAATCGAGTCAGAGAAATGTTATTTATGAATGAAAAAATTTAGTGTTCTTCAAAATGAATCTTCAACCAGCTTTTGGCTTCCACCGTCAAAGGACTCTGCCGTCTAACCGTAAAAAAGTTAGCTGCAGTTTCTTTCAACATGTCATCAATTTCCAAACGCACTCCACCAATAAATTCCTTAAGTTGTAGAAAAAGATAAAAGTCTAATGGTGATAAATCAGGGCTGTACGGTGGATGATCCGGTAATTCGCAACGAAGCTTGTCCAGTTGTGTCTGTGTTTTTGCCGCAACCTGAGGCCGAGCGTTGTCGTGAAGCAGAACAAGCAGGCGGTTTTGAATAGCAGAACAGTACGCATAGTTCAGCAAGCTGTGTACGAATTCCAGAAAGACAGCTTTTCTGCGTTTCAGATTCGAATTACTGAGCCCACTTCACAATCGTTGGGTTTGCTGATTGACATGTTCACGAACAAAGCAGTATAACCACACAATCAACACCAACAAAAACGTGAAACGTAATGGCGTCGTAGTAAGTTGCTGGTCGGTTCTTACTTTAAAAATGTCTTTGTAAAGGATAGGTAGAATAACTTACTTCTATCCTCCAGTTGTTTTCATCAATAACAACACATGTATCATCGCCTCTCTTTGAACCAGTGTGCTTCACCTTCTTCCCAAGATAGTCAATGCATTCGTGGAAGGACGCTTCACAGTATCTAGCAACTTCCCAGTGCAAGCTTCTTAATGGAGGTTTGGGAAACTTCTTATAATACTCTCTGAGAGCAGAGACAACAAGGAATGCAAATCAGGATATCAAGGAAAGAGAAATACTTATGTCAAACACTAAGGCCCGTATCGTCAGTCGTAACTACAATTGTAGGGCGCGTTTATGGCCTCCTTGATTGTCATCCTCCTTTCTCTCCTTCAAAAATTTCTAGATTACACTTGTCCCGTGTCAGCGTCTGCGCTCTCCTATTGTGAAGATATGTTTTCTTTTTAAATTGTAGGAAATTTCAGGCTGATAAAACATGATATAACTCAAAAGCAAGCACAATTTGATGCAAATAGATGTTTGTGACATAACCTCAAAATAGAGTTCTGACACGAAGAAGCAGAAAACTGACAATCAAGAAGGCCATAAAGGCGCCCTACAATTGTAGGGACGACTGACGATACGGGCCTAAGACCTGCCCTTTGATACATAAAACCAACAAAGACAAGGCAGCAGCAGGTGCTTATGGAATAACTGAAAAAATATATGACTAAAAAGTGGCGTCAAGTGGGTTGACTCTCCACTTACCAAGCAACCCCGTCATTAGTTCATTAAGGGTTAGGTCTAGCATAAGTTATACTCTCTGGGAAAAAGGTGCTTACAGTCAAAAGGACCCGTACAATTAGTCCATTCCTTCCTTGCTTTAACGGTAATACCGTCCATCAGGCAAAGATTTTTTAATAGGTGCATACAGTTACCTACGTTGGAAAAACATAAAAAAATTGCGATATATCCTCTCCCACATCTTACTACCTAAAATCCCTAGATCCTGAAAAAAAATTTTTTTTTAAAAGTCAAAAATCGAAGAGTGAGCCATTTTCGTTTTTTGTTTTTTGCCCCGAAGCTCACTCGCTACTGGACCGATTTTCAGAAACTACACAGTGCAAGCTTGTGTGAAAATTTCATCCAAAGCAGATAGGCAGAAAGACTGACGGAACTGATTGACATGGCTCTTCATGATATATATATACATATAGCATTTAAAAGCAGTGTGTCTCATTCACGAAACTTTTCACGATTGCAATACTTCCTTCCAGTAGGCGGGGGAAGTAAAAGCAAGCATCAAGTTGAGTCAACGAAGATGTTAAATAAAATATCCTTCAATCATTACCTTTATTTCCAGATAGACAATATACAATTGTATTGGAATTGTCAATTCTTCGTACGCTACAACCTACGACTAATCTAAAATATTCAAAAATCTATGGGGTTTTCCAAAACGGACGCAGGAAAGTAAACGCATATTAAAACAAGAAAGATTGATATTCAAATCAAGTTGGGTACTTTATTTTGAAGGTTCATTTATACCATTTATGTATCGCTCAAATGTTAACCACGACTGGATTAACAGACGTCCACGCGATGGTCGAAATTTTCAAAGACATTTTGCAACATGGTCGGTTCTATGGCATTTATCTCGGCAATGATGTTGTTTTTGAGTTCTTGGAGGGTGGCTGGTTTGTTGACGTAGACTTTGCTTTTCAAAAATCCCCATAAAAAGAAGTCCAAGGGAGTCAAATCGCACGATCTTGGTTGGCCATGACACATTTCCTCTGCGCGAAATCACGCGATCACCGAAGAAGGACTGCAATCGATGGATATTGACGTTGGTTGTGTGGCATGTTGCACCGTCTTGTTGGAAATAAACATCGTCCATATCCATTCCTTCAAGTTGCGGCAAAAAATAGTCCTCTATCATCACGTGATATCGCTCAGAATTGACGGTAACGCCGTCCCCGGCCGCATTTTCGAAAAAGTAAGGTCCGATGATGCCTTTTGACCACAATGCACACCACACAGTCACTTTTTGAGGATGCATCGGCTGCTCTTCATACTCACGGGGATTTTCGTTCGCCCAGATGCGGCAGTTTTGCTTGTTTACCGTCCCATTCAAAGTGCTTCATCGCTGAACATGATTTTTGATGAAAAATTGGCATCAATTTGGCGGTGTTCAAGGAGCCGATCTGAGAACGTTCGGCGCGAAAAATGGTCGGCCCGACGCAGCTCTTACGTCAATTGGATCTTGTAGGCGTGTACATTCAAATCCTTGTGGAGAATGCGGAGCAAACTGGTTCTCGAAATGCCCAATTCGTGAGATCGACGCGTTGTTCATTGTTTCGGATCGTCTCTCACACTCTCCTTCACAACAGCAATATTTTCCGGTGTGCGAACGCTCCTTGGCCGGCCAGAGCCTGGCAGATTTGCCACAGAACCTGTTGCCTCGAATTTACGCACCAGACGACCGATGGTTGTTTCGTTTGGGCGGTTGTTGCGACCGAAATGTTCACGAAGCGCGCGAAACGTGTTTTTTATTTTTGCACCATTTTTGTAGTGCTCTTGAATAACTTTAATGCGGTCTTCAATCGAATACGACTCCACAGCGATCAATGGTAAACATTCAACTAACAAAATGACATGTCGGTGACAGAAAACAAAGATGGCGTCTATGTCAAATTGACGTTTACTTTCCTGCGTCCCTATTGAACAACCCTTTATTAAGATGATAAACGCATTAGTTTATCAAAAATCGCGGCAAGTGGACAAAATATAAAATATAAAGAAATATACTTCTAGCCTAATCTTTTTTCATTGTCTATTACAGCAGTACATAGAACTTTAGCTTTTAGATAGTCTTCTAGGTTACTAGGTCCATGAAGCTTGTGTTACCAGATCCTAGAAAAATCCTGGGTAATGACAGGAAAGAAGAAGAAGAAGAAAAAATGGGTCGATTGAATAGATGCATTTATATTTCTAAGATCGATAGTTTTTACTGATCAAGGAAATCAATTTCGTGTTGTGTTAGGAAATTTGAGTTGAGCTTGATCTAGAATTTCATGACTTGAACGCGTATGAACCTGCTCGACTGTGTGGTCTGTTCGTTCACACGATAAAGCGTTATTCAGCGACTTTATCCGTTTACGGTTACTGAATGTAAGCACAACATACGTTAAGAACCTCAATTTTGCTTGTTAAAGGATCCGTTTCACACCCTCCATAATAATACCCACCACCTGCCAATCTCCAAAAGTCAAGAAGGCTTATCCCTCCCTTAAGCTGCGATTATCCTGTTTACCCGGATCCCGCGTGGCAGTCAATTAATAGCAAATTTGTGTATGCTCTTCACGCACTCGCAAGGATTGGGCGGATAAGGGCAAGCGCCAGGGCGCGAATGCAGAATTCTGCCTAAGACGTAACCCAGAAAGGAGGGAGGAGCAACTTCTGAGGGCGAGGGACGTTGGCTACTAAAAATTGAAGAGAGGAGAGAGGGTGGTGGCTGTAACTACATCAGTGCTTGTGGAGCAGGGTATTTTTTTGACCGAAGCAGCCGAGCAGGCAGAAGCTTAAATGCCAGGGCAACGCAGCTAGGATGAGGAGTTTAAAGAAACTTTGTTAATCTGATTTTTGAGCTGCCTTAGATTAGTAGTGGTGGGAAAACCCTCCTTATGTAGATTGTTCTACAATCTCGATACGTAGTTCGACTCGGTTACCATGGAAGGCGGGTCTGTCTGGCAGGCACATCGCGCGACGGCATCATGGAAGCGAGCCCTGAGGAGCAAAGCGTCGGCTCGCTGGTGCGAAAGGGTCCCAAGACTGTCCACAAGTGAAGAGTCATCGATCAGTCACACTGCCCTCATATGAACTGCATCAAGCATGGATAATGTAGTCGAGGCGGCATGTGAGCAGTACTCGAGGCTAGGTCTTATCTAGGCAGTGTGTCGATGATTGAAAATTGAGGAGCTGGGGGCAGGGGGCGGCGGCTGATTCATGCTCCTGAGAGCAACTGATCATGTGAAAATTGAGGAGGTATCGGCACAAAAAATATTGCGCTCGTGCCTATTTATTTTCTCTCAGTGAGCTCTCCCCCAATCCACCTCTGTAGATCCGTTACAGATGTCGACACGTTTTAAATACTCTTCTATGTGCAAAAATGACTTCGATTTTCTGTCTGCAGTGTATAGGGTGTTGCCTAATGTTGGCAGGAAAATCGAAAGGCGGACTATATGAAAATAGAGCCGAAAATGCTGCATATCTATACTTGTTATATTGAAATGTACAAAATGATGTACCTCCTAGAGCACTTACATCTGTGTCCGCTATTTTTTGCAGGTATGTACCTCTTGTTTTTTGTTCAGACGCATTGTTTTCGAGATGAAGCTAGTTGTTTTTGTTTGTTATACCACTTCAGATATTTCAATAAAATTTAGCATACATCAAGAGGCTGCATTTTTTAAGTAATACATTATTTAATTTCCACCAGTGGCGTCCGCAAGGAATTTCACCAGCCTATTTTGGCACACATTAATGGTAAGCCCCTGGTTTCTCTTAAAATAAATCATATCTGAGCAAATCTAATCACTTCCTATTTGCAATCCAATGCAAGGTTAAAATTGAAACACCAGTATATAATCAGTTATCATTGTTGACAAGCATTTTTCTGCCAGAGCCTCAAAAAAATGAGGCAATCATGTACGGACACGCCCATTGCTGCAATCGGAGCAATTTGTTTCATGATAAATTCCAAATTTTGCACTGATTATTCTGGCTAAACCTACCTCTTTTTGTTGCATTGCATTACATACAAAATTGTACTAGAGCTTGTTTCAAAGGCGTGGGAGGTATACGAGCCCCTTCCCACTTCAGTTGGCCCAACTATTGAAATCTTAGTTTTTTCTTAACAAACACAAATAATAAAAATATAGTAGGGTGTTATAGGTTTAAAATATTAACAATGAACATTTTGATAATATATAGTAGAAAACAGCAACTTTGTCACTCTCTAATCAAATTTGCAGCATAAAAATAACCCATGTTGCAATTACAGCATATCAACCTATTTTCATTTCAATGCAAAATAAGTCTATAACGCATAGGTGGCTGTCAAAAATAAAAGCCATGACAATGGTTTTTATTAATCACAGCTGTCAGAATACGTTTAAAATAGTTTTGGGTTATTAAGGTTTTCAAAATGGGTAGAGGAAAGGTTATTTGTGAGAAAATTCGGTTACTGATAATTAAATTTTTTAATTCTCAGAAATTGCAACTTTGTTAGGCTTTGTTAGGTACAGTGTGAGAAATACTGTTAGAAGATATAACGTAACTGGTTCAGTTAATATTAAGCCACGATATGTGAAAAAAAGTAAAAGAGAGTAATAAAGAGCATTAAGAAGAATAATCGTGAAAAACAGGCGTGCCAATTATTTACAATTAAGTGCCCTGTGGACTGACGCGGTTCGAAGGAGAATTTCGAGGTCCACAACTCATAGAGAGGCCCACAAACTGGGATTTAGCTCTTGCAAGGTAAGTTTTCTTATAAAAAAAAGTAAAGTAAAAATCCTAAAGTTGCACAACTTGTTTATAGGCCAAAGAAAAGCCACTATTAACTCCACTGCAAAAGAAAAATCAGCTTAGATGGGCTAAAGAACATAGACAATGGACACCTCAACAATGGTATGCAATACAATGGAGTGATGAAGCCCGATTCGAAGTTTGTGTTGGTGACAGTCGCAGTAGAGTTAGTCGCAAAAAATGAAGCATTCCATGTTGACTGTCTGAAGAGAAAAGTGAAATTTCCAGCATCCATTATGGTCTGGGGCAGTCTGTCATCAAACGGAGTATGAAAACTTCATTTTGTTGATGGAAATGTGGATACAAACAAATATTTTAGGAGAATCGCTTTTACCAGTGATGGAAGAATGTTTGACATCCGGCCAAGATTTTGTGTTTCAGCAAGACGGTGCAGCGTGCCACACCTCAAAAACGGCTATAAAATGGATGGAAGAGAATAATGTACCACTTTTGAAATGGGTTTCTAGCAGTCCAGATCTGTCACCTATTGAAACTTTGTGGCACGAGATCAAAAAGGTTCTACGACAACATCCTGCTCGTACAATCACCGAACTGAGACAAAAGCTTCAAGAAATATGGGATTGTTTTACACCAAAATTGGTTAACATTAAATTGTTTTAGAAGTTACATAGTTTCGTCATGTTTAGTTTATAAAGGCATACTTTGGTACAAATCTTGAAGCGGGCCAACTGAAGTGGGAAGGGGCTCGTAGAGTTAATCTACGACATTTTTGCTCTAAGAAGTAATGGCGGCGGAATATTTTCACGGTTGCTAGACCTTAGTTGACTCCATATGAGACAGATTTTACAATAAAGACGACGCCTATATTCCACTATATAAACAGTTCGTCATTATTTAAAATCACCGTTTTAAGGCTTTTTTAGACAAATATAGTTCAAAAAGGACTTTGTTCAGAGAAAAGTGGTCCATCAAAATTCTGATTATTCTTTTCTGACCTTTTCTCAGATGATATACATTCATGAAGTATTGTTTTGCAAACTCAATTACATCCAGCGCCGTGTCTAAGTAAGTCTGAGAATAAACGTCGATCAATTTAGATTCCCCCATTATACACTTCGCCTCCGGCAAAAAAGTCATCATCTAACAAATAAGTTTTGAAGGCTCTTTGAGAAAAATTACATAATTTCCCGACATCAAACAAGTCACGTGATTCCCTGCGGTAGCCGCCTTAACGTTATGATCAGTTTCCCCAATAGACGTGAAAGCAGCTTATTACACATACGATTGCCACTTGAACGCGCAACTGACTAAGCATTAGCGTTACCTTATCCCTTTGCCTGGATCTGTGACGTATCTCCTGTCGTATTCGTTGAATTTGTAAGCACGCAGATAGTATGCTACGTCCCTTGCGGCGACAGTAATCTGGTTTTCGATGCGATGCTCCGACTTTGGTTTCGCCGTACTCGTAGATGTACTGATGTTCGTGGTATTTGAAAATGCCGGTAGGATATGAGGTATTATTGTCAAGATGCAGCAGAGTGTGTACATTTGAAAATATTTTTGTTACTTTCTATAGTTGCAGGCGGTTGACACTGACTGAAGTTTGTCGCTATGTCACGTCTGAGTTCCTGAAGTGTTACATAGTGTGCATTGGACTACACTGTAGCAATTACAGGGTTCGTAATTGTTTGACCATAAACTGACTCCCCTCTAACTGTTTCTAGAAGAAAAAGATCTATATGGAAGTTATAGAGTGAAAATGATAACACCTTTTTATCTAATTCCAAATATACGAGCCCCTTCCCACTTCAGTTGGCCCTACTATTAAAATCTTAGTTTTTTTCTTATCAAACACAAATAATAAAAATGTAGCAGGGTGTTACAGGTTTAAAATATTAACAATGAATATTTTGATAATATATAGTAGAAAACACTAACTTTATCACTCCCAAATCAAATTTGCAGCATAAAAATAACACACGTTGCAATTACAGCATATCAACCAAATTTCATTTCAATGCAAAATAAGTCTATAACGCTTAGGTGGCTGTGAAAAATAAAAGCCATTACAATTACTTTTATTAATTACAGCTGTCAGAATACGTTTAAACTAGTTTTGGCTGGTTAAGGTTTTCAAAATGGGTAGAAGAAAGGTTATTAGTGAGGAAATTCGGTTACTGATAATTAAATTTTTTTATTCTGGGAAATCAAACTCAGAAATTGCAACTTTGTTAGACTTATCGCGGTAAAGTGTGAGAAATATTGTTAGAAGATATAACGTAACTGGTTCAGATAATATTGAGCGACGATATGTGAAAAAAAGTAATATCACAAATGCCGACCGAAGAGCATTAAGAAGAATAATCGTGAAAAACAGGTGTGAAAATTATTTACAATTAAGTGTTCTGTGGAGTGACGCTGTTGGAAAGAGAATTTTGAGGTCCACAACTGATAGAGAGACCCACAAACTGGGATTTAGCAGTTGCAAGGTAAGTTTTCTTATAAAAAAAGTGAAGTAAAAACCCTAAAGTGGCACAACTTGTTTGAGGCCAAAGAAAAGCCCCTATTAACTCCACTGCAAAAGAAAAATCGGCTTAGGTGGGCTAAAGAACATAGGTAATGGACACCACAACAATGGTGTGCAATACAATGGAGTGATGAGGCCCGATTCGAAGTTTGTGTTGGTGACAGTCGCAGTAGAGTTATTAGCAAAAAAAATGAAGCATTCCATGTTGACTGTCTGAAGAGAAAAGTGAAATTTCCAGCATCCATTATGGCCTGTGGCAGTATGTCATCAAAAGGAGTAGGAAAAATTCATTTTATTGATGGACATGCGGATACAAACAAATATTTGGAAATTTTAGAAGAATCACTTTTACCAGTGATGGAAGAATGTTTGACATCCTTTCAAGATTTTGTGTTTCAGCAAGATGATGCAGCGTGCCATACCTTAAAAAAGGCTATAAAATGAATGGAAGAAAATAATATACCACTTTTGAAATGGGTTTCTAGCATTCCAGATCTGTCACCTATTGAAACTTTGTGGCACGAGATAAAAAAAGTTCTACGACAACATCCTGCGCGTACAACCACCGAACTGAGACAAAAGCTTCAAGAAATATGGGATTGTTTTACACCAAATTTTTGCCAAAACTTGGTCAACGCTATGCCCCAAAGAATTTCAGCCGTAATAAAAAATAAAGATGTTACCCAATGGCAGTCTATCAATTGTTGCTTTGTTAACTTCGCGCATTTATTCGCACATTGTTTGTTTGTTCAGATGTTCTATTAGTTATAGGTCTAAGTGATTTCAAATATGCATTTTTTACGAATTGAGTGTATATAAAATGTTTTTGGGAAAATAAATTGTTTTAGAAGTAAGTGCAGGTAGTTTCGTCATGTTTAGTTTATAAAGGATATTTTGGTACAAATCTTGAAGTAGGCCAACTGAAGTGGGAAGGAGCTCGTACATAGCTTGTTGAATCTGTTTGTATTACTAAATCAAAAAATTGAAATTTACACCGTATACCGTAAGTGACACAAAAACGTCAAGTCTTTGGTCAAACTTATAAAGACAAGCAGCACAAATCATAATACATATTTGGAATCAGGAAAAAGTGACTATCATTTTACTCGAAAATATTCACGGTGTTCGGTTTAAAAAAATACATATGCATTCGTCAACATTTTTCTGGGAAAAATTGTCACATTAAAAACTTCATATTACAGAAAACTTTTTCTCCTGGAAAGTTACATAAAACAGTTAGAGGGAGGTCACCACCTATGATTTCGGAAATAGAACCAAGTAATTCTTCTGTGCACTTTTCTCTCCGTGTTCAAAACATTGGAAATAAGGGTGTTGTCATTCTCATGGTTCATTTGCTCTTTCGTTTCTTTGTTTATCACAAAGTGCTTAAAATACTCAGAATATCTATCACAGACGTATTTGATACATCACAGGTTTCCTCGTGGATTTGTCTTTGAACCTCGAGGTTGATCGAAAGTATTTTCGAGACACGCGTCTCCTGACGTACCTGAATCGCGGTCTGACTGATGAGTAGCTGCCGCAGCTGGCGAGTGGCGCGGTTTGTCATAGCAACGTTGCCAGATAGTCGGTACTGTCGGTAGGGCAGGGGAGAAACTTCTATGTGGCAACGTTGACAAGAAGCTGGGGCTATGAATATATTGTATGGACCTTTTCGACTTGACCCGATGCTTGTTTTAGGTTTGTTTGATTTTACTATACGAGGGATGTCTTTTAGGTTTTGCATATAGAAACATAGTAGGCCGCGCGCATCGAACGTCAGTACTCACCCTTTAGTACACTTAAATTCAAAGTTTTACAACAATACGTACAGTGCTCACACTACAGTGAATTTTTAAGTGTCACCAAGTCATTAGAAAAATGGAACTCAACCGAGAACATTCACGCACCATAATTTATTACAAATTTCAGAGACAATTATCGCAACAGGAATGCATTGCCGAGTTACTGTCTGTTTTCGGAAACGAAGCGCCACATCAGTCGACAATTTCCCTTTGGTTTGGAGAATGCAAACGTGGACGGGTGAGACTTAGCGACGATTCGAGGGTGGGTGCACCACGAAAACGTCGATGCTGTGCGCAAACTCATCATTGAAGATAGACATGTGACATATCGCGAGATTAAGGCGTCTTCGAAGATCTCAAAGACCTCAATTTAAAAAAATTTACATGACGAATTAGGAGTAAGAAAATTAGTTTCTCGTTGGATACCCCACCTGTTGACTGGAGAGCAGAAAGCAGCCAGGGTTAATTGGTGTCAAGAAACGCTTGATCGTTTCAATTCCGGAAACTCAAAAAATGTGTACAGCATTGTTAGTGGTGATGAATTTACTGTTATGAACCAGAAAATAAACGACAGTCGGCTGTTTGGGTGTTCCAAGGTGAAGAAAAGCTAATAAAAGTCATCCGTTCTCGAAGTGTTTCGAAAAAGATGGTCGCGACATTTGTGTCAAAAGCGGGTCATTTTGCAACAATTCCTCTTAATGAACAAAGAACTGTTACTGCGGATTGGTATACCACCATTTGTTTGCCAAAAGTCATCAACGAGCTTCGAAAAATCAACCCCGAAAGAAGAATCATCCTCCACCAAGACAATACAAGCTCGCGCGCAGACCAAAAAACAAGGCAGTATATAACAAAAGAAAACGTGGAATTATTGGACCATCCTTGATACAGTCCCGATCTAAGTCCTAACGGTTTCTTTACTTTCCCGAAAATTAAAAACCGGGTCAAAGGTTCCAGTTACCAGAAGAAGCAGTTGACGCATTCAAAAACGCCGTTTTGGATCTGCCAGCAAACGAATGGAATAAGTGCTTCGAAAATTGGTTCGAGCGCATGGAGATGTGTATTAATCTTCGTGGAGAATACTTCGAAAAACAATAAACTCATTTAAAGCTACCTACCGTGTTGTTTTATTTCCATATGCAAAACTTAAAAGTAGTATGTCTTTAACAAAACAATCATATGCTTCACAGTAGTCTTTCATTTTCTGCCTATGATAGTCATGACAACAAATTTTCTTCATATCTTGTTAGCTAACTTTGGAAAACACTAATAAAATTGCTGATCCAAAATATCCATGGTTGTTCCACATCTATTGTCGTTCTTTGGGTTTTTATATCGATTCAAAAACTGGATTTTAAACAAATAATTTGCATTTGAACATTTTGAAAATACTAAAATTATAAAATTTAGAAAATGTTTAAAACTTAAAATTTTAAAAATAAAGTTTTCGAATCATAACTTAAAATTTTTATAGTTAAAAATTTTGAAATGTTTGAGCGTCTAAAATCGTGCATGTTTCGAGAATGTTGGAAATTTCCAAATTTTGGAAGCCAGTTATGACCACTGTTACACCCTACAGAGAAATGCAAATGTTAATTCCCCCGTTGAACATTCCTCAAAGCAGCATGTTTGTACGAAATCCAAGGAGAGATCATTCCTCAAACTGCATTTATCCTTCTATAAATATGACCCTAAAGATATTCCATATCTATACTAAGGGACGCAGAAACTAGAACACCCTGTAATAATGATTTATGAGGTAAGCGATTGATCGATAATTTCAGAAATATGCAACCCCTTGAAAAAATGTGTAAAAGAATAATAATTTTTGAGACCACCCATTACTACTGGGTGTTCTTTTTTCTATGTCACTTAGTATATTTAGTTGACCTAGAACTATCACATACATCCTCACGCTATCTGAGCATTATCTCTTGGATACGTCTATAGTCCCTAGGTATAGGGTCCCCCATATACATAAATATGAAACAAGATGGTTTTATCAGTAACAAAGACGGATCCCTACTCACTTATGTCAGGCCCTTTAAGGTTGCAAACAAAGTGATCGCGCGGGGCTCAGAATGGATGCTAAGGCAATAACGTGGGTAATTATTTTGATAAGGAGAGTCGGGTAATTAGATTTGGCAGCTTGAGAGGGGGAACAGCGGTATTTTATACTGGAATATTGGATTTCCGGAACGTAATTCACTTTCTGTTTCAAGCTGAAAGTGAACTACGAGAAGAAGTTTGTATTCGGGGGATTGGGTCTCCTCACCCAACGCCAATCCCTCCTCCTGTCTTGGAGTGCGATGTTCAAGAAGGAGCTGGTCGCATTAAGACTTTTTTTTTAAATTCTTCGTCATTCAATGCATATACTGGCTGTCCAGTAATAAACGAAAAAAAATGAATTGAAGTTTTAAAATTAATTTATTGAAACAAAAATACACACAATATAGCTGGATTTCATGTTTTAAAAGTTATGTTGTCGAAGTCCCTTCCATTTCTGTAGAAACACTCCTGCAATGCTGTCTTCAAGTGGTTAAAAACATAATTCAGGTGTATTGTATCTAATTCCTTCCCGTATTTTTTTTATTCTTGCAAAGTTCCAGGCCGATTAACACAAACTGTACTTTCAAGGTATCCCCACAAAAAAAGTCCAATGGGGCGAGATCTGTAAATCTAGCTGGCCAGTTTAGGTCTCTAAAGCGAGAGACGACCTTTTCCGGGAATAATTCTCGAACGACTTCCATAGATGCTCGGGCAGTGTGTGCGGTAGCGCCATCTTGTTCAAATCATGTTTCTTGATCAAATGCATCAAATTCTTGTAGCTCAGGTACCAAAAACTCCCGAAGCATTGCACAATAACGATTATTAGTTACAGTCTCGATTATGCCACGTTGGTTCTAAAAAAGGTACATTTACATCAAAAATCATTTTCATTCAAAATATGATAATCTACAGGGTGTAAACGTTATAGTACTCGTTAGTAAAATGGGTAATAGGGGGAGTCAAAACAAGTCAAAAAGTTCATATGACCCATGGTCCAAAAGTCAATTGATTTTTGTTTCAATGGCTTTATAGTTTACAACTTTAAGTGCTGTACATCGACCACAGTTACCACAATCTTACTTATTTTTATAATCTAATCTAAAACGTTTTTAAATTGGGTAATTAACAAATAAATGGCATTAAGTTTTTCTCAGTCAAGCCAAAATTTGTAGTCAGTAGGTAAGTAAGTTTCATTAAACTAAATATTTAAAACACACATGACAACAGCGCGTCGTCGTCACCCTTATCGAGCCGGCAATCGATCGCAAACGGTAACAGTGGTTAATAAGTAAATGATAAAAATTTCAAAATGATTGCACTGCTTTAAAGCCCTTTGACCTTTAATAATGTGTGGATGCACCCTGATGTGCTACGCATTCTCCAACGCGCCTAGGCATGCTTCTGATCAGGTGGTCAATGTCCTCCTGTGGTATCTCAGGCAACCACCAACTCCTCTCGAAGTGCTTCTAGAGTCTGAGGAGGACGTTGCAAATTGAGCAATCTCCTACCCATCATGTCCAACACGTGCTCAATTGGGGATAAGTCGGGAGATCTTGGTGGCCATGGTAACAATGTGACATCATTATGTTGAAAGAAGTCTATTGTGACTCTCGCAACATGTGGTCAAGCATTATCTTGTTGGAAAGTTGGATCTGCCAGGGTGTCAAGATAGGGTAAAAGATGGGGTTCTAGAACTTCGTGGATATAACGCTGCGCGTTCATGTTACCTCTGATGAAGATTAAAGGTGACCTGGAACCATAAGCTATAGCACCCCAAACCATAACTCCAACAGTATGATGAACATGTCCTTCAACAAAAAACTGTGGATTCCTGCTTTCACCACGTCGCCTTTTAACCCTGGCACGACCATCGTGCATGCCTAAACAAAATCGAGACTCGTTACTAAAGATAATACTGTTCCATTCCTGATCCCAGAGTGACCGTTGTCTGCACCACTCAAGACGATTACGTCGGTGTTTTCGAGTTAAAGGGAGGACCCAGTGTGGCCGGTATGAAAACAAGCCGAAACTTCTCATTCGTCGGTAAACACTTCGCATGCCAATAGGTTTTCCGTGTTCTGCAAACCATTCATTTGCAATGAACCTGGTAGTGGAGAAACGGTCCCTTAAGGCTAATAATCTTAGGCGGCGATCTTCACGGTCTGTTGTTCTACGGCGGCGTCCAGTGCCCCTTGCTCTTTGCGTACGGCCTTCTCGAAGCCATGCCTGACAACACCTAACCACAGTGTCTACACTTCTTTGCACTCTAACTGCAATTGCCCGAAAAGAAAGTCCAGCTTCCCGAAGTCCCACTATGCGGCCCCTATCAAACTCACTAAGTTGACGAAATCGTACAGGTCTCCGTACTCTAGGCATCGTAACCGATCGTAAAGGATGTCAAGAACCAAAATCCGCCAACGTTGATTCTTTACTGCGGCTGAAATATTCATTTTTAGAGCGTTAGTGAATTAAAAAAAGCAGTATAAAAACCGGAATGTCCAACTGATAAGGCTGAAAATTTTTTCACTTGTTATTTACAGTAAGATAAGTACATTCACCAACTTTTATTAAAATCAAACCATTTAAACTGGGTGTTCGGATTTATATGTCACTTAGTATATATGATTTCGCACTTGCCTCTCTTAGACGCGAAAAAAAGGCATATCTGTCACGGTTTGAACAATTTAATTCGAAGAAAGCCTGGGATCATCTTAGGATGATGAACCTTAGGAAGATGAACGTTTGTCCTCAGAAACATACTGAGATTCCATTAAATTTATTAGAACCAAATGAAGTTAATGACCACTTTTCATTAAATTTTCAAAATACCCATACCCATTCCCGTTTAATTGATGCTACAGCTGAATTTTATCAACAGAATTTATTCGATGCTAATTTAACATTATCTGTGTTTAAACATGTAAGTGATCAGGAGATCCTAGATATATCTTTCTCTATAAAGTCGACTGCAATAGGCTGTGATGGTATTACAATGTATGTATTACAACATTATCCAAATCGCTGGATCGTTCGAAATGCTCCTGATCCTCGAAAATGGCCAGCAAGATCTCCTGACCTCAACCCGATGGATTTCTGGTATTGGGGAGAACTTAAAGGGATGGTTTATGGGGTTGGTCCAATAACAACCGAAGTACAACTTCGCGAAAAAATTATTAATGCGGCTAAAATAATAAATGGACAACTTCGAGGACCTAGAGTAACAAGAAACTGGGTTCGTCGTAATGAAATAATACCTAAGATCCAAAAATAACAAACTTCATCTTTATTTACATTGCGTTCCGTCCTAATTTGCGTCTGGCATTGCGGCGTTGTAAATTAAAGTCGCCTTTCTCTAAAAAAATGCCGTTTTGACCTCCATGTTATATGAAACTTTTTGCGTCTTTCAACCCCCTCTATCACCCATTTAAATAATGACTATCATAACGTTTACACCCTGTATTATCCTCAATACCCCAAAAGTAATATCTATTATACCCTGGCAGAGTTCACAATCTTTTAATCCATCTACATGTCCTAGCAGAGCTCGTTGACTCCATTCAGTGATAGCTCACCCAGCTCTTATCCTTTGTCCTCGCCACGTGTTTCCTTTCAGCAACATCCACCAAACAAGCGACTTCCTGTGTCCTATTCCACCGGCCTGAACTAACGGGCAAAAGCGAAATGAAATTAATATTGATTCGGTATTCCGACAAGCTTCTCGTTTGGAGGACTTCCAATATAAGCAGATGGGAGCGCCATAATAGTTCCGTCTGATTTTTTAGGGAGTACGCGAGTTTCTGCAGTTTCGAATATTGAGGGCAGTTTAACCAGTTTAGCTAGATGTTTCTATGGTGCGACTCGAGAATAGACCTGGACAAAGTTCCCAATCTGGGTAGCAGGTTTGCAAGGTATTTTGAAATAATAATAACTAACATCCTTTTTATTTGTAATAACATTACAGGAGGCGAGATTTGGATACTACGAGGGTGGTCCCAGAAGTACCCGGCCTGACCTAGAGATGGCGTTAGTTGTTTGAAAAATATCATTGTATTAGAAAGTATGCAACCTATAAGGCATATGTGTCAAGTTTGAAGACGCCACGTTGTTTAGTATTTGTTTGTCAGCCATCAATACTGAACGTTTTCAGTGAATTTGTGAAAATGGAGAAAATTGATCATCGTTATGTGGTACAATACTTTTATTTCAAAGGCCTCAGCCCAACCAATATAAAAACTGCACTGGATGAGACTGCTCCTTCGTTTACCATAGTAAAATATTGGGTAGCAGAGCTTAAATCAGGCCGTATGAGCTGCCAAGACGAGCATCGCAGTGGTCGATCAAATGAGGTGACGACTCCAGAAATGGTGAAGAAAATTCACAAAGCGGTACTGAATGATCGTCGACTGAAAGTGCGCGAGCTAGCAGACATAGTTCACATTTCAAAAAGTGCGATTCATCACATATTATCTGAAAATTTGACATGAGAAAGCTGTGTGCAAGATGGGTGCCGCGATTGCTCACAATCGAGCAAAAACAGTGCCGTGATGATGTTTCAACTGAGTGTTTAGCGATGTTTTACAGCAACAAAGCAATTTTTGGGTCGAAGGCGAAGACCGTTTCGTGTGCAGGCAAGGTTATGGCGTCGGTATTTTGGGATGCGCGTGGGATAATTTTCACTGACTATCTTGAAAAGGGTAAAACTATCAACGGCGAGTATTATGCGAGCTTATTGCAACGTTTGAGCGATGAAATCCAGCAAAAACGGCAGCATTTGGTTAAGAAGAAAGTGTTGTTTCATCAAGACAATGCACCAGCTCACAAATCCGTTATTGCAATGGCCAAAATTAACGAATTAAAGTTTGAATTGCTACCTCATGCACCCTATTCACCAGATTTAGCCCCCTCGGATTATTTTCCAAACTTGAAAAAATGGCTCATTGGTCAAAGAGTTTCCAAGGATGAAGAAGTGATGTCGGCAGTTAATGGCTATTTTGAGGAGCAAGACAGTTCTTATTATAAAAAGGGTATCGAACTTATTGCACGTCGCTGGGAAAAGTGTATAGAGCTCAAATGAGATTATGTTGAAAAATAAATACATTTTTTTACAAAAATTTTGTGTTTTCTTCGTTGGGTAAGGTACTTCCGGGACCACAATCGTATATCTATTCCACCATCCTGAACCATACAAGATTTATAAAAACTGAAAGTTTTTTAACAATTATTACCTGCATACATTAACGAGAATGATGAAACATAATTAATGTACAGGTCGCCTAAGAAAGTTTGATCGTGTATCACGTTTATATCGCAATCTTGCGTTTAAAATCTATTTATACAGTATGTAGACAAACTTTAACCATCGAATCCTTGCTCAATTTGAACATGGGTCCGCAAGATAAATAATTACCCAAATCGATTGATTGGAAGAGGCGGACCACAGCCACGGCCACCTAGATCGCCTGTCATGAATCCTATCGATTTCTTTTTATGGAAACATTTGAAATCATTAGTGGAATTGTCGAGTCATGTCTGACTATACAAAATACTCCGTGTATTTTCAGGAGAGTTCGTCAGTCAATATGTAACAGACTAAACGCCTGTATTCAAGTCGAAGGTGGCCACTTTGAAAATTTACTGTACGTGGGATGTCTTTTAAGTTTTGCATATAGAAACATAGTAGGCCGCGCGGATCGAACATCAGTACTACATCTTAACCTCACTCTTTAGTAAACTTAAATTTAAAGTTTCACAACAATACGTGCAGTGTTCTCACCACAGTGAATTTTTAAGTGTTACCAAGTCTCTAGAAAAATGGAACTCAACCGAGTACATTTTCGCGCCATAATTTATTACAACTTTCAGAGATAATTATCGCAACAAGAATGCCTTGCTGAGTTACTGTCTGTTTTCGGCCACTTCAGCTTTATTAGCTAAAATTGATTTTTTTTTGTACCGTCCCACATTTCCCGAAGATTTCTCGCTTTTTACTTAAAAAAACCAAATTCTAATGTTATGATTAAGTCACCCGTGTACTTTATGTGCTCCAGCTTTAACACCATAGCTGATAATTGTGACATTCACCATGATAAAGTCAGAGATATACGAGCTGTATTCAGTGACTACTATTATTCAATTTATAACATTTAAGATATGTAGGTGAGTAGGTGTAGCTATTTACTTTTTTGTTTCATTTTTTTTTCACTAACTGGGCGAGCTATGATTGTAGTTAAAATTACTGTAGCGTCAAATGATATTCAATTACGTTGTCCTTTAAATGGATGTATCTGTTGGGCAATAAATATATTATTATTATCCCTCCAGTTGTAAACATCACAACACTCTTCAAAAGACCTCTTACTTACAATGCAGTTATATTATACAACTTGCCAGGTTCTTAAGACTAACCAATCTATCTTGGATTTTTGGCGTTCCTTCGTTTTCATACTTTGTATTTTAATATTATATTTTTCCGGTTATTTATAACTTATTGTTATCTCTTTTTCTTTTCACAAGTGAATCGACATAGCTTTGTATTACGTTGTACGAGGGATGTCTTTTAAGTTTTGCATATGGAAATAAAACAACACGGTAGGTAGTTTTTAATGACTTTATTGTTTTTCGAAGTATTCTCCACGAAGATTAATACACATCTGTATGCTCTCGAACCAATTTTCGAAGCACTTATTCAACTCGTTTGCTGGCAGATCCAAAACGGCATTTTTGAATGCGTCAACTGCTTCTTCTGGTGACTGGAACTTTTGACCACGCAGTCTGTTATTGATTTTCGAGAAAGTAAAGAAATCGTTAGGACTTAGATCGGGACTATATGGAGGATGGTCCAATAATTCCACGTTTTCTTCCGTTAAATACTGCCCTGTTTTTTGGGCTGTGTGCGAGCTTGCATTGTCTTGGTGGAGGATGATTCTTCTTTCGCGGTTGATTTTTCGAAGCTCGGTGATGACTTTTGGCAAATAAATGGTGGTATAACAATCCTCAGTAACAGTTCTTTGCCCATTAAGAGGAATTGTTGCAATATGACCCGCTTTTGACACAAATGCCGCGACCATCTTTTCGAAACACTTCGAGAACGGATGACTTTTGTTGGCTTTTCTTCACTTTGGAGCCGACAGCCGACTGTCGTTTATTTTCTGGTTCATAACAGTAAATTCACGATTCATCACCACTAACAATGCTGTAAACATTTTTTTAGTTTCCGGAATTGTAACTGTCAAGCGTTTTTTGACACCAATTAACCCTGGCTGCTTTCTGCTCTTCAGTCAACAGGTGGGGTATGCAACGAGAAACTAATTTTCTTACTCCTAATTCTTCATGTAAAATTTTTTGAATTGAGGTCTTTGAGATCTTCAAGGACGCCTCAATCTCGCGATGTGTCACATGTCTATCTACAGCATCGATGTTTTCCTGGGTGACTGCCGTTTTTGCTGCACCCACCCTGGGATCGTCGCTAAGACTCACCCGCGAAAATGTTCTGGGTTGAGTTCCATTTTTCTAATGACTTGTTGACACTTAAAAATTCACTCTAGTGAGAACACTGGATGTATTCTTGTGAAACTTTGAATTTAAGTTTACTAAAGAGAGATGTTAAGATTTAGTACTGACGTTCGATCCGCGCGGCATACTATGGTTCTATAAGCAAAACTTCCACACATCCACATATTTTCACATCTTTTTCTATTATTTTAAGCTACTGGGGCTAGAAGGTGGAACAGCAGGTGCTAAATCTCGCCCTACGTAACGTTCTTTTTACTTGGTCAATAAATGCGATTATTATTCTTATTATTGTCATTATTGAGACTGATATATTTCATACGTATATTGTTTTCATTTAGTAATTTTTGGAAAGCTTTTTGATATTTTTCATGACACAGTACCTTCACCATGGTCATCCTACAGAACCAATAAATATTATTACACTATGCCAGCACGTCGGTTGGCTCCGATTTCTGGCATATACCTCCCTCATCTCAATTCCATAGTTTCCCACATAATATACGTTCATCCTATATTAGGATATCTACAGAAATTCATGAAACAACATATCTGAACAATGTGGCGTTTTGGCATCAGCACAGAACATGCATAATGTACGGCTGGTTTGATATCCCATGCTATATGGAGCTAACATAATCGCAGTTCGTGTAGCAACTAGCAAGTTTGTCATACAGAGCGCGGCGCGCTTTCTGAGTGCATCGCGTATGTTGTGTCGATTAACGCGACAGGGAAACACAAATACACAATATATTATTTACCCCAAGTTACGGCGTAGCTACCGATGCTAGTTTCTACTAGTTCGTTCACCAAAGGCAAACTAACTCAGTAGCGGCTCGTGGGGGCCACTGGTCTGCAACGTATTCCTTAGTAGATAAAAAAAGGAAAATCATATGAAGAGTTTAACATGAGGAATGCAAATCTGCTACCAATTTTTTGAATGTTTTTGTGTTAACGCTGTTTTCAGCTAATACAAGTATTGTTCTATACAGAACCGATTGACACTGATACAAAGAACTGACATCGTGTTTTCATCATATCTAGCGCATGCGCAGTTCCCGAAGCGACTCCATGGTGCTTAGTTCGTTAAAGATTTACAGTAATGGACAAAAGTATATAGACAAACTAATATTGTGCTGTATTTCTTCTTTAACTTGTTTTATTAATACACCAACCGGTATACATCATGCGTTATAGCATAATGCTCACTTATACATAAATAAATTCATTAGACTCCCTTCGATAAAAATTAATTGATAAAAACTGGAACTATGAAGGACAAAAATATACAGACAAAGCAAAACAGTTATAGAAAAAAGAAGCAAAATTCATTGAATTATAGAAAACCAACCATGTTTGTGTTAATATTTTGTAGCATAACCATTATTATCAATCACCGCCTGGCATCGTCTCGGCTTAGATTGTAGAAGTTTATTGATATAAGATCCTTGTTTGAATAATTTTTATCTCGTATTTGCTTATCTAAGTATTCCCACAGATTTTCAATGGAGTTTATATCCGGAGCCTGTGAAGGCCATCTGAGAACTGGTATTTTTCCATCCAGAAATTATTTCTTTGCGAGATTTGAAGTATGCTTCGGTTCATTATCTTGCTGGAAAATTGATCTTAAGGGCATATTGTCTTCCATATAGGGTAACATGTCATGCTTTACTATGTATACACATACAAACTTATCCATATTCTGTATAAATGTCCCATCCCAAACCCCGAAAAGCACCCAGAAACCATAACAGACCCGCCTCCATGTTTGACAGTGGGTAAAGTGTACTTGTGGTTCAATATTTGTCCACTAGGACGCCTAACGTAATGAACACCATCTGATCCAATCCCTACCTGTTGCTCCTTTTTTGCCTGTTTCTCTTTCTTTACGTATTAATCTTTTTAGCTATGTTTTTGATGTGTCAGGGGTTATTACTTATTTTTGAGATTTTATTGAATGGTTGAAAATTAGAAGAGGGGATTTCTATTTTCAACAGACCTAAGTCAAATCTTTATTTCCAAACTCAGCATTGCTTGCAACATTTCTCGCGAAGTACAGAGACGAGCTGTGGGACGCGAGCATTCAGATCGTATGCGCCGCCAATGGTTCCTTCACTTAAGTATACACAAATACACGCCAGATGCATCGTTATTTTTCGTGAAATACTCCAAGTTCGTATACCAGAAACGGTATTCTAGATACTTTGCAGCTATTCAAATAGTAATCTTACATAACACGAAAGCTAAAAAGCAAATTAAAACTAGAGCAGACATAACAAAGTTGAGGCACAAAGGTATCCCTATATGTACCTATAACAAATATGCACTGCCTGGAAAAACTAATATCTTTTTGAAGATACGAACCTGAAATTTAGGCATATGTATTTAAAGTGCCTAATGGAGAGTAGTTTCAACTTAAAGAAATCTGCTTGTACATTCTTATAACTTCTGTGATTAAAGGACTAAGCATGACATCAAAACAAATTACACTCTAGAGCTTCAATCTCTTTAATATGAGCTTGTTGCTATATCTTCAAAGATGTCTTATACAGCGTGTAAACGTTAAGATGGTCATTGTTTAAATGAGTGATAGATGGAGTTAAAAGAAGAAAAAAGTTTCATATAACATGGGGGTCAAAACGGCAGTTTTTTTAGAGAAAAGCGACTTTAAAGTAAAATAAAATCTGACAACGTCGCAATGCCAGACGCAAATTATGACGGAACGCAGTGTAAATAAAGATGGAGTTTGATATTTTTGGCTCTAAGGTATTATTTCATTATTTGATAATGTACTCGTAAAATGCAAACAATTAAAAAAAAAGCGGACTTATCACTAACTGTCTCACCACTTCATCTGGTGTTTGAAAGTTTATTGAACCTTTTAAAAAAATCCACTTATAAATAGAGAACACAATTTTGATACATACATTGTTTTTCTTTTTAAAACCCCCACTGCACCTTTTTGTATTTAAAGAAGTTGTTCAAAATGTCGTCCTCCACTTTCCACACAAGCTTCATTACGACGAACCCAGTTTCTTCTTACTCTAGGTCCTCGACGTTGTCCATTTACTATTTCAGCCGCAGTAAATTTATTTTCGCGAAGTTGTGTTTCAGTTGTTATTGGACCAACCCCATAAACTATCCCTTTAAGTTCTCCCCAAAACAAGAAACCCATCGGGTTGAGGTCAGGAGATCTTGCTGGTCATTTTCGAGGATCAGGAGCATTTCGACCGATCCAGCGATTTGGATAATGTTTATTCAAATAGTGAATGACGCCTCTAAAAATGTGTGGTGGTGCCCCGTCATGAAAAACCCACAAATTCTGTCTCCGTTGTAATGGCATATTGTCTAAGGTCTGTTCCAAAAGTTCTGGTACGTTATTGGCTAGAAAGCTAAGGTATCCTTCTCCTGACAACTTTGGGGGTAACTCGAAAGGGCCAATTACCTGATCGTCAAGAATACCCGCCCAAATATTTATTTTAAAACGTTGTTGGACATGACCTTCACGAATGGTATGAGGATTTTCTTGGGGCGACGTGTGAGTATTATGGAAATTTAATATCCCGTCTCGCGTAAAAGTACATTCGTCCGTCGCTAGAATGTTTTTAAGAAAAATCCGGTTTTTCAATGTTTTTGTGCAAAAAAAACTGGCAGAACGATACTCTGCGAGGATAGTCTTCTGGTAACAAGGCCTGCACTCGTTGTCATGGTAGGGATAAAACAAATTTTCCCATAGGATTCTATGGACTATGATATGCGAGCTTCACCGTAAACTAACAACACGTCGAACTCTTGATTCGAGAACATTGTAAATCAACGCGACGACGTACGCGAACAAAAACGAAACAACATACTAACCACTGTTACCGTTTGCGATCGATTACCGGTTCGATAAGGGTGATGATGACCGACGCGCTGTTGTCATGTGTGTTTTAAATATTCAGTTCAAAGAAACTTACTTACTGACTACAAATTTTGGCTTAGCTCAGAAAAACTTAATGCCATTTATTTGTTAATTACCCAATTCAAGAACGTTTTAGATTAGATTACAAAAATAGTACGATTGTGGTCGATCTAAAGCGCTTAAAATTGTAAACTATAAAGCCATTTAGACAAAAACCTATTGACTTTTGGACCATGGGTCATATGAACCTTTTCACTTGTTTTGATTCCCTCTATCACCCATTTAAATAATGACTATCATAACGTTTAGACCCTGTATTATAAGTACAGTATTTATGAGATGAATCATTGCATCTCGTTTTATTTTCTTAGTCGTTTTTTAACTCAGAACATGAACATCTGTGTCAATATAATTGTTGTCCAAAAGCTATTCAGTTTGGTGGAATTCATTATTATTTGCAAGCCTAATACGATATTCCAAAAACAGGAGGCCCTAGATTTCTTAGAATATTTTTTTAAACAGACGCCTAAAATTAATAGAAAATGAAGCTATAAGATTTTTGATCGGTCAGACCTGTCATTTAATGCAGTTTTACAAACACAATACAACTGTTTTCAAGGTTTCTGTCCATGCATCCTATATCTTCCTTTACAAACCCCTGAATCATACCCGAAGTGACCAAGTGCGATGGCATATCCGCTAAATATTTCACAATACTAATGAGCTCCATAATCCTAAATCTCTCCGCTAAAACGCTAAGTGAGCGCTGTTTGCGAACAAGCCCATTAGCAAATTATCCCTATAACAGCAAAGCTCAGCGACTCTAAATTCATTTTCTTGGGGCTGACGACAAATTGGGGATCAGGTAATAGACGCGATGCGGCTTATTCGGGGATAAACGTTAATTTGCTGTTGTTTGCCTGGACATATTTATATTTGGAAAAAGGTTGTCCGATGTGGTCTGCGAGCTGTCGCTGGAGTCATGTGTGTCTTTAGGAAGGTGGTCGGAATAATTTCCTACCTAAACCTGCAGATGGAAGAATTACCTTGTTCATCAGTTGACAGTTACTCACCAAAATTTCAGCCGTTTCGGTCGCAGTGAAGAATGACAGAATGCATGGAAAGGAAAATATACTAAGTGACATATAAATCCGAAAACCCAGTTTAAACGGTTTTATTTTAATAAAAGTTGGTGAATGTATTTATCTTACTGTAAATAACAAGTGAAAACATTTTCAGCCTTATCAGTTGGACATTCCGGTTTTTATACTGCTTTTTTTTAATTCACTGACGCTCTAAAAATGAATATTTCAGCCGCAGTAAAGAATCAACGTTGGCGGATTTTGGTTCTTGACATCCTTTACGATCGGTTACGATGCCTAGAGTACGGAGACCTGTACGATTTCGTCAACTTAGTGAGTTTGATAGGGGCCGTATAGTGGTACTTCGGGAAGCTGGACTTTCTTTTCGGGCAATCGCAGTTAGAGTGCAAAGAAGTGTAGACACTGTGGTTAGGTGTTGCCAGGCATGGCTTCGAGAAGGCCGTACGCAAAGAGCAAGGGGCACTGGACGCCGCCGTAGAACAACAGACCGTGAAGATCGCCGCCTAAGATTATTGGCCTTAAGGGACCGTTTCTCCACTACCAGGTCCCTTGCAAATGAATGGTTTGCAGAACACGGAAGACCTATTGGCATGCGAAGTGTTTACCGACGAATGAGAAGTTTTGGCTTGTTTTCATACCGGCCACACTGGGTCCTCCCTTTAACTCGAGAACACCGACGTAATCGCCTTGAGTGGTGCAGACAACGGTCACTCTGGGATCAGGAATGGAACAGTATTGTCTTTAGTGACGAGTTTTCGATTTTGTTTAGGCATGCACGATGGTCGTGCCAGGGTTAGAAGGCGACGTGGTGAAAGGAGGAGTCCACAGTTTTTTGTTGAAAGACATGTTCATCACACTGTTGGCGTTATGGTTTGGGATGCTATAGCTTATGGTTCCAGGTCACCTTTAATCTTCATCAGAGGTAACATGAACGCGCGCGTTATATCCACCAAGTTCTAGAACCCCAACTTTTACCCTATCTTGACGCCCTGGCAGATCCAACTTTCCAACAAGATAATGCCCGACCACATGTTGCAAGAGTCACAATAGACTTCTTTCAACATAATGATGTCACATTGTTACCATGGCCACCAAGGTCTCCCGACTTATCCCCAATTGAGCACGTGTGGGATATGATGGGTAGGAGATTGCTCAGATTCTAGAAGCACTTCGAGAGGAGTTGGTGGTTGCCTGGAATGAGATACCACAGGAGGACATTGACCACCTGATCAGAAGCATGCCTAGACGCATTGGAGAATGCGTAGCACATCAGGGTGCATCCACACATTATTAAAGGTCAAAGGGCTTTAAAGCAGTGCAATCATTTTGAAATTTTTATCATTTACTTATTATGCTTCATTAAGTAAATTTTATTAAAATAAAACCATTTAAACTGGGTGTTCGGATTTATATGTCACTTAGTATATATAATGAGAGATAGATGTAATCATATATATACGTATAAGTGCATATTGAGATTATACAAGGAGTAGAAAGAAGCTGTTTAGATATTGGCCATGATTCATTAATGTAACGAAATCTAGAACAACGTTGTATGTTTTGGAGATATTATAGAAAAGGATCTCTCAAACACGATGCTGGACATGTGATTGTATCTGGCTTCTTTTGTGTACATCTCGGCGTAGGGTGATGTTATTATACAAATTTGAAGGAGTTTCCATGGTCACAACCTTACGATAAAAGTAAGCGCTATGCAGTTCTCATCTATCTTTCATACTTAACCAATTTGGGCCGATTAACTTATTTAAAAAAGTTTTGAACGCCGAATTCCATGAACGAGTCATGAGCACGAGTTTTGAACCTTATGTAATCTTTTTATATTATTGTTATCTATACATTGGGTGTAACGAATATTACAGAAATGTGAGAGTACATTGTCCATTACCATAACTATTCTATTCCAGGCCATTTTTTGACATTCAGAAGGTATGGAGAGAGCAAAATATTTCGAAAAATATGTTACCCAGAGAAACATATTGGAGAGCAAAGTTGCCTAGTCATCTAATTTCCTTGGTCGTGTTCTTGACTACGATCTTGAAGGCTTTACGATGATCGAGAATTTAATAGGACGTGAAGTTACTTCAAATAACCTTGATGGTTATAGTCAAGGTCATGGACATGCAAATAACAAAATAGAGGTTCCTATATAGCAAAATTGCAGTAATCTTGAAAGTCCTAGTCAAACTTGCATTCAAAATCTCCCTCAATTGACCCTTATTGAACTTTACTGTTCTCCGCAAAATTGTCTGTTGGAGGAAGGTAACGTGCTTTCATAAAATAAACTCATTGTTTCATGGGCCGTAAAACCGCAACCTTAGAATAAGCACCGGGGTAAATGGGAAATTAAGGGAAAAATTACAAGAATAAACTGCAAACCTGCCCTGCTTCTAACTCTATTAACTCGACTTCCCACTCAACAGAAAGTAATAATAAAGCTTTTATTCGAGTCAGGCCAACACGCATAAGAGCTGGAAAAGAATTTTAACTGAAGCCATAATTTTTTTGCTATCGTATAATTGATAGCTTGAAACACGGTTGACTCCATAGGCGGCATGTCGGCCATTGAGGTACTGTATTGTATTAACGACAATACAACCACTGCTCTTAATGATGAAATTATACGGTCGCTAGACAAGAGGCTTGCCACTCTACTTATATCCTTGGATTTTTCGAAAGCCTTTGACACCACTGACCGTTCACTTATGTGCGCAAAACTGTACCATTATGGCCTTGACCATACTGCGTTGAACTTATTTTGCAGTTACTGAGATCTGAGATAAGAACAATAATATCAGGAGGTCCTCAAGGTTCTGCTTTAGGTCCGTTGTTATTCATTATATACACAGCTGATATCTTGAAATCCGTACAGTACTCACACATTCAATCTTATGCTGATGACACGCAGCTTCTGTTTCATTTTGAACCATCTCTTGTGGAACAGGCAAGTGATCTAATCAACACTGACTTAAGAACGGTATCTGACAATTGTAAAGGACACAATTTGAAACTAAATCCTGATAAAACGAAACTTGTATTTTTCTGTTCTGATCACTAGCGAGAAAACTTGGGCAGTGGTCTGACCCTCTTCTTGAATGAACAACAACTTGATTTTTCAACTAGCTGTAAGATACTTGGTTTGATCATAGATGACAAGTTACCAACAATACATCAAAACAATATCTCAGAGGTGTTATTTGAAACTGCGAGTAATGTATGACAATCAGGACATTATTAACTTAAAGACGAGGAAAAAGCTGGCTAAAATGTTAGTGCTATCAATTATCCGTTATGGTTTGATAGTTTTTATCCATGCCTGGACTATTCGACACAAATGTGCCTGCAGAGATTTGGCCACATATCTAATAGTTTCAGGTTTTTACAATGGCTTAATATCAATTCTCTGTTCAAATATTTTTACCTAACAGCATTGAATCCTGTATTATATTCTAAGAATATATTTAGTAGAAAATCCGGTCCCTAGGTCAGCCCCTTCCCACTTCAGTTGGCCCACTTCAAGATTTGTACCAAAATATGACTTTATAAACTAAACATGACGAAACTATTTAGTTCTATAACAATTTATTTTCTCAAAAACATTTTAGATACACTCTAGTCGTAAAAAATACATATTTGAAATCACTCAGACCTATAACTAATAGAACATCTGAACAAATAAACAATGTGCGAACAAATGCGCGAAGTTAACAAAGCAACAATTGAAAGATTACCATTGGGTAACATCACCTTTATTTTTTATTACGGCTGAAATTCTTTGGGGCATAGTGGTAACCAAGTTTTGGCAAAAATTTGGTGTAAAACAATCCCATATTTCTTGAAGCTTTCGTCTCAGTTCGGTGATTGTACGAGCAGGATGTTGTCGTAGAACGTTTTTCATCTCGTGCCACAAAGTTTCAATAGGTGACAGATCTGGACTGCTAGAAATCCATTTCAAAATTGGTACATTATTTTCTTCCATCCATTTTATAGCCTTTTTTGAGGTATGGCACACTGCACCATCTTGCTGAAACACAAAATCTTGGCCGGAAATCATTCTTCCATCACTGGTAAAAGTGATTCTTCTAAAATTACCAAATATTTGTTTGTATCCACATTCCCATCAATAAAATGAAGTTTTCCTACTCCTTTTGATGACATACTGCCCCAGACCATAATGGATGCATGAAATTTCACTTTTCTCTTCAGACAGTCAATATGGAAAGCTTCATTTTTTTGCGAATAACTCTACTGCGACTGTCACCAACACAAACTTCGAATCAGGCCTCATCACTCCATTGTATTGCACGCCATTGTTGAGGTGTCCATTGTCTATGTTCTTTAGCCCATCTAAGCCGATTTTTCTTTTGCGGTGGAGTTAATAGTAGTTTTTCTTTGGCCTATAAACAAGTTGTGCAACTTTAGGGTTTTTACTTCAACTCACTGCTACAGTTTGATTATTTGTGTTTGATAAGAAAAAACTAAGATTTCAATAGTTGGGCCAACTGAAGTGGGAAGGGGCTCGTACATAATGTCAATGTGAGACATCAAAACCATTTTACAATGCCTATGTATGTAACTTCACTCTTTTATAGATCTTTCACGTATAATGCAGAGTCTCTATTTAACATCTGTAGCAGGAATATCGATATATCAAATACTAATAGCATCCGTTTCAAACTGCATCTCAGACAACATCTTCTAGGAATTCAGCATATTATCATTGAATAAATTAAACCATTATTTTCTTTTTTTTTGTTAGATTCATAGACATCAAATCATTTACTGTATATGTAAAATACCATATTTGTATGTCAAATTAGCATGTAGCTTTAGTCTTTAGAAAGGTTGAGTGTAAGATAATAAAGCCGTTTATTGGTATTATTATTATTATTTTATTATTATTATTGACATACATGGGATGCGTTGCGAAATAATTCATAACACCTAGTTATTTCAAGAAGGCTAACATATCATCCAATGTATGCCATCGCGTTTAGAAATTCACGAAAACTCAAAAAGAAGAACGCATGACTAGAAGTTAAAACAACAATGGAAAAACAGGTCGAGTAATGTAGGCCATGCATCCTCGTTCCTTGCTTTTGAGTTTTAGCGAAGTTTTAAGCACGATGGTACACACTGGATGTTCTTGAAATAATTAAGTATTATGAATTTCGGATGTGTCACAGTAATCAGTATCTTCAGGGGCTTGATGGCACCTATTTTACCCTTATGTTACGTCTCACGTCTTCAGTTTGTGTTCATAACTCTCGGCTGGGTTGGGGAGTGAAATGCGAACAAGCGAGGATCGTCGAATGTTCACACGATCACGATCCACGATTTACTTCATTCCTTGAAGCCGACCGCCACTCCTTGAAGAGACTGGAACCAGGAGGGTTACCTCCTAAGGCAGAACACGTATTCGTATTGCCTTGCTGAATTTGCAACTGTACCGAACAAGGTTTCTCCAAAATTAAATGTCTCAGAAAATTAATTCCTTCACAAACAAGCCACCAGCTGTGCTGACGAAATGCTGTGGCAACAACTTCGGCAGAATGACAATTGTGTTATTTGTTCATAGGTGGCGCTCATGGCACCTATCTAGCTCTCGTGGAAGCGGCGTAAACGGGGCTTTTGATTACGGCTCTGATATTACAGATTTTCCTAATTGAAACACCGAAAAAACTCGGAGGCATGAGAAGTGATGTAGAATTCTATACAGGGTGTCCGCAAAGTTCTGGTTTTCCTTTTCAGAAACAACTACCCTTGAAATAACAAAGGTAATATGTAGTGAAACGAGGGCGACCAAGTAAAAAAAAATAAAGGAAAAACTACTCACTCTCCAGTTGACGAGAAGGGCTAAGTACGTCTCTGCCCGAAATCATACCGCTCCAACAGAAAATGAAATCAGCTGAAGCGCTACCGAGCAGACGCAGAAACCACATTGATTGTCTTACACTTAATGGCACATCTTCTAACAAGGAAGGCAAAATGTTGCGTAAAAGTCTAGGTATTGCATCCCGTCCAATCGATTTGGGAGAATAAATGGTCCAATGAGCATACCGTTCAAAATGTTTGTTGAAAATGTGCCCGACGGACAGCGTGCGGATTTTCTACTGACCAAACATGAGTGTTGCGAAAGTTATTCACCCCATTACGCGTGAAAGTATTGTCATGTTGATGCAACAACCACTCACAAAACCGCACTCTTGCTGGAAAATCGTCAGGTTGAAGTGCTTCTACACGTTGGACGTGAAACGGATACAGCCCCTCTTCACGCAGCGTTTGCCACACCTTAGTTTTTGATACTTGCACTTCTCTAGTGCTTGTTGAGGGATTCTCGTCTACGCGATTACCTCTGCATGCGTGACCGTAACCGCCGGTTGAAGGTTGCATACTGACCTGACACACTGACCCCGACCCAGTTCTGCCGTCGGGTTGACACCTTGTACCAATCGGTGATGTCCCGGGTCGCGGTATTCAGATATTTTTGATGTTGCAGAGCCCTTTATCTCCCTTCCCTCAAGACATTGGTGTATATGATACTAAGAAAAATTGCTTCTGTTTTCAAGATCTACACGTCTTGTAAAGGAAAACCCCAACTTTGCGGACACCCTGTATAGATAAGTGGTACAGCAGCATCCTGGCTTGAGCGAGGTTTTTAAAGCGACATGTTTTTTGTTTCTTGTGAATGCTATCGTCGCAATAAAATTGGTATACTAACCAGCAATTCATATGCTCTTCAGCTTTTGGGCGCTAAAAAGCCAGAAAGGAGTTCACCGAGTGACAAAACAAATATTAAGTGACAGAGTTTTGCAGCATTTTCCGCGCCAGAGAGAGAGAGCAGGATTAGCAAGATCAGCGAAACCAAACAAAACAAAGTTGAGGGATACGCTTACAAAAAGTTTGCTTGAAGATTTTCTTCCTCAACAGATACTCTGTAACAAGATATGCCGTGCTGCGATTCGAACCGCTGACGTACAGGGTGCTTTTAAAGCCAGACCTTCCTCATAGCTTTGTAAGAATGATTAAATATTTTTATTAACACAAGTTTGCAAGTTGCGTCCATATGTAGGTATACCGGGCTCTTTGTTTATACGAGGGATGTCCCTTAACACATCCACTGCCCGGAACGCGCGTAGCGCGTTTACTTGCTTCACCTCCAGGTGCTCACACCGCGCTGGGCGCGTTCCGTTACCGCTAAGATTCGACGATCACTTGAGTGGGGGGCAAGGCTGTAAACGTCTGAATATGCCGAGGGCACGCTCAGTACTGATTTTGTTTCCATACAAAGTGGTTGGTTTAGAGACACCACGTGTTTTTTTTTTATTTCACCTATTTTGTAGAAATAATTGTGTTGTCGAATTTCAAGAGGTGAGTCGTATAATATAATTACTTAAAATGATAATTAGACGTTCGTGATGATAAATATATATAAATATATATTCTAAAATATTGATATAGAGAGCCGATCATGCACCGTCCGACTAGGTCACCGCGCCAGGCGCGTTGCTGGGCACGGTGCATACATTTACATTAAGATGTGGTTGTATTACAGATTGTCATAGATCAAATGCCTGGACCAAGACAAGACACTGAACCATGTATGAAGAAACAGAGGACAAACAAAACATACAAGCAGCAGAGTCTAACAGATGATGAACTTCGTACAATTTTGGAAGAATCAGATATAGAAGAAGATCCATTCCTGAACGACAGTGACGACGATCCTGAATATAATGCTAGCAGCAGCAGCGATTCAGATGAGGAGATTGATCAACAGTCTCGGCCGGGTACTCCAGTTACATGTATGCCAGGTCCGCCAGTTGCGCCGAGTACCTCTGTTGCTACTACCTCGCAGTGGTTTTACCAAGAAGTACATAGTCCAAAAATCCCATTTACAGGAGGTTCAGGTATTCTTGTTAATTCAAAAGGAATAGAGCCAATTGATTATTTTAACCTGATTGCCACAGAAGAGTTTTTTGATTTTCTTTCTGCCAAAGCTAACGCGCATGCTGTGGAGCTACTTACCAAAAGCGAGGGAGATCAATCGAGGATTAGTCGTTGGACGGACGTAACGCGAGACGAATTAAAAACGTTCCTTGGACTTTTATTTCATATGGGAACCATTCGAGTGAACAGAATTAACGACTACTGGAAAAAAGACTATCTGTTTAACATGCAAGCCTTTTCAACATTTATGAGTCGTAATCGATTTTTATTAATACTGAGGTCGCTGCATTTTGAGAACCTCGATAACCAGATGCCTCGCACACAAATGGGAAAAATCCTTCCACTTGTCAACTTTTTCAACCACAGAATGCAGATTATTTATTATCCCAACAGGGAATTATCGATTGATGAGTCTATGGTGTTATGGCGTGGGAGGTTAAAATTCCGCCAGTATATCAAAGGAAAACGGCACAAGTTCGGCATAAAGTTGTATGTCTTGTGTGAACCAAATGGATTAACCTTGAAATTAATCGTTTATTCAGGAGCTGCTGATCCTCAATTATCTGGTGCTCTTCACTCAGAAAAAGTTGTCCTATCGCTTCTACAAGAATACCTAGGGGTTGGTCATTCAGTGTTCATGGACAACTTTTATAACAGCGTTAAATTGACCAAGGATTTATTAGATAAAAAAACATACGTCACAGGAACTCTGAGATCAAATAGAAGGGGGAACCCTCCAGAAGTTTTAGCCAAGAAATTAAAGAAGGGCGAGCTGATTATTCAATTCAATACCGAGGGAATTTGTGTTGTAAAGTGGAAGGATCGCAGAGAAATTTTAGCTATTTCAAATGAATTTAGTGGACAACTAGACGAAGTAACTACTCAACGTGGTCAAGTGGTGATGAAGCCGATGATGATAAATGCATACAATAAGTTTATGGCAGGGATTGATCATTGCGATCAAATGTTAGCATACTATTCATGCGAACATAAGACTCTTATCTGGTACAAGAAACTGGCCGTCCACATATTTCAAATCATGTTGCTGAATTCATTTTATTTGTATAAGAAAGGCACTGGAAGTCGTAAAGGCTTGTATGACTTCAGATTAGATGTTATTAGAAAATTGATTGGACCACAACCACCAGATCCCGTACCTATGCTTAATCTTCAGCACCTTCCAGAATATTGTCCAAAAGGAGAAAATGGAAAGGCTAAAAGGAGGAGGTGCAATGTTTGTTGGTCTAATGGTCAGAGAAAGGATTCGGTCTATTATTGTCCTCAGTGTCCCGGCGGCCCTGGATTCTGTCTTACACCATGTTTTAGGGTTTTTCACGCAAAACAATAACCATTTTATTTATTTCCCGTTACATATTTTAAAAATAAACAAATAAAATGTAACCAATTTTGTTTCATTTACCTATAGAGATGAAATGAACGCGCCTAGCGCGGTTATGGGCACCAACTGTAGTTTGACTCGCGACCTGTGCCCACAACGCGCCCGGTGCGTTTTTGTTTTTTCCAAAAAGAAAAAAGTAAAATGGCATCATCGGATCCATTTAAAACCCCAATTTGACATAATTTAACTTATTATATAAAAAAACTTGAGTGGCACCTGACGCAACATGTATTTGGGTATGGGCAGTGAATGTGTTAAACAACACTATTTAGATCTTTGCAACAATCTCATCAATGATGACCCATCATATCATGAAATTAATAGAGATCCCACACTTAAAGTGGAAAAGAAAAGTAATGACATTGTTAAGGAACTTCTCAGCACTGGACAAATAACCCAAGAACAAAAAAGAACTTTGACTACTTATAACTCTGTCCCTCCCAAATTTTATGCACTTCCGAAAATTCACAAACCTGTACTCTCAGTAAGACCTATAGTTGCATCAATAGGTTCAGCCACCCAGGCTTTGTCTTCATTAATATCGACAACACTAAAATCAGCACATGCAGATAATGATTACTACATCAAAGACTCATTTGAAGTCTCTCGTCAGTTCAACAGATTGACAATACCAGCCGATCATATTATCGCCAGTCTTGATGTAGTGTCGCTATTCAGCAACATCTATCTGGATGCATGTACAAGAACTATTAATAAACACTGGAATGAGATAAGTCAACACTGCAACATATCTCTAGAATCTTTCACCAACATTATAACATTCCTTTTTCATAACAATTATTTCTCTTTCAACAACAAAATATATTCTCAAACACATGGTTGTCCTATGGGATCTGTTCTGTCACCAATTTTGGCAGAATATGTCATGGATGATCTGCTTGATACTGTTATTCCGACACTACCCTATAATCTCTTCTTCATAAAAAAATACGTAGATGACATTATTTTATGCCTCCCTTCCATAGGTCTGGATGGTATTGTCAGAGAATTCAACAGCTATGACCCCTACATCCAATTTACCATTGAAAAAGAAGATGAGAACCTGTCTGTCCCCTTTCTAGACACAAGACTCATTCGCACCAACAACAACAGTTTATTGGTAGACTGGTACCAGAAACCTATGGCCTCAGGTCGGTTTCTCAATTTTAGGTCATACCATAAGCTAGGGATTAAAATCAATTTGGTAAACAGATGAAAACAAGGGTAATCAGCATCTCAGATAATACCTTCCACACCTCAAATTTACGTAAACTATCAAAACTGTTCATCAATAATGGTTATCCGAAGTGTCTGATTAACAAGATCATTTTCAGTTCACCTTCCAATATTTTGCCGAACTCTGGTGATGCAGGTAATAGTCGCACAACCCCTAATAACGGAACTGATGTAATTCCCAATAATAACATCAATCCTAACAGTACAAGCACCAACCCGGACTCCAGACCTGGTTTTGCTGTCCTGCCCTACATCAAGGAACTGACCCCTAAGCTGATCAGATTGTGCAGTCCTTTGAACTTTCGAATTGCTTGCAAATCCGTCCTCACTATAAACTGCATTTTTTCAAAAATGAAAGACAAAGTCCCGCTGCTTGGCTTAACCAACACAGTCTACTCCATCAATTGCAACAACTGCAACCAAATATACATAGGTCAGACCTCCAGATCTCTTAAAGGAAGGATTACATCACACAAAAGTGATGCTAGGCTTCATCCTGAAAGATGCGCTCTAGCATCTCATGTTAACACAACAGGGCATTCTATGAATTACACAAGTATCAAAGTTCTTGATAAAGAAAAACACCTTTCCAAACGTTTATTCCTGGAAATGTCCCACATTTTCATGAATAACAACTGTATCAACAAAAAGACAGATGTTAAACAACTGAGTGTCATTTACTCATATTTGCTAAACTGCGAAAAATTGGAGAACTTACATATCTCCCCAAATTTCAACTCTTCACAACCATAATTAGAATCTGTGTTTTGGCCGATTCCACCAGTAAATTTCATTCCACTCAAAATATAATAATTCTCTCCTCACGATTTATTAATAATTGTTAATTTAAATTCCCATTAATAAAAATATAATTTATTCAACTGCCTCTGGTCGGTTTAACAAATTCTTACATAAAATTCTGAAAATCTCATCATCTGAAGTGATTTGGCAACGTTTGGGCACACGCCCACAATTCGTTCCATCTTTCAACACTGACATTGACATCCTTCGGCCTTCTGTCAAAGGGTTTCATGTCACTCACTATTCCATGACCACTAATTTGTGCAATCATCAGGTGGCTTCACGATGTAATGCTCTAATGTCTTTTAAATAATTTTTAATCTGTTTTTAACTTGTTCTTGTCATATTGTATATAATTTTGACCATTGTACAACTATCCAGCTCTCACCATGTTACTGGGCGTTTCCCTCATCCTATACGTAAACAACAATTAGCAACATCCTCACATACTACTGTAAGTTGAGTCAATTTAAATTCATTTTACACCTTTGTTGCTACTGTTATCATTGTAATTGCAGCTCCTGATGATGATGGCAAAGTCCATTGAAAGCTAGAGAGAATTAAAAAGTATAAAGAGTCCTCTTTGCTTAAATTTTGTCGAAGTACCCAAC